>CM023100.1:5292767-5636096 GCA_013103745.1 Gardenia jasminoides
CCCCAACAAGCGATTTCCTAATTATATTTACAATTTCACAACAACATGAACATTCAAGTTTGCTTGTCTAAAGTTTAGTTCTATTATGTTTTTTCCTACCATTAAAATAAATAGTTGCATTAGTTTTGGTAATTTGCTTCCATTTCTTGAGCTTAACTCAAAACTATAGAAATTTTAATACACCAGCATTATCGTCATTATAGAATTTTAAACTAACTCTTGTACCCACCTTCAAATATAAACAACTCCTGTATGCTATGATTTAATGGGCATTTTTTAAATAAGGACGGAGGAATTTAATAAGTAGATAGAGAGTGAGATTTGATTTAATGGGACATCAACCCAACCAAATCCAGCATTTTGCTGAAACCATTCCATGCACTTACCGCTTTCCACCCTCTTCTTCTTCTCCTTTAAAGATTTTGACACCCTAAAATTTTATGCTTCTTCATCTATTTGTCTGCCACTTTGTAACTCTACCCTTCTAGCTATAGTAACATGCATGCTGCTCTATCAGACCAAAATATCATGATTTATGTTAAAGGTTTCCTCCATTTCTATTATGGATGGTGCACGCCTTAACGAATCAGGGGTTGAAGAAGAAGATAAAGGCAAGTTAAATGGTAGATTCCACTTAGAAATCTCCCACTTACACTACCAAAATAAAAAAAAGAAAAAGGCAGTCCGTTGCATGCATGAAAACTTTTTTGTTTTCATTGTCCGGAAGCAAGAATACGTTCCAGGATTGTTTCCAGCAAATTGGAAGGATTATTGCACGTTGTTGGAATAGCTAGACACTTAATTAATGTTACAACTATGGAACCGTCACATGACCGATTGCATTATTACTGAAATGGCCATTATATGCAAAATTTCTCCAGGCTATTTATGCTTCAAATTTATGCAAATACCAACTGCATTTTGTATTTTAGCCTAATATTGAAAGCGTAGAGAATGGAATATCCTTGAACAAGATCAATTGCATCTCCAAGCACATGGTGAGAATTCAAACATATTCTTTGGTAGTTAATTATTAGCGGAATGGACACAAAGCTCCCAACTGAGTCAATAATCGTAGTCCAGTAGGTTGTCAATCTAATATCTTAATAGATTTTTTTTGGGGTAGAAAATGAATAGCCATATATTGGATTTTAGACTACTGTCCCTTTCTTAGTCCTTTCTTTTGGTAAAGAAATTTGAATTCAGAACTTTCACTTGCAATTTATCCCAATCCAACCCTTCCAAACTATTGTCCCAATGCATCTGCATAATGCTGGTTGGCTTCCCCTGTCTTATGCTTGATGGTGACTTGTCGGTATTGCCTGATTCGTGTCCACAATCAGTGTAGAGAAGACAATTCATGAGTTTCTATTTATCATTATTTAAAATTTGTACAAGTAGCAGAGAATCCAGTTCAATCTTCAAGAAAGAGATGTTGAGTTGGACAGCCATATTTATACCATCCTTCAAACCCAACAACATTTTGCCAATAAACTAGAAGCCACCTCAAGTTTTTTAGTCAAACCAGAAAACCATCCTCCTTGGTGGTCTCGTATTAAACCACCAGCACAAGAGATTCCAAGCTAGAAAAAGCAAGTCCATCAGAATTTAATTTAATCTAGGAAATAGGGGAGGGACCAATGAATGAGAGATTACTTTCTCATATTGGTAACACTATTTTCTGGACCCAAGAAGAAAGAACTTAGAGGAAGCATTTTCTGATTGAAGTTCCCTTCCTCACATTTGGTCTGGTGAGTGAGGTGAAACGAAAAAATACAAAAACAGCGCAGAAGACAAATTGTCTGTGGAAAACAAATTAAATAGGTGGTTTTTCTTCCATGTTTTAAAGAGGAATTCTGGCAACCTAGTTTTTATATGGCTATAAATATTGGCAATTCATCAACATCTTTAGTTATCCAACTTTTGCTAAGTAGAGAGGATGATTTTTCTGTCATAGATCCTATTATTGATGATATACAAGTTATTTTGAATTATGTAAGTAACGAGCCATACAACAGGTTGCCAGGGCAAATCAAACAAAGCTGCTTATGTCTGGACATATCACGCCAAGTCTAATAAATTGATTAAAACTCTTTGAAACTTGCCTTCTGAGTTTGTTGAGCAAATAGTATTGGACAGTTCTAGCAAGTATCAAAATAACATCCTTGTTCCTCCCAACAAAAAGAAAAAAAAAGTATTGGTAGTTCGTCATCAGTCATGATAATAGTTGATATAGATGCTAATAGTATCAAATACCCTTTTTTAGTTAGGATCACTATTTATGATCCCTTTTTGGGGTTTCTTTTCATTAAACATAATAGAAGGAACTCAGCATTCTCTTGATCTCTTCTTGTCTGAGAACAAATCAAAGGGAAGGTATCAATTAGTTAAGGTAGCTACTCTGTTCATAACTGACTGATGAAATCCCCTAACTAATTCAGCTTTCAACTTGAACTAAGATGTTCCAGATTACTATTACAAACTCGTGACTCAACCACCCTCTTGATTCTATCGACAACTTGGCGTTTTGGCTAAGGAATTTGTCACAATCCTGCAAATATTTAGACTAACCAACTTATATATATGTTTAGAAGGGCTTGTTTGCATCTACAAAAGCAAACCTTGAATTTATACATATGTTTAAAGCGAAAATTTCCTCACGTATCAAGGAACGAGACAAGGGATCAAGAACTTTAAGGGTTATAGCCTAGTTGACCATCCCCTCGGGATTAATGTTCTTATTGGCCATACCAGTTTCTCTTTTGTTCTGTCCTTTATCTTTTTGCTTTGTCTGTTAAAGATCAGTCTTTCTTGTTCTCCTTTGATAAAGTAAATTTGCATTGTCACTTGACTTTTCTTTAATTTTTTAATTTTTCTTTTATTTTTAACCCAAATAATGAAGAAAATGCAACCTGACTCCCATCAATATTATCTTGCTGATAATTCGATATTAATATTTTTTGACATATATTTAATGAACACAATGTGACAAATTTGAACTCTGGTGAAAATATTCACGTTGTCTATTAATCCAGCCACTACATGTGGCATGGAACTTATTAAGAAAGTGATTAATCCATAACTTGATCTTGCTTTAGAGGATTTAATTCTCAAGTTGCAATTTCAAGGGTTTTGCAGGATACACAAAAATCAAACAACTCATGAAAAAAAAATTAGGAATCAGACTACACAAACTTTCACATCAGTTGAGTTTAAAATAAAAATAAAAAAAACTAAGAAGGCAAAAGAAAAAGAAAAAGAAGGGAAGAAGAAGCAACAGCTATTGAAACCATCATTAGGGTCAATGAATTTTGCTGTTGTTGCCTCAGCAGGACTACTTTCAAAGACGTAGTTTTCATACGTCATACCCATGTTAGCTCACCTGCCCACTTCAATAATTCTTCCTACTTACGATCTGTTCTTTAGATGAACGTGGACATATGACCTATTAATTTCATTCGCAAAAAATAAAAAATTAAAATAGAATTTCTTTAGTTTGAAATTTTGTAATATTTAAAGAATCTGTAATTAGTAGTTGTGACTATATCTCCAAGTACATTAAACTTGATTTTAGTTTTTTTTCCTTCGATTAATATTAAGTTCATTGAAAGACGAGTAACTTCAAACACCTATAATTCACAAGTTTTACCTATAGGGAATAATAGTAAACTTCAAAAGTTGTAAGCAACTTGCAATTTAGTTATTAACTAATATAGGATAAAAAGAGATAACATCAAAAACCTTGTACACTTACTCGTATGGATATTGAAAATGAACAATAAAACTTCAGCAGTATCTTGTTGATAAAGGAATTTCCAATTGAGAGAAGGAGAATTCTGTTTGATATTCTTCATTTTCTATATCTGAGAATGGGGCGATTGATAGATTTCTCTTTGCATTTTGGTTTGTTCAGTTCATCTGCATCTGAATACTGAAAAAAATTGTTTGAAAATGGTAATCAACCCTCACTAGGTTTCAAGCCCAATTATACCCATATAAATGGTTTAGAGTCAATGGGAATAAATAAATGGGAATGATAGGACTCTTCTATGGGTTTTGATTACCCAACAAGTACTAGGAATCATCTTAGTTGCCATCTTACTCTTCTTAAATCATCTTAATTACCCTTATCTCCATTAAATGCAAAATAATGAAAATAAAATGCTACTATTTCAACAAATGGAAAGAAAACAAAAAGAAAAAAGAAACAATGAAAAAGAAAATATAAATTATAAAATCCATTCCATTATTAAAACATAATGTATTTTCAATCAAAACCCATTATATCTTCACCTACTGATACCAAGAGTATAGTGATAATGAATTAACTAAACTAGCCCTTAGATTTTCGGCATTTTAAGCACTCACATTATCGTTTACATGTAGCAAGTGCCTCATAACCTAGTTCCGGGGAAGAAGAGAAATCAATTGGAAAATCAAAGGTTGCATTTTCAAGAGGTCATTTTTTGTCATGAACAAAATTCCTGAATGTATATTTAAAAATTCGATAAGGTGATGGTGCCCATAGTATGCAGTAAAATGCTAGTGAAGTATGACAGATCTCAATTTGGGTTTGTTTGGATAGTTTATTATTTATATTTATTTACTTGCATTATAAACATACTTTTCATCCACTTTTTTTATCTCACATACATTGTATAAAAAAAGTCTTACTATATTTTTTTAATCATCCCAAATAATCTCCTATCCAAATACACACAATGTTTCAAACTAATGACTCAAATAAAAAAGTTGAGCTCGTAAACGTTTTTCCAGTAATCAATAAATTCGAGTTGTTATCAATGAGTAGATGAAATTTGATTGTTCATTCTCTTTAAGGGAAAAAAGAAAGAAAGAAGGAAAAGGAAGAAAAAAGAAAGAAAGAAGGGTCATGCAAATCATATCATGGTTTAAGATTGCAATGTTGTTCAGGACATGCATTGTGGGATGCTAATTAACAAGCACGTGCAGCCAAATATTGCAAAACATCTCGAAGTTCAACAATTTTTCTCTATGATCTGAAAATGTAATTCTTGATGGGGGCATGAAGATGGAATGGTTTTAGTCATTGTCCTGAAATCGCCATTCAAAGACAATGTACATAGTATTGAAGAATCGCACCGTCAAGTCAAGATCTTCCAATGTTAACTCAATGCAGAATGGATAAGCTGGCCTAAGTGAAAATTGTTGTTGGAGGTTGTACAACAGAGATGAAAGGCAAAACATATAATATTTTTCTTCTTTTTTATTTTTTTGTTGAGCAAAATTAGAACTTTTCCATTGATCAAGAAATGAGGTTTTACACTAGAGGAAACTCCTCTTACTTACATCAGCTAAGACTAGTATACACTCTTCAAATGAGTAAAGAAAAGCAATGCAGAAACAAGTAAGCTAACTAAGATAGCTTTGGTCTAAAACCCAATTCAAGAAGTAAATCCCAATTCTCCATTATCCTCGGAATTTTGGACCATGAAACAAATATCAATCGTATCGCATTCACAATCCTAGTCACGACCTGCTCTCTTGATAGTCTAACCTGCTTAAACACACGGTGGCTGATAGAGCTAACCACCTTAATGACCAAAAGAATCAGAGGTATTTATGCTTGCTCCACCAATATACTTCTTCTTGCCACACCAACAATGTTGAATGTATCCTTAATTATTTAAATTGCTTTTTCTGTAGTAACAAAATAGATAGACAACCAGGAAAGAGTAGAAATTAATGAAAATTATCTCATCATGGTCGCAAATATTTTACCAAACATCTTAGGTGAGGGGGAAAACAGAAGAAAGTTTATGTTTGCATCACTATGTATTCAACATACTCTAGTCCAGTAGTTTTAACAAGAGTTAGATAAAATTATTCAAGTCTAGACATCTGAATTTGCCAACGAAAATCATACATTTTCTTGGTGTTGGTCTCTTGAAACAAAGGGGCAGTGTATGAGCTTACAAGACAACAAAAGGAGACAAATGGCTTTGATAAGCTTGGTAAATGGAACAAAGCAACAATCAAATCATGGGATCAAAGATATATGAAAACAATTCATACAATAATCAAAAGTACAATTTTTTAATGATCACTATCCTTTTCAAGCATTTCTTCTCCAATCAAAATATGCTGCCTGGCATATCTGCACAAATCTATTTTGGATTATTTCAAGATATTTCAATGTAAACATATTGACCTCTTAATTCATGCGTGAGAAAGCATCTTGTCTTAGCTGGGATTGGCCCGGCAGTCTAATTTTCTGCAGCAAGACGTCATTACCAATTTCGTGGAACCTATTCATCAAATTACCAACATTCTTGGGGTGCATTATTAGCAATTTTTCTTTTTTTTTTTTGGCTTAAATATATGCAATGTGCTACACGTGTACATGGACACAAAAGAAAAGTGTAGTATAATTTAGGACACAAATGGCAACAATCGTACGCATTAGCTTCTTCAATTACATTAGATCAATGCCTGCTATTCTGGGAAAGAAAGGACTAGAATGGTAATGATGTAAACACATAAAATACTCTTGTGTGGTACAATGATGAGCATTGATTCCTTAATCAACACTGCCAAGTCTAAGGTAGCAATTGGTTGTGTTGCACTTTCTTGTTTGCTGAATTGTGTTGTAGAACGTTGTAGATCATGTTCAATTATTGATGTTTACACATGCAATGTTAAGTAATCTACAGACAATCAACTATAAGGACAATTTCAGAAACATATTTTGACAATTTCAATGTGCAGTCCACAAGATTTTAAGTATTACGCCTTTACTTCTCATAATTTTTTTTTTTCAAAGGGCAATATTTGGTGATGTAAGCAGAAAAACCTCAGTGTATATACTAAACTGCCCCTTTTAATTTCCAACTGAAAAAAAGAGAGTCAAAGCTTTGCACAAAGTTAAAAAATAAAAAATAAGGATAAAACCTTGAAACCAAATTTAAGCTCCCAATAGGAGCATAATTGTAGCACATGGAGAAGATGAGAGAGGGGTGGCAGAGGGAAAGCAAACTGTGAGAATGACATTTCCCTTTTCTTTTAAGCTTTCTTTTCATCATAAAAGTCAAAGAGGTTGTGAAGGTTACGGTAGTCTTTTACAAAACGTCACAGGGAGCTTAGTAAGATTGCTGTTTTTGTTTGAATTCAATTTTAAATTTTCTAGTAGGAAATATATCACACATGACTTAATGCACGCTAGGTAAAAAATGACAGAGCGTTGATAAACCATGTTTAGGAGGGAAAACATAAATTTTTTTTTGTGAAAAACCTCAATCCAAACAAGGCCTTAGCATTTCAAGGGGAAGTTTTGAATTATCTCTATAAGATAATAAAACAAAGGAACTGGCCAAAAAAATCATACTGTTTGTAAAACTTATCTTGCATCTCTTCTATATTTTTCATGTTTTCAGTGGATTTATCTGATTATCAATATAGGCGTGTATGAAAGAAAACTCAAGGTGCAGAAAAAATGCATTTATATGCAAACTCTCAGTGCTGGAGTCGAGATAAGGGGGAAAAAGAAAAACTTTAAACAAGGGTAATATAATATGTGAAGATATATCCTATTGGCATATGTATTACATAATTAGTAATCTAAGAACTTTGCTTCCAGAAAAAAAAAGGGCAAAAAAAAGAGGGCAATGTAAGACCTTGTTTACTCATAATTTTTTCTAACTTTTTTTTTTAATTTATAAAGAGGATCAATAACAATTCTGATTTCCCACTTACTTTCTTGGTGACTGAACCTGTGTTTTGTTCTAGATTAAGTCTCCACTCCTCTAATTTAATTTCCCTTGAAGACCATATTATTTTTTTTTTTCTTTTCTTTTGTTCAAAAGCAAGTATCCATCAACCAAAAGGGCCAAGTAATTCAATAAAGAGAAAGCTTGAGCAAGAGCTAAAAGACATCCTCAACAGAAAAGCTTCTGTAATCCAATGATCCCAAGTCAAAGTTTAAACAATTTGAGAGAATGAGAAAAGTGGATAGTTCTCCATCCACACATAGAAAAGAAGCTTCAACATTCGGTTCGTAATCAAGCCACGTATATTGCAAATAAATAATTATGCCCCGCACCATGCACCAATTTGATAATGCAAAATTCTTCACTTTGAGGCGCAATTTGGCCCCTATATCACCTCAAGTGATCTATAATATGGACGTATATGACTTGCCCACAAAGATTTTGACAAAAGAAATTCTAGAACAAAAAATCAACAGCAAAATAATTGCAAGTTAGGCACTGCGTTACATGAAATGTCAGTCTCTAAAGATGAAGAAAAGTGCTTTTTGAAGATTTGCAAGTCCTAAAGCAAATCAAGAACTATTCTTAGTATGTTGACTTGTGCAATTTTGCCTAATCCAAGTCTTTAAAAACTTAGCATTATTCCTCCCACCTTAATCTTCGGCTTCTCAACCAATGGAGCGGTGCCAAGTGGAGCTGTCCCTTTTCATGGTACATGTTGGAACCAATGAGGCAAGGCCCACATAGCCTAATACAGGGTTTAATAGTCAACTCTCGAGTTAAATAGCTTAACCCTAAGTTTAGTTAATTTTCTTAATCAAATAGTATTTTAACGAGAGATTGCCAAGTGGAAGGGGTTTTGGTAAGAGATTTAATTATCTGTGGATGCACTGTCAATTTCTTCTTATGAAAACCTTAGGTGGCAGATATGCTCGTTGACTATTTAGATCAATAGGAGCAGTGGAATTTTTTTGTTCAGAGGGAATTACGGAGGAACAAAATTCCTTTATGGGGCTAAAGCTGACACGCGTCCCACCTATTATTTGATTTTCTTTCCTAATAGGTTAAGACAAATTTCCATGCAGTAAATAGAAAATATGTTCATTGTATTAAGCAAGAAAGCAAGAAAGTAGGTGCGCAAATGAGCAGAATGAGACATCTACGTTTGAAAAACTTCCTTTAATTTTGTGTCCTAATCTTTTTGATAGTTATGGAAAATTTGTTTGTATGCGTAAATTGCAATAATTCTATGAGGATCATAAATGAACTAAGGTCTCGTTTGATAAACCAATTCAAGACTTAAAAATGGGTTTAGATCTTAACCGCTTTAGATACGTTTGATAGCCAAAATAGAACATCAGATTAATTAAGTGAATCTTTTAGGCAAAACTTGTTTCCATAAATAAGTGATAAGCTTTTCACTTATCACTGAATGTGATATACATTTAAATGTATTAGATCTAATACTTAACAATTCAATCACTTAATGAATTCAGACTTCAGATTTCAGATTTCAAACTTCAGTTTTCAGATTTCAGTTTTATCAAACGCACCCTAAGCCTATAAGCTGTTTTAGGTGTAAACATTTGATCTTTTGTACTTTGTTAAGATAAGGATTATCTTTTTTCTTCTACTGTTTCAAGATTGTTTTTAGATTTCTCTTTACTGTGGACACGAATCATCTCAATGATTTAAGTATGTAAATTATTGTGTATTATAAGAATTTATGTCAATAAAATTTTAGTGAAAAATGCTTCAAAATAACAACAATTAAGCTTGAGTTTACAATTCTTTCTTCATCTTTCTGCTTCAACTGGAACTTTGGTCAATTGGTTTGTCCCACATACTATCCAAATTGGAAAATGTTACCATGCTAGCGATCTATTGAAAACCCGATTCATTACTATTAGAAATTTGATTTTGAGAGCAACTCGCTCATATCCGTGATTACGCTCAGAATTTAGTTGAATTAACTTTTCAAAATTGTAAAGCGTGTAGAAGAAGAAGATAAAACCACTGTGGTTATTAAGAGGAGAGCTCTCAGAATTTTCCCTACTTTTAGATTTAGAATTCAAATTCTGGACAATTGGGGATGGGGAGGGAATGTTAAGAAAAGATTAATTATTTAAAGCTTTTAAGTGCAGATTTTCCACAAGTTCAAAAGGAATTGTCATGACATTTATTATGGGCAAATACATAAAATATGAACAAAGTAAATATTGGAGAGTTTTACATTACCTTTTGGGTGACATACATATAAGTATCAATTCACTGTTAAATACGTAAAAAGAGATATCAACTCTTAGATGATTTTAGGATTTTAAATTGTTAAATAATGTGATAAGAGTTTATTAAATTAGAATCATGGATATGTTATTCGTCATGGATGGTAGAATTTTCCGTAAATATTATCCTTTAACATTTGTCACGTCAATAATATGTTTTCTCTCCATGTTGCTTTCCTCACTCTTAAACTCATCTCTATCCCCTTCATGCCACCCTAGTTATTGATAAGTTACCAAACTACCAAAATTGGAAAACATGCACCATGCCTAAATGTTTCAGAACATGCATCATTCCTACTTTCTGTTTTCCTCTTTACCTTTTTTAGGATCTAACTATGGCACACGGTGACAATGATTTTTCATTGAAGAGGCAAAGACTTTTGCAAACCCAAAATTTTGAATTGATAGTTCTTTTGTTCTTTTCATTGGAAATTCGGTTCAGAAAATCACACTGATGTTATGTATATCCTGTCAAGTTCACTTTCTTGACACGATTTCTTTGAAAGATGTATAGAATGGCAAGAAATGTGCCCACAGCGTTTGGTAGAGCATCGCTAATTGACACATTTTTTCCCCTTAGATTAGGGGCTTTGGTCAATGAAGCTAGTATATTACTTTGGTCCCCCTAAACATAATTATCAGTAAATAGTTTCAACTTTCAATTGTATTTGATCAGAACGTTTACTTTTTATTGCTTAATTTACTACCAACATGTATGTTGGACAATTTTTTTTTTTCATTTAGTCGTGCAAAAGAGTAAAAAATAGAATGAGGGGACATGAGATGGTACTTCCTAATTTGTATATAAGTATTTTTGACATACTTGAATTAATTTATATGTTTGATATCAACTCAAAACTGCAACTCTAATATATGTCTTGAACATAAAAATGCACGACGTATTAAGCCACGAAGGGAGAGTAGATGACTCTTAAGATCCCTATGAAAAAGTATTTCTTCTGTCTCTGACAACATGGTAAGAGAAGGCAACATTTTCTAATCCTTTTTTTTTTCTTTTTCAATTATTAACGATGAGCTCTTAGATCATTGAAACAAACTAGAGCATATAAACCTTGTACATAATATCTTCAACTTGAATTTTTTCCATCTTCATTTCTTGCTACTAATTAAGAATTTGTTGACTAGTTGCACCGATATATTTGATAACAGTTAATATTGTATTCCTGTTTATGATAATCGTTCTTTATCACAAGTATTAGCTGCATCCCGGGCAGTATTAATTGCTCAAGCCATCGATTTTCCAAGTAACAGCGCCTTAACAAAAATGGATTACCGAAAAGAAATAGAATGGATAAGAGATGGATAGCTCAAAACTGCCTCTTCACTTTCATAGCCAACCATTGGTGGTTGATAATGGGGTCAAATTTGACTAACTAGGCAAAATCTCAATTAATACTAAAGATACGGATTTCTTATCAGGATTTGTTTCGAGTTTTCTACACTTGCACAGCAAAATCTGTGATGTATCACAGTTTGTCACTATAATGATCACCCATTATTTGGAATATTTTCTTTTCTTAATCGGAAAAAGTTTGGGCGGGTTTGCTTCCAATCACCACTATGAAATATGATAGGAGTTCTTACAAATTGCCTACCAATACAACCCTCACATTGACAACGGGATTCGAATACGTGACTTTTGTGTGGAAGTGATTCATCCCATCAATTGAATTCGACTGCGCATTGGCTATTACTTAGAGAGAGAGAGTCATGAGGTTGGTATCTGGTATGAGTCAGTCCGATGGTTATACTTTTTACATGATGTAGTGTATAACTATATTACATTGTTGCATTCCAAGTAAAAGTGATGTGGACAAATAAAATATTTGACATATATTTAGTACAATATTATGACGTGTTTATCTATAAAAAATTTAAACATGTACAGCAACGGAATGGAACCGCACAAAACGCAATTACACTGAATCCTTGTCTATTATTTAAAACCTGTTGTCCGTGCAACCATGTCTACCCAAATTCCTTCTGGATTTCATATTTTTAGTCTCTGAAAAACGCTCTAAATTTAAGACCTATGTTGTCTTCTGCCCCAAATTATTCCTTCTGATTTCATGTTTTCATTCTATACAACAAACTAGCATAAAACCAATTTTGTCGTCCTACCCCAAATTCCTTCACTCATTCAAGACTAGTGATTTCACAGAAGGTACAAGAAGACAATACCAAATAAGGGTAAGCCCCTCCTTCATGTACCCTAATAATACTTATTACAAAATCTACACGGATTATTATATGATGACTGCATTGCGTTATCGTTTTCTATCCATTCTTAAAACAGTTTGAGACTATTTCTTTATTATAAAGTCTTCCCCCCACGCCTGCTCTCTAGCTGTACTTGCTAATAGAGTCAAAAAACCATATCCTAACTAAAGGTGTCAAAATTCCACAAGGCTACAAGCTCATAAAATAGTAGCTTTATTTTTTACTGTGCATTCATCATGGCCTACTTAGTGGTTCACTGGGAACTTAGATCTAGTCAATTATGCAAAGCTACACACTAATCAAAAGTGGCACTTTGTAAAGGTTCCAACACTACAGGCTAAATAGTGGTAGTTCTTCATAGCAATGTCAAAAGATTTAGGAATCTCTCTTATCCAGAGGATGTAAGGACTAAGGAAGGCTGATCAAGGTGTTTTTGTTCTGCTGTTAGGAATGTATTCTCCAGCCTCCTTCTTTAGTTTGGCCCCTAATCACTAGTATTTAATCTGTCACTAACAGCATATTCCATGATCCTTACATCAGTGTCAATTTTAAATGTTTGCACTCTATGCAAGAAGACTTGTACATTCCAAATGTACATGCTTTAATTTTACATTTCCCCTTGTCTGCAATCTAGAAATTTGACATGGTCTGAACTCAGAAACATCTATTGACTCTGGTTCTTTTCCTTTTCTATTTTATTCTTTGTCATGGCGTACCAATCCAAATTAATCAGTACAAAATCCTTCACAATTAGGGGACAAATTAATCTTTTTCCCCCCTTATACTAGGTGAAGAATTAAGCGGCTTAACTTCTTCCAAAAAGATTGATATAAAATTGGTGAGTCATTAAGAGCTGAAACAGGGTTGTCATCAAAACCAGCCATCTGCAATAGTGCAATGTATATTACTCCAAATTTGTACAAGAACATTGCCTTCAAATAATTACATAAAGATCGCATATATCTTATCAGATTTACAGCAACGAGTGACTGCCATCAACATGTATGAAGTTTCCATCATGATACAATACACTTTGAGATTTCTTAGATGACTTAGTAATGATCACAACAGCAGTAGTAAAATGGTCAGCTAGAAACAAACCAGCTTTTTCTGATTCATATCTGGTATCACTATCAAGTAAAAGGCCTTGAATATCACAAAGATACTGACATTTCCTCCGCATAACACTATTTTTGAGATACAGCTGTCCAGTATAACAGAACAAGAATACTACCACCATATCACTAATCAGTCTTTGAGTCTCTTAATTCCTTGTCAAATTGAAAAGCCGTTTGGGTTTAAAATGGTCATTGTCACTTAAAAACAAATGGGATTTAAGCTAATTTTAGGTATCTGATGTTAACTTTCTGTAATCTTCTTTTATTCATGCAGACAGCTGTTTTCAAATAATGGCAAGATTTATTATTATTATTATTATTTTAAACTTTGCTCCCCTCCTGCCCTGCTCTCCAACCCCCAACAAGAAAAAAAAAAAAAAAACATTATTCAGTAAAAGTTACTATTAGGGGAAAAAACGGTTAGAATCAAATCCCGGTTCTCAGATGAGAGGAGAAGCGTGCCAGTTACTAACGCTGATTTAGTCTTTAAATCTAATCGTATATGTGAGTTATGAATGGAATGTATTAGTTATGCTAAGAGCATAATTAATTGTACTTGAAAACATTATATGAATGCATATTGGCCAGTTCTGGTATACGGTTGAAACAACCATGAAAGTAACCTTTCTAACTCTTGGTTCTTAAACTAATCAACAAAAGCCCTTGAACAAATCCTTTGATTAAGGTTGTATTTAATTAAAGATTTGAACATTATACCAAACTGTTGACAAATTCCTATTACCACTGTTGAATTACATGCATGGGCAGTGGGTGCGATGGCTTTTTGGAAATGACCTGTACTTGGTCAGAATTTTAGAGGAAGACAGATTTTATTGCAGCATAAATAAGAGAAGGCCAAAACAACCTCTTCAGTTCCTTAGAAATCACGTTTCTTTCTATCCCCATCCCCTCAAATAGCAGTATTTATTGCCTTCTTCTCTTCACTCCGCTTTTTTTTTTTCTTAACACTTTCCATCAAACTTTCAGGTCTGTTTCATGGCTTCTCTTTATCCTTTTTCCCTTCTTTTCCACTTCTTTCTGACTTTCCTGTAGCTTTCTTCCTCTACTCACTTGTGCATATAAGTTAACAATTGTTGAAATTGTTTGGCCAGAACCCATTTGAGAACCCATAGAATCTGAGGCTGAAAACAGAGAAATCCATATTCTTTTCTTGGTTCAAAACTCAGGTTTGGAGGGTGATGGAAAACTATTCCGCTCTTGTTAATGGGGATGATCAGCTCGAACTGCCTCCGGGATTCCGATTTCATCCCACTGATGAAGAGCTGATCACTCATTATTTGTCCAAAAAGGCTGTTGATAGCAACTTCTCTGCAATAGCCATTGGTGAAGTGGATATGAACAAGGTTGAACCTTGGGAGTTGCCTTGTAAGTTGAACAATTTTTTGCTTTTCTTTCTCTTCAAAGGTAAGATCCTTTCCCAATGAACTTGTTGATATGTTTTGCAGGGAAGGCGAAAATGGGGGAAAAGGAGTGGTATTTTTTTGGTGTGAGGGATAAGAAGTATCCTACAGGATTGAGGACCAACAGGGCTACTGCAGCAGGATACTGGAAAGCTACCGGAAAAGACAAGGAAATCTTCCGTGGAAAATCCCTTGTTGGAATGAAGAAAACCCTTGTTTTCTACAAGGGAAGGGCTCCGAAAGGAGAGAAGACCAATTGGGTCACCCATGAGTTCAGATTAGAGGGCAAATTCTCTCTTCAAAATCTGCCCAAGACAGCAAAGGTCAGCTGCTTCAATCTGGTTCCTCTGTTTTCCCCTGCCTTTTCTTCCTCTTTTCTTGTTCAAGATGTTTGAATATCTGTCTCATTATTTACAAGAGTTTATGCTGAACATCAAGGATCAATTTTTGTGTGCAGAATGAGTGGGTAATCTGCAGGGTGTTCCAGAAAACTGCTGGTGGGAAGAAAATCCATATATCAGGACTCCTGAGGTCCAATTCTATTGAAACCGAATTGGCTCCTTCTTTGCTGCCCCCATTGATGGATTCTCCAGCCTACAATGGGGCTTCATCAAAGCCCACCAGTTTGCCGGAATCCGGCCACGTGCACTGCTTCTCCAACCCCATTTCTTCTGCTCAGAACAAGAGCCTGCAGGAAGACATGTTAATGAGTTATTTCAGCAATCCTGCTTTTGCAACTCCTCCTTCCAATCCCCTGGACGTTTTCTCAAGAGGGCCTTTCTCAAACGCATTTTCCTGGACTCAGCTTGGTCCTGTTCAGGGGAATTACCAATTCCCAGGCTCCATTCCAATGCAAGACACCTCAGCTCTGAGGACCTTGATCGAAAGCTGTGGCCAGAATATGATGAAACAGAGCTTCAAAACTGAGCAGCAGGAGAGGGTTAGTGCCTCTCAGGAGACAGGCATAAGCACTGATATGAATACTGAAATTTCATCAGTTGTCTCAAATCTTGAGATGGGAAGAAAATCAGCAGTTGAAGATCAGGACGCACCATCAACTTCAGTTGGGCCACAAGGCCTTGATTGTCTTTGGTACTGAAATTCTTGGAAAAAAAAAAAGAGATAAATGTAATAACTATTCTAGGAAGAAGAAGCATTAGAAAAAAAGAAAAAAGAAAAAAGAAAACATTTAAGTAGGAAAATTAGGCCTATAGTTTTACTATATTGGTTTGAAGACAATTATTATGATGTGTGTAAAAATTTTCAATTTGAGAAATATCTTATGTATTATCTAAAAACTATACTGATTTTTAATATTTTTTTTTTTGTGTTCATACATTTTGTGGTGATTAATTGTTGACATCACATATGATGCCAAGTTGGTGTCTTAACTAATCGTTTCCTACGTTTGAAAAATTCATTCAGTTATCTTGTCTTTTAGTGGTTGCATCACAAAAATATGACAATCATCCCTAAAAAATTAGTATAAAATCACTGCATTTTCTCTGTACTATTAAGAAATTATAGTGTGGGGAAACTAAGGACGCAGCCGTGGACCCCTTATCTCCATACAATTAATTGTAATTTATGTTATTGTACTAAGCCAATTTCTCAGCTTAGGACCACACTAAAATTCTGTTTGACAATGGCCTTAAAATACTTTATATATTCCTACTTGCTTCACTTCACTCTCACACCCGACCCGAGCTCATCATTTTAGTCAGTATCTGAGTCCTGCAATATTTCAATTATTGTGACCTTTCTTCCCTGGACTAATTGGGGATGGAGGATAACATGCTTAGTGTTGCTGATTTGATTGCCACTCGTGCAATCAGTCAAATAATAGTGAAAAATAGGCATGCTGAATATTGATCATTCACTAATCAATGTTGTTACACAGACATCCCCCAAGTTTCAACCCACCTCCACAAGCAAAGGTGGAAAAGGAAATTTAACAAAAACCATACGAAATGGCTAACTACTTAATTGGTTTGATGCTAGCTAGCTGTATTAAGGGTTACAAGTCAAAAAAGTAGTAATTCGATTACTTGTTATGTAGTCTCATTTAAGCCGTCTATACATACATAGTATGAACGTATTAAACTGACACGTAAATACGCTTTACACGTCTTTATGTTTTACAAATTCATGAATAGATATGATTATAAAATCTAATAAATGAGGTGGCGTGTATCTTAAAGTTTTTATTCACAAAGTAACTTGCATGCGAGATAAGAGAAGTCATTTTTACTTCAACAATTATTCTCAATTTTGTTGAACCCAATTGATGCTCTGAAGAATTAAAAGCATTTAGTGACCCATGAACCACAATGCTTGAGTAGCTGATGATGGCCATGTATTACGTACATTTAGGTGTAGGAAGAAAATGGATATGCTTTTGATGTCCAAATATTGCTATATCATGGTTCGGGTACTTATGTATTCGTTTAGAAACTTTAAGCTTGATTGCTCACAGATAAATGGCTCTACGCAATTAATGTTCTAAATCTATTATTTTCATTTCCAATAGCTGCTATTTCCATTACAGAACTTCCTTTTCTATTCTGACATATAGTAGTGGTCAAAGCATTTGGCGATGCACCATTTCTCTCTCTCTCTCTCAAACATAGCAAATTGATCCAGTTTTCACAACTTTGTTAAGTTTAGACTTCTTTTAAATGCTCATATAAAGTTTTAATTCCATTGTATTCTAATTTTCTCCTTTATTATGATTTGATTTTAACATGATCTAGTTGTTCTGCTCCGTTTTGATCCTAGCTTCAGTTCTGGTATCAGAGCCAACTCGTTTGTGTGATTTTGTTCAAATAAAATTCTGGCTTTATTTTATAACTTGATTAATCAAGATTTAGTTAGGATATTACGGTTTGGCCAATCCTGCTAAAGTTGGTCAGCAGCACAAACATAACAAAATGCTCCAATTTGCCCAACTTTGTTAAGTTTAGGCTTCTTGTATTGAATTGGAAAATTTAGTGCACACATAAAGTTTCAATTCTACTGTATTCTTATTTTCTCCTTTAGATTATGGTAGGTATGATACTTTAATTCCAAGAGCTTAATCCCCTTTACAGATTTAGCATATGATGATCTTCTCTAATTCTGCAGAAGCCCTTGGAATAAAGGTCAAATGCTCTTCTTAATTAGTATTAGTTTTCTTAGGGGGTGTTTGGTAAATAGGTTTCAACCCCCACTATGGGTTTCAAATTCAATTATACCCATATAAAATGTTTGGTTAGCGTCAATGGGAATAAATTAATGGGAATGATAGGCCTCTTCTATGGGTTTTTTGATTAACCACCTGTTACTAGGGAATCATCTTAGTTGCCCATCTTATTCTTCTTAAATTATCTTAATTACCCTTTTATTCTCATTAAATGCAAAAATAAGAAAATAAAATGCTACTGTTTCAACAAATGGAAAGAAAAAGAAAAGAAAAAAAGAAACAATGAAAAAGGAAAAAATAAATTATAAAATTCATTCCTCATTAACAAACACAGTGTGGGTTTTCATCAAAACCCATTATCATTGACCACTCTATGATACCGATAGTAATAGTGATAGTAGAATTCGAACCAAACGACTCCTTAATGTGTGTAAGGGAAGAGGGTAAGGAGGAGGAATCCGAGTTCTGCAAATGAGGAGGGTGACGTATAAATTCTCAAAAAAGAAATAATATTAAATTCTCATAAAGAAATTAAAATCCTTGACCATAATATTCCATCATTATTCGATCATTAAATAACTATCTTAGCTACTAACCAGAGAGGAAAATTTATCCAAAAAAGTAGCAATGCAATATTGACCATAGGACTTTTGGGGGGGGGGGGGGAACAAATCATTATTTTAAGATGACCTGGTAAGTCTTCAAATATTGCAAATTCTCCCTGTAGTTTGACAATAAAGGAGGTTAAGGACCTTAATTTGTCTAGTATAAATGGGAGATTTTGAGTTCAGGATCCCTATACTCTCTCTTCTTATACCACCCAACCCATCCCTCCATAAGGCTAAGGACTTGTTCTCATTTTGTGGTAGATTTTTACAAAAGTTAACTAAGGAAGGTAATAATATACAAGAATCAAGTTAAATTGTTTTGTGGATAGATTCTGAGTTTTAGCTTTTTATGATAATAATAAACCCCTAGATATAAAACTAAACAGGGAAATAAAAAAATTAATTAACCAAAATCACAATCTCAAAATAATCAAATCAGAATAGACATGACATATCGTGCAAAAGTCATAGCTAATGTTCAATTTCAAAACAAATACTATTACTGCCACAAAAGTAAAACAACGTAGAGATTTGAAATCTTAAAGCGAACTATGTATGTGTAGAACACATATTATTCGTTTTTAGCAATTAAAATTGTTTGTCATAGGATGGTTGATCCAAATCGGTCTAAGGACTCTAAACCAATATCAGACCAATTAGGTAATATTCCTACCAACTTCGGTATTGAAGTTGGAATTCTTGAACCGTAATCTGTTAACAATTTCATTGATTGGGACATTTGTTACGTAGTTCTCTGAAGTTCTCTTGCTGTCATCTGTGTATATTTAGCTTCCACACCCATGCTTTACTCATTTTTGCAGTTTCACATTTGTGCAAAATTGTGATATTTAATTGCCTCATAAATGAAAAATCAAAATGTGGGCATTTGCAAAATCTAGTGACTAAATTATAAAGCTATGGCTGAGACCATTATTTTGGAGATTTTATATGTTAGAACACTGGCGAAGCTACCTTGTAAAAGCTATTATAGACATGGGTTCTTCGACAAAATAATTGTTTTGCTCCCACTAGATTGTCAAAAGACTATATTTACACATATCTATTATAGTAATCTGACAATAATTGGCCATAAACGAGAACAATAAAAATGCATAGCTGAGTAGTTTAACTATTACGGGGAAATATTTACTGCTGTAAAGTATTATAGTTCACTCAGTGAGTTTCTACGTTCAAAAGATTATTACTTTAATGAGCTTTTCATTACATAATCAACTAGTAGTCTACTATATCTAGGCCAATGGTGGGTTCTTTGCACTTTTCTTTGTCATTAAATACATTTGCTATATTTTTCTTTTTTAAATCCTGCTACTCCTCCCCACACCCTTTCCACGTCCAACTTTCAAACACGGAATTCAAACCTTAAATTTAACAATAGAGTAAACTCTAAGAGCACTACTGGACCAAT
Source organism: Gardenia jasminoides (assembly GCA_013103745.1). NCBI lineage: Eukaryota > Viridiplantae > Streptophyta > Magnoliopsida > Gentianales > Rubiaceae > Gardenia > Gardenia jasminoides. Next base: position 5,312,793 of record CM023100.1, read on the forward strand.
CCTAGTTGTTTATTTATTTTCATTATTTACTAGGTAAATATGGTTGCTATGAACTACATACAAAAAAAAAAAAAGAGTTATTATTTGTGCCCCAAGTAAAAAATAATCCTTGCTCCCCCATTATTACCGACCAAACCATCCCCTAGTTATTCTAAAAGCCCTTAATTTACCTTTGCTTTATTGGCTCAACGTTTGAAGAATTGGTTGTCATTGTCATTCTTTGAATCTCAAACTCTATTTCGCTTTTAAGCTTTATCTCTTAGGTGCTCAAAACCAAGTAGTCAATGTCAATTCATCCTTAGCCGATGCTTTTGAAGGGAACATAAGCATTTTTATTTAGCTTAGGAAATAACACATCCATTGTTTCTTTAAGCCAAAGCAAGAAAACTTTTTGCAGAAGGAATTAATCACCCTTACAATTTTCTTTGTTCTTTATAACTGTCGTTTCTCAAGAAAATATTGTTGGGTTGAAAATCACAACTATATATAGGTAAAGAGTTCTACAGTACCTTTTGGATATCATTACGTATGAGTATCAATTCACCATTAGATATTTAAAAAGAGATATCAACCCTTAAATGATTTTAGGAGTTTAAATTATTGAATGATGTGGCAAGAGTTTATTGGATTAAAATCATGAATATTGTGTCCAAAAGGGATGGTAGAATTTTCTATGTATAAACGTGATGAACAAAAATCCACATGTACATTAAAAGTGAGTATTGATTATTGAGTTTCAATAATAGACATCTGGATTTACATGAACTTAAATTTTGCTTAGCCCCAATCACGTGAATCAGAAAAGAAAATCTATTATTGTTGTATTGTCCCTTGTCTTGTTATAGGGAAAATTCTTTGACAATAACATCAAAATTAAAGTATCATCATTTCTGCTAAAATGTCAATTTTCTTGATTCTTATCAGTGCATTAGATGATCAGATCGGGATCCAGATGGCTCCTGTGCGTATTATTCTAGTCACTAAAGAGTGAATTTTAGGTAAGCTATAGTCTTTCGTTTCATTTATTCTTTCAACTATTTCATAATAGAACAAAATCGAATGATGTAAGAATATTCCTAAAGTTTGTTGGTATTGAACCTATGAAAGAGTAACGCTTACAATAGCGAAAATAATTTGAGTCCCCCACGGATTAACTTTACAATACAAATGGAAATAGATGATAATAAATTATAGTTTTATAATTCAGAAGCACTTTTGTCTTCATATGATAGGGCAAATTTCATCAAAGTCTATGATCTACCATTCTTTTGGTCTATTGAAGAATTGGCCAACCAATCACACTGGCCTTGAATCAACTGATTCTCTATATTGTAATGATCCTCACGTGATTCACTACTCATCTGATGGTCATTCACCTTGTTCAAATGGAACCTCAATTTATAATAATTTATTAGATTATAACTACAAAAATACGTTGTAGGGTATTATGTTGCCAAAAGACAAGACTTTCAGCAGGGAAATTCTTCAATATTGCAGGCTGAATTGAGAGAATGCAGAACAGTTACACTTTTTTTTTTTTTTTGAAGTAAACATGTTGCTGAATTTCGGACCATTTATTAGGGCTCAATTCTTATATAAGTAAACCCAAAAAAAAAAGGTTTGACTTCCACGTGTATAAGTGTTAGAATCCACATCCAAGTCGTAGTGTCATATAGTGTACCTTAATTGTGCAAATACCACTTCAACTTATTCGTGCTCTGAATAGACATCACCTGCAGTACCATACGAACATACACACGCATATTTGTGTTTTTATACGTGTGTTTTCATGTGCATAATGATCAAAATTTTGGGACGTTGGATATGTACAATTTGTTAATCGTATGTTCGTATTTAGTTAGTGTAATTCTTATGGAATATCATGTGCAAGCATACATATTAGTACATTAAATATTTTATTTGTGTTTACAGATATTTGCACTCTGATTATATCAAATATTTTATTCGTGTAAATAGATTGTTATAAGAGAAAAATAACATAGTGTTATTCTATATAAAGTTCCATACTTGGTGCAATAACTCTAGGCAAATCAGACCAACTATTTTTTTGTCCCCCTAATAAGAGGGGGATGAGACTTAAAAAAAGTAGGAAGGGGTCGAGAAATTTGAATCCAAAACATCTAATTTTTGGATAGAACAACTACGACTTATAATTTTATCTATGTCTATGAATATTTATACTCTGAATATATTAAATATTTTGTTCATGCACACAAATTCTCACGGAAGAACAATAATAATAATTTATTGCACGTAAAGTCACATATTAATATTGAAAACATTGAAATTGTTTGGATAGTAGATTATTTGGGATTATTTGGTTATCTAAATACTGTAGCACTTTTTTGATGTGATATATGTGAGATAAAAAGGTGATTGGAAAACGTGTTGATGATGTAAGTAGGGAAACAAATCAAATATTAATGTATCCAAAGAGTGTAGTAGTGCATCAACAAGAAGTATACTTCTTGTTTTTAAAAAATCCAGAGAGTGCAATAGTGCACTTGTCTGGTCTGGTGGTTAATCTATACTTCTTGTTCTTAAAAAATCCAAAGAGTGCAATAGTGCACTTGTCTGGTCTGGTGGTTAATCCCCAGTCCTATACAAGCTTCTTTAGGCTCCCTCTCCCCATAGAATAGGGGTAGGTTAGTTAGTTGCCGATTGATAAAAAAAAAAAAAAAAACAAACCAATATCCTTAGCCAGATCAGACCAACTACTCCTTATGCCTGTCCCAAAGTTCAAAATTTCGTTAGAAGTAGCGGTACATGTCTTTTGTCTTTGTCCAGGATGTGTGAATGAGGTAACGGGTTTATGTCTTTATAACGGTCGCCACGTAAGCAAGTGGAGCCCACGCGCTCATTTCTGGCGCCAAATTGGCAAAGCGGGACGCGAAGTTCAGGTTTTCTTGCCGGCGTCACTAAAGTTGATGCCTCACCAGCGTCTGGCGACTCTCCAGTTGCCACGTGTTCAATCGCAACTGCCTGCGGGCCCCACTTGCTCTTTTTTCTGCTTTTGTATTTCTTTGGGCATTGATCAGCGACGATTGAAACTGGCCGTGAGCTATCAGCTATTAGTACTCCTTTTCAAACCTTTCACCATTCATTCACGCGTCTTTCAATTTTTTTCTTACTCACATGTTCATGTTCTTTAGTAGAAAATTGCATCTTTTAATTGGTTTATCAAATGAAGAAAAAGACATTAGTGGGTTGACTGACCTGGAAAAACTCGTTCTTTTTATTTAGGATAAATTTATATTCGAATCTTATTATTAGTTGCCTTTCATTGATAAACAATCTCTAAAAATTAATTACTGTAAGTCATTGAAAAATATGATACGTTAGTGAATAGCAGTGAATTTGAAATGGGATGACCTTTCTCATTTTCTAACCCTTTTTTTCACCAAGAACAAAATCAGAAAGAAGATTTTGCTAAGGAAAGACATGCCCTTGATTTCTATCAGGATTCTCAAAAGGATTTGTGAGTGTTTTGTTTTACCAAAATGGGAGAATTATAAAGCTGTGAATTTTGCTAATGGACTACACTTAAATTGGAAATTAGTAACTAATGTCGCTCATGAAACTGTTTAACAAACTAATCAAACTTGGTGGTTTCTAAATACTCCATTTGCAAGGATCTATAACTAATCTGTCAGTAGCCACGAGTCATGATATCCTTCCTTTTTTTTTTTTCCATTTTTCCATAATGATATAGAATTAAACAGCTATTCGTTATGATGAAATGATTAACAAATCACATCGTAATTAGTAACATATGTAACTATGATACACTTGGGAAAACTCAAACTAAATATGACAATTGTTTAACCTATTTATGAAACATTGTAGTTTCGTATTTGATATGAAAAGATCTGTAAGTAGTTTAAAGATTTGCTCTTGTAACAGATTATTAGAAAGCCTAGGGAGTACAATGTCGTTTATAACTAAACAAAACTCACGAAGGAATCATTATTCTGCATGATTGAGAGATAGAAGGATTATATTTGCATTACTTTCTCTATTCTTTCTTCTGTATATCTTATAATGATATTTCCATCTCTATCAGAAGTTATGGATCATCTCCATGTACTTCTCGGTCTCTTTTCCTTTGTCTCTTTATTATAACAAATTTTTACCCATTTTAATACGATGAAACTGCAGTCACAAAAATCTTGAAATTATACTATCTAATTTAATCTGTACCATATGAATAGTGAATACGACTAATAAGAAAATACTTTACGGCATTGAAAAATCAAAATGAGTTTGGCTAACGCACGTGAGTGCCCTTAAAGACTCGTTAAGATAGTTTTATGCGTTAATTTAGAAAAAAGTCTAAATACATGAGGTACAATAAATGGGTATTAGACGCAATTTGGGTGCTTTACCTAGTGTTCGGCTACTCATCAGAATTAATACGAAAAAGTAATGCTTAATAGTAATGACTTGTCCTGAAATGAGTGTTGGCTTCTCATACTTCTTGCTATTTATTTAACTCCTCCATTCTGAAAAGTCTGTTAAAACTTAAAATAAAATATATTCAATTTCTCCTTAGATCCATGCATGATATGCTATTGTAAAGGACTTGCATGAAAACTGCCCAATAATATCTATTCCGCTGGCATATGTGAATGCATTGCCAAAGTTTAGACAAATTAGCTCAGTTAGGATAAGGCATACATGGAGAGTCAAGCTTATCCTTTTACTAACAGTTTAAGGTTCTTGGACAGGACAAGAAGTCCATAACGGAATGTCAAAGAAGAACTAATTGAACTATGCACTTGCCCGTTTACTAGCCCTTTTCTGAGCAATTTCATAAGCTTCATCTATGCTAGTTCTCATAATTCAATTCCCACGTGGTTCTTAGAATTTGTCACTTGCAAAATGTGACACTTTTCTTAGTTGAGTGATTGAAAGAAGAAGGAAGGAATGGGGATTTCTTGTCTCGGCAAAATTCTCCTCAAGCTTGCCATAGTTCAATTAAAAGGACCTAATACTATATTTAAATAGATCTGTGCACTTTTAGGAACATATTATAAGCTTGTTTGCATGGTAGTTTTTTATGCATATCCTACTAATAAAAATCTATTTTTTGAGCCCTAAAAATAAAAATCTGCAAAAGCTATCTGGTTGAATTTGCTTTTTAGAAATCATCTTTTAAAATTATTCTGTGACACCTTTCCAATAAGATCGCATATCTACCATCAAAGGTGGTTGAGCACATATATATATATATATATATATATATATATTGGAAAGGGATAATTTCACATACGCTTGAGGTTTGTCACAATTGCAAGCAGCTCCCTTTAGGTTTCAGAAATTACACCTACCTCCCCTATTTTAATATTTTTGGAACAAGAAACATCTAGAATGATGACATCACCTAAATCTTCACACGATAATCCTAAACTACCCTTTTTATAATTTACAGGGAATTCCTCCAAAGAGAAAAAATAAATACTCCTGACACTTTTCAACCAAATGCCACTTCCATTGCCATGCCTCCAAGACCAATCAATTAACACCACCCAAAAAATTTTTCACAAATGAATAACTGGTTATGGACAAAATGCAAAATGAGTCTGAAAGCACAAGGGAGAAAGATGGACCTCAAAAATCTACATGAAAGTCTGAGTTCTTGTCATCAGACCATCACAGTTGTTGATTATCCAACCATCTTAACTACATAAATCATGCTAGCAAACACTCGATAATCTTTTCTTTACACTCTTTTCTCCACCTTTACTCTATTATATTGTTGGTTCCTTCGATCTATGGTCCTTGTTTATGATGGGTTACAACTTAGGGGGAGGGAGGGATAAAGATACTGGGAGCAAGTTGAATTGTTGGTTGTAAACTCTGGGCTTGGATTGTAGGCAAACGAAGCAAAGGAATTTCATGTATGTATTTGCCAGCCAGCCATTTGTTAAAATAACTAAACAAGTAACTACAATCCAAATGATGAATTCATGTCTTGCTAGATTTTTGTTTTTGGTATCTAAATGTTGTTACGTTAATCAGTGTGCTATATACCAAATAGCCTTGAATATGAAATTTCACAGGTTTTTATTTAGAGGCGTTTCCATGCTTGAAGATTGAATCAAATTGGGTCCTCTGTGTTTTCAATTTGATATCTATTTCAGTTGTGCCTTCTATTGTAACACCAAAATTGTTGTCAATACCAAATATTTTTCCTACATCATATTGCTATAAATTCTGTGCTTTGAAACTCGATTTGAGGGATCAAAAAATTGCTGTCCGCCTAATTGACGGTTTTTTAGCCAGTTTGAAGGTTAAAATCGTGCTCAGCAAAGGATTGTCTACACAAGTGCCGTGGTTGAAGTATTGGAATGGAAATGGTTAGTTGAAGCATAAAAAATGTTAGGCTGTTGACTTTTTCTTTCTATAATTGCACTGTGTTTCTTTTCTTGTTGTTCTTTCTAGAAATTTGGGTTTAAATAATTTGTTAGGGATATAATTGTAACTTTGAACCACCAAGGGAGGTCACTGTTATTTTTGAAACCTAAGGAGAACTATCTGTAATTATGATAAACCTCGGGGGAGGTACGTAAACTGATCCCTTCTGAAAACTATCATTCAACCATAACCCTAGGGCACCAAGGTTCAAAATGTAGCTCAATAAGGCATATGCAGGCCTTTTTTTGGGGGGGGGTTAGGGGATAGATTTCATTAAACTTATACAATTTGATTACTACAAAGCAATATTACAACTAACCTACTAATGGTGATGTGATTTCTACAACTAACCTACTAATGGTGATGTGATTTCTACATAGAATCAGACTAAGGCCAGAAATAATGATGGTTGGACCCTAACTTATAATTTTTTCAACAACAATGTACACATAGCAATGATTATAATAGGTTGATTTCATTGTAGATTACATTAATTTTAACGTTGTTACATTACGATTATAATGACAAAACCACGAGATAGTTACAATAAACCTTGTAAACCTGAATAGTCAGTTTCAAGGTAAAATGACAAATCAAAGGGATCTAGTTTTCATTTATTGATAACCGACGAATCGAGAACATGAAGTTAATAGGGAAATGAGATACTGTACATTATCGAGAAGTTGAGTTTGCTTGCATTCCTATAATAACATTCATGAGAAATTGCATAAATATTTCTCACTTTTTCTACGTGACCCTACTGATTTAGGTGAAATATTAATAATGTGTTCGCACCTGTGAATTCATGAGAATAAGAAAAAGAATAAGTATTTGGATAACAAATATTTTGCCACTTCAAGAAAATCTTTAAACCTCCATTCTTACATTTCATTGTTAGAAATGATGTAAACACCCATAGTTTTAATTCTCTAATAATTTGAATGCCAAAAATCATCCTCGAGGATTTTACATTACTTTTATGGAAATTTTTACACAGTTCACAAATACAAAATCCTTTTTTTAAGATTTGCGAAAACATAAACCTTAGCATTGTTTAAGTTGTAAAAATTCTCTGAAGAATAATAAACAATTCCAAACCAGCAAATCTAGTGCTTTAGTCGAGGACTATTAAACAACTCATATGAATATAGTATTGTTTAGAATCATCATTAGTACAAATTCTCTCTTGTTATTAGTTATACAATAATTTAAAATGAATCTAAGAATAGGAAATTTAAATGAAATAAAAAGACAAAAGTTATTGGCAAATACGTAGAGGGACAATTTTGTCTTTTGGAATTTTTAATATGTTTTTGTGTTATTTCATTAAGTAAAAAAGAAGAGTTGAGTGCCTAGAGTTTTTTTTTTTTGTTTTTGTTTTGAAGTGTAAATATCATTTGCCTATTTAGATATGCTTATCTACTTTATTAACATATATGAACAACCCGCTGGTACATAGTTAAAAGAACAATTTGTAGATGTTTAAAAGAACTTACAATATATTTACATTCTCCACCAAATATAACTTGGCTTGTAGATGTTCAAAAAGAACTTTCAATGCATCTATATACCCCACCAGGGACGTATTCAAATTGAGTTGAAGTCAAGCAGCATTCTACCCAAATGCATTTATAACGTGGCTATCAAAACTTCTTTAAAATGTGTTTTCTATCTTGAAAACATGGAAGCACCTCTTCAAATTTGACAGCACATCTTAGCATTTTGTAGTTGGAATTCCATCTTCTCCTACAATCATGTATCACTTCTTTTTGCAGGTTTTAGAGATGTTATGCAAGCTCAGCAAAAAATAAAAACCTCTTATCATATCAATTAACAAAGTCACCCTATCCTTAATATTTTCAGTGATGTCCACAATTTCACCCAAGCCAACTCGAACCATGAGATTTAATACATAGGCATAGTAGCATAAATGGAACAATTTTCCTTTAAGGAGCAGTATCCTTGATCCAGACTCCAGAGATGTCTTCTCTCAAAAGTTTCACGGCTACATCTTGTTCAAAGTATTGTCAATTGAAAATGTGTGTATCTTGTTGTCAAAAACCCACTCTTTCAAACATTTGAAAATTGTAGTTGAAATCTCAACTCTCATTGAGATGGTTGCATGTGAACAAAGTTGAATACCTTCTTTTGTACAGTGGGCTCTACAGCTCCTATAATATTTTGCTGGACTCTTCTAAGCGCAGAATTTCAATGTCTACCGTAGTAGAAATTTAATCTGAACCGTAAACTGATATGATGTACGATTTGACCGTTGGGTTAGACTTACACGAGTGCGACCATTTTAAGATGTGGTATTATCAGATTCCAGTTTTAGAAGTAAAACCCTTCATTTGACCAACAAAAAAGAAAATGTTAAATTGGTTGAAGGGTAAAAGATTAATCTAACATAAAACGATGCCAATGTAGGGTTGGGGACACCAAGTCTTACTCTTAAGCCATAACAGAACCAAAGGAAAAGGCAGAAAAGTCTTGTGATAATGGTGCGAGTGGGGCAATCTGTCTACGTGAGTTCATCCAATGAAAGAGGTTGTGGAGTGAAATTTCTGTTCGATGAGCATAAGGCAGGCGACAACAGCAGCAGTAGAGAGAAGCAAATGGAAGAGGAAGATGAAAATTATGAGGAGATGGAGGATCAACTCAACTACTCAGAAAGATGCATATTTGAGATAAAGAAAAGTCAGAAACAAGTTATGGACGTCGTACTGGGTTTATCCAAGTCCTTAAATCGTCTAGAGGCTGGAATAATGAAGGAGCTGCGAAGAATTGGTGTGAGCTGCTGTGGTGGTTGTCAAGGGAAGGCGATTCGCCCTAAGGCTGAGGATGCTGAGTGGAAAGTGAGTGGGAAATAAAAAATGGAATGTGATTTCACTATGTGGAAGAAAAATAATCACACACCTAGCACACCAGTGCAACCTATGAGAGTCGTATAGTTATACATGTTGAAAAGAGTAACGATTTTGATGACCACATGACCTCTTCAACCAAAGAGTACAACTGTCGAAAGACAAAGAGGGGGGCTATTAGTGTCCAGGAGAATGAACCAGAAGAAAGATTTCAAGAAAATCACCCAAAATTGGTGAGCCAGATTCAGAGATGTCATCTAACTCAACAGACAAATGCAGGGTCAAGAAGCAAACACCTGGCAGGGGACAATACATGGAAGAAAGCCTAAAGGACTAGCAGGAAGGGTGTTGGTACACACCCAGAGAAGAAATGAAGCACGGAGAAGGGCAGAAGGAACCTTAGAGGTAAGAAACTTGATATTGAACAATGTGAATTGAATTGCTTGTCAGTAAAAGTTGGCATGGGACCACTAATATGCAACTTTAATATCTGTCTTGAGCTTTCTATGTAATAAGGGGAGGGACATCTGATAAACGCAAAACTGCCAGTGCTGTGATTCATGATTTTCTCATGAATATTTCATTACTGCTAGAGTAAGTGAAAGTTGCCTAAAATTATGTTTAAAAAGAGATTGATCCTTTGGTGTTGATATGCATAGATAGATTTCTCACTAAAAAACACATGCAGGCAGGTTGTCATTACAATTAGAGGGCAAGCAGCTAACCGAAAGCACATTCTTTGTCTGCTGCCTTATATGTATGTCGAAGCCGAGGTAAATGTCACATAATTAAGTAATTTTATCGCAAAGCATTAGTTGTGAAAAATCAGAATAATGACGATGTGTTCCTCTAGATTGTTAATTGTTACTCTGCTTTGCTCACGGCACGTGCAAGGAGAAATTCTGGAAATGCATCACATCGTGTATGGTACTTGCCGGGTTGGTCAGCAGTATGTCTCTTGAAAGCACAAATTGAACTTATAGGGTTTAGTTTTATAGGTTTCATTTCCTACTAGAAGGAGTGAGCATATTGTGGGGTTTTGGATTTGCACTAATGTTTGCAATTGTTTGTTGAAGGAATTGTGACAGAAAACGAGATGGCACTGAATGAGTTGTATGTCTATTATCTTACTAAGGACAAATTCGGTGGCATGATTAAGGAGTGCGAGAAGGTAAGACGTCTCATTAGTTGTTAGTGAATAGGATGTATTAAAAATCTGGGATTAGAATTTCATTCATTGTTGATCTCTGCAGATTTGTATACCATGAATTGGGATGGAAAACACTGGTATTTGGCAGTCATTTACTTGAAGGAGAATAAGGTTATGATATTCGACCCGTTTCATGACAAAGATTTCAATGAATTGCGGTTGATGAACTCAAAGGTGGTGGTAAGAAATCAAAGCTCTTCCCTGACATAGTTCACAATTGAATGATATTTGATGTGTGCAGAATGAAGAGTTTGAGAGCTACTGGTATTGTTATGTTTTGTAGTGTTCAAAAACTAGTGGTGCACTATACGCGAGGTATGGAGAGAAATTCACATATGACTTCAATGCATTTGAGTACTTTAGTCCCGTCTGGTGCCCAAGGCAGATCAACAAGTAATTTGTTTATGTTTATGATTGGCTGAATAGCTTAAGACCTGGTTTTTCAAATTGTAAGATAACCTTTTTTGACTGCACAAAAACGTTGGCAGGTAGGATTCTGGTATGTTTGGAATGAAATACATATTGGAAGTGTGTGATGAAATGGAGGGGATTAAGATTGAGGTACGCAGTTCTCACTCATTAACTTTTTTGAATTTTGTTGTGTGTGCATTTGGTTTTTTAAATGGGATTTTTGTCTTTGCCTTGGCTCAGATAATATCAAAGCAAGCTAGGAGAAGCCGAGCAATTGAACTATTCATGGATGCATCCGATGAAACTATATGAGCTTGCATTGATGAATGTGGAGGCTTTCAAGAGATATTCCTTCCATAGTGTTTGGAGAATGGCTTACTTGTGATGGTTTTCTTTTTGATGATGAAATTGAAAGTCAAGAGCTTTGGTGGGCACGAATATGTGACAACTTTAGTGAAAGTAGTGATTTTTGTGAAGTCCAGTTAGTTGGGAGTTGTTATTAGAAGACATTAATTTGATTATCTAATATGGGTTTGTCATGTGTTTTCCTTTTGAACCCCCAAGTCATTGTAAAAAAGTTAATGATGGGGGTTATTAGCAATATAGCATCTCTGATGATGTTTTTGAAACCCAAGTTGGAATTCGACATTGTTTTGCACAAGCATTGTTCATGGCAAAAAAAAAAAGGAAAACAATTGTGAAAACATTCAAATTGATCCCAGTGCACGAAAAAAAATTGGAAGAAAGTGACCACAAGTAATGCGTTTTTATGTGAAACAATTGTGACAACATTCAAATTTATTCCAAATACAAGTTAGACAAAAAATGGAAGGATATGACTACAAGTAATGCTTTTTTATTCATTCGTTCATCTTCAAATTCCATATGGGCCATATCTAACATCTACTAAGTTTGACACACTCTAATGACTTAGGTAAGACAGAATTGAATGTGTAATGGCTACCCACAATGGCGTAAATGCAAGTGCACCTGCAATTCTCATGATAAAAAATATTAGTGGGTGCCATTACTGCCTATTTATAGTGTTGTTGTACCTGACTCCCACACCATTCCAACTTGCATAGCATGGAGTGAAAAAAATTATGGCCAGCAACTCTTCAAATTCCACTACATTATTCGCAAAATATCCAGACCACTTATGCGAGTGCAAGGCTGGCTACTGCCGGATTATGGTGGTGGGAAAGTGGAAGGCAAATCAAGGGAAAGCCATTTGTCTTTTCCAAAACACTGACTAAATTTAGCTATTTAACGTTGCCGATGGTGGATAGGATGGTGTGACCAATATGCAAACGCCCTCGACACAGTGAAATCCGGTGGTCACCTTACTGCACCAACAATTGACAGAATAGCAAGCCCAAATACGGGATGAGGTCATGCTAACAAGAGCTGAAATAGTGAAGATTAGGACAATGGTGAAGGAAGTGGTTGCTTCACAGACTATGGTGAAATATGCTGTGTTTCTGGTTGTTGGTTGATGCCTTGTTTTGTTAGTTAAGGTCTAGGACATTGAGTCCGATCATCCGTAAGACAAGCCTTTTGGATCTTCTTTGGCAGAGATGCAAAAATTGAGTTATTCGATGTTTTCGGTTCTTTGTTTACGCCTCATGTAGTTGATCTGCTGTAAGACCATCTTTTCTCTTTGATTTACTGCAATGCTTAGAAAGTACGGGGATCTCTTTACCTTCATTTTGAGCTTTTGTCTGAGTTTGCTGCAACACTAAGAAGCTATTAGTAGGTTGATTTACAAAAGAATTAGTGATTAGTACTAAACAAATGAATAACCTTCATAGTTGGCAATAATGAGCTCTGTTCCATTGTATCATTAATTGCTCAACTGCTAGCTGCTAGAAATGATGTTGGCCATGTGTAGACCCCCATCTGCTACCAAGGAATCTGGATTGATTTCAACAGAATCTCAACTAAAAATACCAGTCTTGGATATAAACTAAGACACCATGCTCAATCACTCATAACCCGTCCATAGCTGTAATAAGAACAGACAGATATACATTCCCTTTTGGAGACCCACCCATGGGCGGGAGATGAAAGAATTGCTATAATTCTTGAAATGGATTCCAATTTCAATTAACATACAAATGGGACGGAGATGAAATAATAGCTAGTTGAGACTTGAGATAATGAAAATATAGGTGGGAGATTTGTATTTCATTCAGGAATTCGAAATGGAAGTCAAAAGTGGGGGCCGGTTTAACATTTCTTTGCATTCAAATTTCGGGCGTTGTTTGACAGCTACTGGATGCCTACAAGGCGTGCTCTACGATTTTGTCGTATGGCGTGCTTTTACAATCGTCATAGCTACACGCTTTTAAGTAGTTACCATTAATTGATGTCTACGAGATCACATTAATAAATACACACTTCTAGCTAATTACTATTATAGTCTTATTCCAACAATGAATTGTAGAATTTATAACGAGAGGATCCATATATACCACAGTCTACTTATGAGCTAGCACCAATGAATCGACTATCAGAATAATAGCTTTAGTTAGTTATAATCATTGTAATTGACTATTTGAGTAATCAGATAATAGCTTTAGTTAGTTATAATCATTGTAATTGACTATTTGAGTAATCACTATAATGAGTTATTACCATCTTAGTCCTATAAGGAAATAGGGAATTCATAACGAGACAATCCATATCTACCACCATCTACTTTTGAGATAGCTCAAAGGGATTGAATATCGGAATAATAACTTTAGATGGTTATAATCATCGAAATTGAGTATTCAAGTAATCCCCATAATGAGTTATTATAGTCTTAGTCCTATGAAAAAATAAGGCATTCACAACGAGACCATCCATATCTACTACCATCTACTTTTGAGCTAGCACAAAGGAATTGACTATCAGAATAATAGTTTCAGGTTATAATCGTTTTGGAATTGACTAGTAATTGTTATAATGAGCTAGCACCAAGGATCAACCAGGGAAACAATAGTTTTAGTTAGTTATAATCGTTGGAATCGATTGTTCGAGTAATCATTATAATGAGCTCAGAATAAAGGGGCTCGCTTTGTCCGTTAAGAGTAGGTAACCCGTTCCTTGTCTTTGCATTCTATCTCATCGTATCACATTCTGCGAGATTTTCAAATCACCATATGCAAATAAACGAATTTTTGTTCTACGTCTCCGAGCTATATATCCCCGTCTAATTCTAGTCATTGAACAGCTGAAACTTTGAAGAATAACTAATTGATTTCTTTTCTTTCAGTTATTCTTTTGCCCTTTCCTAATCTATTAATAACAAAATGAATTTTTCCAATGTATAAAATAAAAATTCCAATGGCATTCGAACCTATCCTATTGATCAAAAAATTCAAAAAGAATCTGTTGGAATAAAAGAAATTATCAAAAAAGTCCCTCGATGGTCATACAAATTAATTATAATGAGCTAGCACCAATGAATCAACTATCGGAATAACAGCTTTAGATAGGTATAATCATTAGATTAATTTCGTATGTATTAGTAGTAGTACTTGTTTTCATTATACGTTTAATATATAATAACTTTGGTTACACGTGTATTAGTAGTAGTACTTGTTCTCATATCAATAGGGCATACAGTATTGTTAACATATTAATTAATATTTAATATATACATATGATTCGAAGGCCGATGGACTAGTAGCTTTACTATACTCAATTTTTTATGGGTAAATTACATATAACCCCCCTATGATTTCGACTGTTGTCATATAACCTCCTAACGTTTCAAAATGTCCACTTTACTCCTCTATGGTTTTATGTAAAATGGAAACATGACAGAAAATACCCTATGTAACGTCGTTCGTTGGAATGACAATAATGTCCTTATTTAAATGTTAAATCAATAGATGGATTTACCACTTTATATAAAAGTATAAGGGAATTATGTGAACGATTGCAAAAATCACAGGGGGTAAAGTGGATATTTATAGGGGTGTGCAAAAAATCCGAATACCGAATTACCGACCGAATTCGAATTGAATTCGGCAATTCGAATTCGATAATTCGGTAATTCGATCGGTAATTCAGAAAATTCGAATTTAAATATATCGAATTCAATACGAAATCGGTTTCAAGATGTTCCAATTTGGTGTTACCGAATTCGAATTAAACTCGGTAAATCGGTAAAAATTTACCGAATTCATATTCGAATTTCCGAATTACCAATGTATCTATCTTGACTAGTCAACACCAGTACTGCAGTACACCACACCACTGAAGTTTAGTAGCCTCAGTCGGTCAGCCCTCAACCTCAGACAGTCAGACTCAAGTCAAGAGACTTACTCACTCAACGGTTTAGCTGTTTCTTCCCCCCCCCTCAACCTTAATTCCTAAATCGATTTTCAGTGCAGCCCACCCGCCCCTACCCGGCATGGTGGCACCCACCTCTTCGCCCCTTCGGGCCTTCCCTTCCGGACTCTCGGAGCACGCCAGACTCCCGTATTCCTTCCCTTTCGAGTTTTGTCCAGGTTTTCTCTCAAACGAAGTTGGCGAGAGTGGAAGTCGGAGAGAGGAAGAATAGAAAGAAGAAATTCCCAAATCCCTAGCCCTAATTTCTCAATCTACTGTCTTCATTCTTCAATCATTTGCTCCAATCTCGCTGGTAAGTCCTCCTTCACTATAGTCGTTGCTATTTCTTTCCTTTTATTTTCGTTTTTCGTTTTGAAGTTCTATGTTGATAAGCTGATTCTTCTTCTTCTTTTTTTTTTTTTTACTCGTTGGGGTTTGGGATTTTTTGTGTTTGGTCAGTGATGAGTTATTCTTGCGTATTTGATTTGGTGATTTTTTGCTGAAGTCTGAATCTTAGTGCACTCTTTTCCTGGTCTCGGACTCTCAGTGGTCTGAAAAGATATCAGGTTATTTTTCAATGATGAAAAATTGGCATTAGTCTTTAGAAATCTCAAAAGGGAACTAAGTATAAGCATCAATTTGTGCCTACTTCAACTTGTACTGTAATTTCAACTTCAAGCAGTTGGAGTGGTTTGTGAGTGTGGCATTTTGATATAAGTGGTTTTCTTTACAAATAAAGCAGAGTTAGATCACCAATTTTCTACTGGCACAATACCTAAATATCCAGTATTTCACCAGTTCAAGAAGATACTGTGATGACTTTCTCGTGCAAATGCATATTTTTCAAAGTTCTTCTTGGCATTGTTTTCATCAGTAGTTCATGCCAAAATGGATAACACCTCATTCCGTGAGTTTACGTGTTTGTCTGCAACTGGAATTAATGAAGAAAAAAAAACATGAGAAGATACTAGAAGTTAGACTATGGAAAAGACAAAATCGAACTTGAAGATTGAGAACTTGAAAACTAAAAGCACTAATCTATCTAGCACTTAACTACTCTTGCATAGAAAAATCCAAGAAAGGGTCACCAATGCAAACCTGAAGCCACTATTGTTTACTCATTTTGTCGTCATGAATAAAAAATCAAACACATGCTATATCTCAGTCATATCTAAACAGAAACACTAGTGGGATTTCTTTATGTACGACTGTACGAGAATATCTTGAATACCTCTTGAGTTTCTTTATGTACATATATTAAGTGGACCACTAAGTATAAGGTCCCCTACTTAGTTGAACATTTCTCATTAGCCGATGGAAATTCTGCCTAGTATTACACTTAATTGCATATTTTACATGGTTGGATTTACAGAAATTTGAAACTATGTTTGATGCTACAACTCCAAGCAATCCAAGCCATGAGGAGTTGGAACAAGAAGGGTCATCTGGAACTCTACCTCCTAGTCCTACCACAGAAAGCTTTGAACAATCTGGTGCTGCTAAGAAACGAGGAGAGTACAAGAAGAGATCCAGAGCTTGGGAGCATTTTGATATAAAGCATGTCAAAGGAGTTCGTCATGCGGTATGCAAGTATTGTGAGAAGATCATACCTGCGGATTCAAGAAGTAATGGAACTACTCCTCTTAACACTCATGTATCTAAATGTCATCTAAATCCTCAAAATAAGTCTGGTCAGGCTACTTTGTTATTGGCTGAATCTGAAACTTCAAGCGCAGAGGTTAAAGGGTCACTTATTAGTTGGAAATTTGATGCTGAAGCTATTAGAAAAAGCATAGCTTACATGCTAATTGTGGATGAATTGCCCTTTAAACATGTAGAGGGAAGAGGCTTTCAACATATGATGCGGACTACTTGTCCATCTTTTAGAATTCCTTCTAGGTGGACTATTTCTAGAGATTGTTATCAGCTGTACTTAGATGAAAAAATCAAGCTGAAACATGTCCTAAAAAACAACAATAGTAGAATTTGTCTAACTATAGATTCTTGGACATCTATTCAAAGGATAAACTATATGTGCCTCACTGCTCATTTCATTGATAATGGTTGGAAACTGAACAAAAGAATCCTGAATTTTTGCCCTATTACTAGCCACAAGGGAATTGAAATTGGAAAGGCTATAGAGAAGTGTCTACTAGAGTGGGGAACTGATGATGTCCTAATTGTTACAGTTGACAATGCAAGTTCCAATGATACAGCTGTCCAGTATTTAAGGGGAAAACTTCAGAATTGGGGAAAAGCTGTGTTAGATGGGAAATGGACTCATGTGAGGTGTATGGCTCATATAGTAAATCTAATTGTTACCGATGGCATAAAAAAGCTTGGAAATTCAATTGATTGTGTCAGGGCAGCAGTTAGATATGTTAGACAATCACCTTCGAGACTAAAGAAATTCAAGGAATGTGCTGAAATTGAGAAAATTGAATATAAAAAATTGCTTTGCTTGGATGTTTGCACTAGATGGAATTCTACATATCTAATGCTAGATACAGCTCAAAGATATGAGAGAGCTTTTGAGAGGTTTGAGGAGCAGGATCCGTATATGCTTCAAGAGTTAGAATTTTTGCCAACAAAATCTGATTGGACAAAAGTTAGATTCTTGGTCCTATTTTTGGAAAATTTTTATCAGCTGACTTTGAAGGTTTCTGGTTCCAAATATGTGACTTCCAATAATTTCTTTACTGATATTAGTCACATTCATGGCATTTTAAACGAAATGATAATAAATGATAATGATGAGTTGAGTTCCATGGCAAGAACAATGAAGGAGAAATATGACAAGTATTGGGGAAGGATTGAAAAGATGAACATGCTGATTTTTATTTCCTCAATTCTTGATCCTCGAACTAAACTTGAATATCTTGAATTTGTTCTTTGCCAAATGTATGGTGAAATTGATGGTACAAGACTAGGTGGCCTTGCAAAAGATGCAATTTTTGAACTATTTAATGAATACAAGAGGCTCAACACCCCTATCCCACATTCGGCCTCTCATGCTTCTTCAGTTTCTTGTGATTCTCAAAAGGGTAAAACTGCATTTGATGGGGATGCCTCTAAAACAGTCACTGGTAGGTATAAGTTGGAATTTAAGAAGAGAAAAATGGAACTTGGGGGCAGGGATGAAAAATCTGAATTAGACAAATACTTGAATGAGGATTGTGAAGAAGAAGATGATAGATTTGATATTTTATTGTGGTGGAAGGCCAACAGCCTTAGATTTCCTATTCTCTCCAAAGTGGCTCATGATGTGTTAGCAGTCCCAATTTCTACCGTTGCCTCTGAATCTACTTTTAGTACCGGAGGCCGTGTTCTTGATACATTTAGGAGTTCTTTGACTCCTCGAATTGTGCAATGTTTAATTTGTGCTCAAGATTAGCTTCGGTCTTCTATGATGGAATTGAACGTAGAAGAAAATCTAGAAGAACTTGAAGCCTTCGAATCTGGTAAACTATCAAATTTCTTATTACAAAATTTGAAGTATTTCTTTAATTCTAATAATTAGCATTATGATACTTCATGATTTTTTTTTGGTTCTTGTAGAGTTGCTGAAGGTGGGGGCTGAACCAACTATCATTGACCTTTGAGAGCTCAACCAAATTTGAAGTATTTCTTTAGTTCTGGAATGCATTTGTTTGTGGTTTGTGGTTTCTAGACAATTTATATTTAATGCTGGATTATTGTAATTTCATTGATTTCATATGTTGTAGTTTGTAAGTGGATGATCCAACTTGTTATGGTTTGTAATTTCAAAATTCAGTAGACTAGATTTTTCTTCAAAATTGAATCGGCTCTTGTTTCATATGGCATAGTTTATTTTGATTCTAGACTTGCAGTTGGGATTTGTAAGCCAAGTTCTGGTTTGAGAGTCTTGTTGTAAATTAAATCCTTAGGTCTCTGGATGATGTCCTTTAATCCTTTGTTTCAATGACTGTAACTGTAATGATTTTCATTGGAGTTCAACTCAAAATTCCTGAGGAAGCAGCATGTGAGAACAATGTAAAGCAGCTGGCAGCATGTAGAAGCTAGCCTTCTGCGGTTCTGCCTTTGTACCCTTTTTCCAGCTGGGAGGTTTCCCTGCCTTCCCCTTGCTTCTATCTCCTTTTGTAGCTATTTATTTCAAGTCTAAAGCTTGATTTATGAATTCGGTTCAGACTTCAAAAAAAAAAAAAAAAGGTTCGGACAAAAAAAAAAAAGATTTATGAATTCGGTTAAATCGGTAAAATACCGATTCTGAATTGATTTCTAATTGAATTCGAAATCGAAAAATCTGTAATTCGAATTCCAATTCGTTCGGTATTTTTTAGGATTTATTACCGAAAATTACAGATTTCATCCTACCGAATACTGATTTCGAATTCGATTCTCACCCCTAGATATTTATATGAATTATAAGGGGATTGTATGGATATTAAGATTTCATTGTACATTCCGTTCACTTTCTACTTTACATAAAAGTATAGGGGGATGAAATGGACATTTTAAAACATTAGGGGGTCATGTGTCAACAGTCAAAACTGTAGGGGCGTCATAAGTAATTTTACCCTTTTTTTATATATATATATATATTCATATACAAACAGCGACTTGTATCTCTGGACCAAATCATTAAACATGAACAACACTGCATGCACTTGGACTGACACAAACTTAAATTCTCCACCAAGATAGTTGGCAACCAAATCAAATCAAACAAAACCTCAGATGTGGGGTCTTCAAATTAGAGTTAAATGGCAGACAAGATATGTTTGTTGGGGATTTGGTGGGCAAATTAAATAGGGATGGTTATTATTGGAAGTGGATAAAAAATTTGATAAAAAATAAAAAAAAATTACATGGCCCTTAAATAACGTAAAATATCACATGCAAAAGTTGGCCTCAATTATTCGTGAAGGGGAATTTAAAAAGCACAGAAGTAGACTGGAACAAGGCAGGGAGTGGAAACGGAGGATAGGAGTACAGGGTTGCTACAGTACTAACAGGTAATTATCTTATCTTATTTGAATTAAATGTAAAATGTAGCTCTGTAAATAGTAGCGTAGGAAATAGATGTAAATATCATGCACGTTAGCAAAGCTGAGCTTATAATGCTAATATGCAAACAGAAAAGAAAAAAGATAGTGTTTTTGACTTTTTGTATGGCTGATAAATTTTTAATGAGATTTGTATGTATCGTATAATGAAGATAATGAATAAATAAATTGGTTATTGTCTATATATTTTCTTTAGAAATGGTGGATGTTTGTAGTGGTCCAGAAATGGACAGATAATTAAAAGCTTATTGTATGGAAAGAAAAAAAAAATTATTCAGTTGAAGGGAACTAGCTTAAAAGATGCAGCGGTCACGTATTTGAAAATAAATTTCTAAAGTAAAATATAACATACATGTAGATCAAGTACATTAAAATGTAAAGAAAGAAATTAGTCATGCAAAACATGTTTAAATTCCAACAAAATCGCTCATTATTATGCATGGAAAAAGAGCTGTGGTGAATTGGGAAACAAATTGAATTACAAAGAAGAAAGAAATACGCAACATAATATTGTATATGGTTTTAAATCATTTTTTATTTTTTATTTTTTATTTATAGATTTGCATGGTGAAACTTTTAAAGTTAAAACCTTTGCTATAGATCTGCATGGTGAAACTTCTAAAGTTAAAACTTTTACTATAGATCTGCATGGTTTGGATGGATAAAAAAGATGGAGATAAAACTTCCAATTCTGCATTTTTTTATTACAGACTGTCTGAGCATCAAAAGACGAAGAGTGCAGAACAGATGGGGATGCAAAATGAACAGGCATGAACCGTCTTGGATGGAGTACATAGATGAAGAATTAGAAGGAGAAGAGATGACAGGCTCGGAAGAAGGAACTGGAGAAGGAAGAGAAACATAGGAAGGAGCTGGGGAAGGAGGAGGAACACAAGATATTATGATATCCAATGACATTCAAGTTGATTGCATAGATGACCTGGAATATGATCAAGTCATGAACATGATATTTTACTCAGTAGAAGATGCAGAGCTATTTCATTTCGTGTATGCTACAGCAATGGGCTTTGGCACAAGAAGAAGTGATCGACAACATTACGAAAATGGGAAAACACGTTATAGAAAATGGCTATGCTGCAGGGAGGGTGAAGGTGAGGAAAGATAGAAAATAATGGAAAATCGAGTGAGAGAGCCGAAAACTGTGACTGGGGTGAAATGCAAAGCTTGCTTTATGACATTCCTAGCCAAAAATTTGTAGTCACACAATTTTCAAGGGAGCACAATCACCCATTGGCAACACCTTCAACTGCCATGTTTTTGAGAGCACATCGAAATGTTCCTGCAGATTACGTTCATGCACATTCACTGCAAAGAGTAGGGACCAGAAGAAGCCAGATTATGAAACTTTTTGCACTACAAGCAGGCGGCTATGACAAAGTTGATTTTTAGAGGAACGATCTGTACAATAAAATGGAAAGGGAGCGTAAGAATGAGATTATACATGGTGATACTGAGGGTGCAATCGCATACCTACAATTATGCCATAGAGTTTGTCAAGAAATAGTGGCATGAAAACATGTCGATAAAATATAAAAGAAAGAAAAAAGTAGTAGAAAAAAAGGAATGAGTAAAAGAAAAAAAGAAAATAAAAGTTCAAGTTTGGATCATCATTTAATATGAGGATTCATATTGAACTCGGCCGAACTAGTACATAATTACATATAATACATTAATACTTATAATTCATTATAAATTTGTATATAAATTATTAATATTTTAATGTTAAAGTATGTATGTGTGTGTGTATGTATATATATATGTGTATGTATATATATATATATATATATATATATTTAGATCCAACCTCAACTCACATTTAATCAGCCCTATTATTTAAGTCCAAAATCTGTCCGACCCTAATAAACACAAGGCTCATTGGGTTTTTTTGAGCCGAATGGATTGGGCTGTGACTAGCCTAATTCCATTGACAGCTCTAGATGGAAGGAATTATAAATAGGAGATTTTGAGTACAAAACCTCCCAATACCCAAAAAAAAAAAAAAATAATAAAGAAAAATAAAGAAAAAAATTCGCGGGATGGATGATAATTACAAAACTACCAATGATAAGCTCAAACTGATAGAATCAACTCTACCGCCAAAGTGGTTATGAGAAGCCTAGGCCTGAATTAATCTCTTTGTTCTTAAACCTTAAAGAGCGCTTTCCTTGGTGCGAATTGGGTTTACCCCTTCCTGTGAATTATATGCATGAACCATGCTTCTGCGTGAGTGGGAAAAACAAAAACAAAAAAAGTAACATGGACAAAGTTAGCGGAGTAACCAATTCTTATTCTCTGGCCTCTAAATTCTACTTTAAGGTATAATTTGAAGCAGCTGGCTAAATAGGTAAGTTTTTCCTTTTCCAATGGGTTTCAAATCAAAGAACACTGCAGTGGGTTTTCTAAAAAACAAGAACGATAATTTTAACAGTAATCATCACAGTAGTGTTGGTTATAGTGGTGAGGAACAAAAGGGACAAGCTGAAGATGGGGAAGAAAATATCAGCTTTGTATAAGATTGATCCTGAGGCTGTTAAGACTTGGATTTACCCAGTTTTTTTCCTTTTTTTTTTGTTGAATATCTAATATTCCCTATTTATTGCTATTTTTAATACCTAGTAGTCAATATCATTTTCCGTATGATCTCTGTTTGGATTTGTTTTTTGTTTTTACATTTTTATGGGGGGACTTGAATTTTATGATAATGTCCGCTTGTTTGATTACTATTTTTGCTTGAAAATATGGTTTGAATTAGTATGGAAGGAAATTGTAGTTTTAGTAGATGATATTGGGAAAAAGGGTTTTTGACATATTTGACTAAGTTGTCAAGTGGCTGAGACATGTAATAGTGTTTGCTGCTTATTACAGTAACAAGGATGGATCTTCCCGCATTTCAAGTTGAATTTTGTTTAATGTTCGATATTTGTTGATTGAAACTATCTTGAGTTTCTTGATTTTGATTAGATTCTATTCTCCGCACTTTAGTGCTTTGCCTATAGGGCTTGGGAAAGCTCTTATTGCTACTGTTGTGATGTATAATTACTTCAGATGTTTTCCAGAAGGTAGAATAGTGCTTTGAAAAAATTATAGGGAGGATTTATTTATAATGAAGAGGTGGATCAAACTAGATATTTTTTACTCAAAACCAATTCTTTTTGGTGCACAATCCATGTGTTTTTTTCAAGGTTTTTTGATGTACAGAAAATGATCAACCAGTTTTTTATAATGCTCAATTGAGATAAAAATTTTAATGTACAAAAAGCGATTAACCATTTTGTATAATGCTTAACTGAGATATAGGACTTTTAGTCCCTTACATTTTCGGTCAGCATTACACCGATATGCCACATTTACCCTTTAAAAATTAGTCACATGGGCTGTTGTGACTAATTCCAATCAAAATTGAATGGAAAAAGTGATCAACGATCAAAGCTTATCATTTTTAATTTATTAGGAACTATAATCGTTCATTTTCAATTTGAGGGACTAAATTTTCACATCATGTGTGGGACGATTTCTGTAGTTTTCCCTATGAACCGATGTCAATGTAAGACTTTTTGTATACCTTAATGAAAGTATCAGAAACTACGAAAAAGGAAATGCAAAACACAACTTATGTAACCTCATAGTAGCTAGTATCATTATTGGACTTGAAAATAAAAACTCTTTTCCATTTCAAACGGTGGATACGTGTAGCTACATATGGACGTACATGAAAAATTGTTTGTTTATGAGTCCTACTAAATGTCGAATGTCAAGCACCACCTGTCATACAAACAAGCATCATTCAATTAAAGAATACTTTGATTTTGCACTTTTAAATACTTATTTCTTATCTTTGGATAATATTCTTAGTGCTGGAAATTAATCCAAAATTTCCTGGCACTTGAACATTTGCCAAGATCCATGTACACCTAATTATGAATAATTTAATATGCAACGACAGAGCAAGAACTCTCACCATGGCTCAGTACTCAGTAGTAAGGAATTTATTCTGGAACATATCATAAAATCATCATACTATGAATACTAACCACACCATTATTCTTTCATCATTTTTTTTTTTCCTGAAAACCTTCTTTCTTAAATACAATAAAGGAAACAGCAATAAATGTAATTAAACACCGGAAAACAGAAAAGGAAGGGGCGAATTTATAAGTTAGTCCATAAATTGCTCACTAACTATAGTAAAACTGGCCTCGCATGGATATCCAATTTCTTGTAATTACACTCGTTGATGAGATAATACAGCAAATGAATTGTCTTTTTTCTTCTTCTTTTTTCTCCCGGTCCCTATCTTCAACTGGGTTTTGATAGGTGGTTACTGGCTACTGGAATGGGTGGAAGACTAGCCGGGTTGCTAAATTAGTTTTACTCCGCTGTTATTTCATTTTAAGGAAGTTGTATCATTTTCTTCTCAATAATGCACTTTGATCAGCATGTAAATTTCCATGGGATAATTTCAAAAGCCTCCCTTGAGGTTTGGAATAATTTCACTTAGTGCCATTGAACTTTAAAAAAATTTATCACTTACCTCCCTTATTTTTAACTCTTTGTAATATTGCCAACCCATTTTAAAATATATTACTAAAAAACTCATTTGTGAATGGAGAATATATTTTTATTCCAATATTGCCCTTTGCTTGTGAACCATTTTATTTACATAACAAATATAGTTAATCTCTTAACTTTTTGAATACTTACCCAATGTGATTTTTTTAATTAGGAATTACAAAGTGTTAACAAGGATTCACTTCAAATTTGATTAGATGAATGCACCAAAAAAAGAAAAAGTATAATCAAGTTTAGTAATAGAATTGTTTCTTGTTACGTGGGTACAGATTACTATATTCTTTTCTTAGTTTACGCTCGCAAACAAGTGTTTTGCTCCATTACATGAGGAAAAAAAAAGAAAAAAAAGGGTTAATTACATTTACCTCTCTTGTATTTTAGCCAAACTACGAGTCTATTGGGGAGAAACACCTCGAGAGAGTTCACCAAGGAACCTAATATGTAAATTAGGAACCCAATTTTGATCCAAAAGGTTAAACTGTTATGTCTTAAATGCTTACTTACATATGAACCGCTCTTTCTCCAATTCTCGAACCAATGTGGGACACTTTTTCTTTACTCATGAACCTAACAATTTCCCCCTTCATGAGTAACCCCTCACATTGAATCCAAATTTGCAAGCTCTTCTTCAAACCCACTTAAATACTCAATACAATCCCACCTTAACTCAAAAGTCACCTATTCTCCCAATTATGGACCCACTCTTCTTTAACATCCAAACCAGATTTTGGATCCCTACCAACCCTTGACTCATTGGTCTAACACCAACCGGAGCCCCAGCCAAACCCCTAGTGCATCTGGTCCAACAACAGTTAAACTCCTCACATTGAACCCAAATTTGCAAGCTCTTCTTCAAACCCACTTAAATACTCAAAGCAAGCTCATCTTAATTCCAAGGTCACCTATTCTCCCAATTATGCACCCACTCTTCTTCAACATCCAAATTGGATTTTGGACCCCTACCAACCCTTGACTCATTGGTCTAACACCAACCAAACCCCCTAGTGCATTTGGTCCAACACCAGTCAAACTTCTTGGCATCTCGGTCCACCACTACGAAAAGAGAATTTCACCGATCCATCTCTGAGAAGAATCCATTTGCCAATAAGTCGCCTAGTCTCGTAACCTAGAACTTTGATACCACTTGTTGGGAAGAAACACCTTGTGAGAGCCCACCAAAGAACTCAATATGTAAGTCAGGAATCCAACTCTGACCCAAAAGTTTAAACTGTTAGGTTTTAAACTCTTACTTACATATGACTGCTCTTTCTCCAATTCTCGAGCCAACGTGGGACACTTTTTCCTTATTCATGAACCCAACAGAGCCAGCCCTTGAAATTTGGCCAAATAACATTTGACCCCCTATTACTAACACCAACATCCCTAAAAGACTGAACAAGAGCTTAGTACAATTAGAATTCGTACAGTTTCATTCGGTCGTTGTATATGTTCAAATTTTTGGTATACAAATATATCATAATATTGTACCAAATATATGTCAAATATTTTATTCATTGACACCACTTTTACTCTAAATATAATAATATAATATAACTGTACAACAAATAATATAAAATGTACAACAATCGGACCAAATTATATTAAATCCCAATTGTATCGAGTCCTTCCCCCAAGAGACCATAGATGGAAGGCATAAAATGGCACATAGGCCATCTAGCCGAAATAGTTAAATGAAGTTAAGATCTTTCAAAAATTTCAGAAGTTGCAATGCAACAAATGAAATTTCTCAACTGCCAAGAATCTAGAAAGAAAACAACAAGAGATAAAGGACGAGTTTCCATCCCTGTCCAAGTTCTCATATGCCATGTACTGCAGCTGAGGATTGCCACATTTCATTCTTCTTCTTCTCAAACCTTGATTTATCTCCCTATACTAATTTTCCCCAACTTTTAGAAATCCACTTGATGCACTGTCAGGTCTATCGTCTTCTCTCCACCCTTGGCTGTCACCTCTTCCAATGGAGTTACACAAGCCTAGCCAAGCCAAACTTATGGGTTAGGAAGAAAAAAAAAAAACCTGTACCTTATCAAACCTATCAACAAGCGGGAGTGTTTTTGGCATTTAAATCTAAAAGTGAGGCATAAACAAGCGTTTTATCCGAAATAACACAACCCTGTATGTTTATGATGACAACGGAAATATATCCACAGATTCTTTTTGAAATTCTTAGACTTCAACATGCCATGATGACTGTAGTTAGTCACTTTGGTGGTCACGATTTAATTCTGGCAGAGTCAATATCAACAGTTTTCCTCCAAAGGTTTTTATGTTGCAATAAAAAAAAGGAAAGAAGAAGAAAATTTATTAGTATGTAAACAAATGTGTGTGTGTCTATATCTATGTACATACACACATACACATATATACACACACACACATATACATACATACATACATATATATATATAGAGAGAGAGGGGGGGGGGAAGCTTCCCTTTCTGGTTGTGTACTTTTTAACTCCCTTTAGTGTGTGTGTGTGTGTGTATTCGAGAGCTTTCCTTTCCTATTGTGTACTTTTTAACCCCCTTTCCGGTTGTGCAAAGATTTCATCTGTATATATTTGGGAAACTACTGTATATTTGTGTGGAATGCTTGACAAGTCTAAGGGCAAGAAGATGGTGAATTCTTCAAATACAGACCAATCGGTCCGCATCACAGCATGACCGGATCACATGACAGTTGAGATCGAAGCGTATCAGATTTCTTCTTCAACCTCTAAATTCTACGCATGTTGTATCGGAAATGGTATTGGCTTACTACTCGTTTTCGGGTTTTTTATATCGGGTATTATATTGAGTTTTGATAAAGTATAGTTATCTCGGTATCAATATAGTTAGAAAAACAATTTTATCTTATCTATTTCCCCAACTTTTAGTGGTATTGTAGTATCTCTATAATAATAAAGCGGAAGGAGATAGTTTGGTTGGTGTATTATTTAGCATGAATGTTTTTATACAAGAAACTTTTTTTTTTTAATATTTCTTGTCACATGATTATCATGCTTTCCAACTATTTGATTTTTGTAGAGTTCCGTCTCAATATTAAGAGATTCATTAATCAATTACTACAAATAATTGTTTGATTCGTTTTGTTTTATTTTCATGAGATTTTGTTGTGTTAACTTACTACTTCGAGATTTTGTTGATGATTCTAGATTCATCAATTGAATTGAAGATTTATTTTATTGATTCACACATATCGAGTGTGTGTCCGTCACTAGTGTATACTCATGAAATCCGAGTATTTTCCGTTTCACGTTTCTATTAGACATATTGATTGATAAACAGCTCCCAAAACAGATACCAGAAAAAAAAAAAAAAAAAAAGCTCACAATGGGCTACAAGAAACAGTCCCCCCTTCCTTTTGATTGGAACTTTTCCTTTTTCTGCACTACCCATAGCACATCAGAAGATCTGCAACCTGTAGGAATACAGATTTAATGCCATCCATTGAAGCCCCAGAAAAAGGTGACCGATCAAAGTACTCATGAAATTTGAAGATTGTCTATGGTATGCATTAAACCAATGCATAAAAACAAGCAAAACAGTAGTACACTATAGGAGATCAATCCAGGTAGATGTCTCAAGTCTCTGTCTGGATTGCAATCTTTCTTTAAAAATTTTTTTATGTTTTTCATGAACATATTTTCTAATCACTTTTTTCACCTCACATGTATCAAATCGTTATAGTACATTTTTCTACAAAAAATTTCAGAAAATAATAATCCAAATTTTTTTAAATAAAACTAAAACATAAACTGTTTGGCATCAATCCCTATACCAGATAAAATGGTCACTAGCAGATCAAATTTTTATCTGAATAGAAGTTAATTTGGTTATTCATGTAATTTCACAGTCATTACAGTCCATTCCGTTTGAAAACAGAAAAGCACGCTGAAGAAAAAAGATTTCCACAAATGATAACAATTGTACGCCATTATGAAAAGAAAATTAAAAGTTAACATCAAACCGAATAAGGTGTGCTTACTAAATAAACTTCCAGTTGTGATTATCATGAAACAGCAAAATGACATTTCCTTAACTTGATTGATGTTGGAGTCAACAATTTTCAACTATTAGATTAAAACTTTTAGTAAAAACTAGATTAGCAGTTGATATAATGCTTTCATTTACAGCAGTATAGACCAGGATGAAATGAATCTTCTCCAAGTAATCCTCTAATTGAGAAGTACATTTAGTAATTTTTGATATTATCTTTCAGGATGTAGTTTCTTTGTAGTACCTTATATAATAGATACAAATCCTCTCAATGTTAGAACAAAGTCTTTGGTGGGATTTGATTTAGCTGTTTAACATGAAAAGGATTGAATATTTTCAAATAGCAGTATAAAACCGTATAATTGCACATATGCTAAATATTGAGAACCAGATTTGCTTTTATCAAAAATTTAAGAACTAAAATTGTATAATGAATAAATATTGGGGACTAAAACTGTATTTTTCTCTAGAATGGTGGTATATTTGAAGGCTGCCCAGCTTAGGGGTGTGAATCAGAATCAAATTCGGTAATTCGGAAATTTTCGGAAAAATGGCACAAAAATTTTCGACCCATTTCGCTTTCGATTTCGGTAGTTCCGATTTCGATTTGAAATCGGAATGAATTCGGAGTTCGGAATTCTACCGAATTGACCGAATTCATCTACCATGGATAGAAATCGAAATCAATGAATACTTTTAACAAAGAAACAACTGGTAGTTTAAGGTAGAATATTTTTAACAAAGAAACAGTTGGTAATTTATGCATAACATTTCACATTCTTATACATCCTGTTACCATAGTTGAATTTTTTATTCCCTTATCATGTTTACTCATATCTATATTTTAACACTAGTTTCTGTATATTTTATCTTTCATAAACACGTAAAAAATATTAGGAAAATATATATTAATTTTAGGTGGAGTAAATTTTGCATGACATTTCACATTCTCATACATGCAATTGCCATAACTGATTTTTTTTTATTCCCTTTTCAAGTTTGATCATATCAATAGTTTAACACTAGTTTCTGTATATTTTCTCTTTCATGAACAAGTTAATAAATATTAGAACAGTATATATTAAGTTGTTGTGGAGAAAAGCCATAAACAGGCAAAAGCACCTAAGTACTTGGCTCAGGTAATTAAAGTTAGCAGGTTTCTGTTAATTTTCGCTGTGGAAGATTAAAAGGCCAAAAACAGCTGGTAGTTTAAAGTAAAACACTCTTAACAAAGAAACAGCTGATAATTTATGCATAACAAAGAAACAGTTGGTAATTACCAATTCGAAATCGGAATTTCTGATTTTAAAATTCTTAAAACCGAATTCGAACCAAATTCGATGATATCGAAATTGAATATTTTGAAAAAAACTTCCGAATTTCCGAATTTCCGATTTCAAAATTCCAAATTCAATTTGAAATCAGTCAATAATTTGAAAAAATTCGAAAATGCACACCCCTAGCCCAGCTGATTCAGAGTAACTGTAATTTTCAAGTAAAATAGCAGTAATTATTAAAATTACAGTTTTAGATACAATTGTTGTGATATTTACCAATGATGTCTCTTTACTTAAAACATAGCCACGGGTCATTATAGTCATTTAAGCACACAGAAACGGAAATTTGAAACTAAAAAAAAAAATCTTTCATTCTCCATTCGATCGAAAGGCCAAGTTCCCACTCTCAGCCGACAAACAAATTTCACCCCCCTCTTCACCCCCTTCAATCTTTTTCATCGGAGATTTCCAAATTCTTCGACCAAATTGTAGCCGTTGCTGCCGGCATTATCATCGAAGTGGAGCTTGGAGAATAGTTCTGGTTCATCATTTCCGGCCGGACTGAGCTCGGTCAACACAGCTTTGGACTCGCAAATTCGAGGTATTACAGTGCATAGTTGTATGCGGTTGCTGTCTTTTGCATTAGATTCTTTCAATTTCGAAACCTAATTTTAATTCGTTCAATTTGGGGATTTTAATTGTAGGGTGAATCTGAGTTTCTGGAATAGAGAGACTCAGTTGAATAGATCAGAGAAGTGATGAACGTAGCTAGGAAGAATGCAAGCTAGGTCAGAGAGACTTTGTTTAATTCAGTCTAATTGATTGAAGCGCTGCTTCGTTATGTACGCAAACTGCCTGTTTTATTTCGCTCTTTCCCCTACCAATCCTGACATTTTCATGTGTTACAGAATGCTACACTGGCAATAGCAGATTTCAGTCTATTGTACTTCTTCTTCTCCTTCACTTAAACTGCTTCTAGTACTCTACAGGTTGTAGTTTCTCATTACAACCTAATTGCAGTGAGAACTATCTATTGGTGTCTCAATTAATTTTGCACTGTATATGCTCAGAACCTGGATAAGAGACATTTTATTTTGGAAGGATTGATTGTCTTTTAGCTTTCTTGATTGAACTTTGAGAAATGGGCTTGCTGCAAATCCTTGATTTCGGGATTGAATTGTATCATGGGTCGTTTTGAATTATTGAAGTTTAAGGTCAAAGACTCTGACTTTCCAGATTTCATTATTGGCTTGGATTTGATCTGAGCCAATGGTGGCTGGCTGTCTTGAACTGTTTATTAGTTACTGAATCGTGGAAGATTCTGGCACCAAAAGATGCGGCGGCGGGCAGCCGATTATCGGCGCCCGGTGAGAAGGAGGTTCTCTTGTTGGATCTGGGTGCTTCTTGGGACATTTATCATTGCAGGCTTTGTTTTGTTTGTTTTTCATCATAACTATCAGCATGAGGATCATGCAGAGCAGCAGCCCTTACTGGAGAGAAAGATTGGAAATGAGCATGCTGCTCATGACAGCTTAAATTTTACAGAGGAAATTTTAAGTGCTAGATCATATGCCAGACAATTAGCGGAGCAAATGACACTTGCCAAGGCTTATGTTATTATAGCAAAGGAGCATAATAACCTTCATCTTGCTTGGGAGCTTAGTTCAAAGATTAGAAGTTGCCAATTTTTACTTTCAAAGGCTGCCATGCGGGAGGAACCTATTTCATTAGATGAAGCAGAACCACTAATTAAAAGTTTGTCATCTCTGATTTTCAAGGCTCAGGATGCCCACTATGATATTGCAACCACAATGATGACGATGAAATCTCACATTCAGGCTCTTGAGGAGAGAGCAAATGCAGCGTCTGTTCAGAGTACAGTGTTTGGTCAACTTGCTGCGGAATCGCTGCCAAAGAGCTTACACTGTCTGGACATGAAACTCATGGTGGATTGGCTCAAGGACAAGTCATTGCAGGAGCTTGCAGATGAGAAGAGGAATTCTCCCCGACTAGTGGATAATAATCTGTACCACTTTTGCATATTCTCAGATAACCTACTCGCAGTAATGGTCGTTGTGAACTCTACTATCTGTAATGCTGATCACCCAACACAGCTTGTTTTCCACATCGTAACAAATGGTATACATTATGGGGTAATGCAAGCTTGGTTCCTAAGCAATGAGTTCAAAGGTGCTACAATAGAAGTGCAAACTCTTGAAGACTTCACTTGGTTCAATGCATCATATTCTCCTGTAATAAAAAAATTACTAGAAAAAGAATCTCGAAAGTACTACTTTGAAAGGTCTGAGGATAGCAATATTGAGCCAAAGTTCCGAAATCCGAAGTATTTATCACTGTTGAATCACCTTCGGTTTTACATCCCAGAGATTTATCCGCAGTTGGAGAAGGTAGTTTTTCTCGATGATGATGTAGTAGTTCAGAAGGATTTGACTCCTCTCTTTTCTTTGGATTTACATGGAAATGTAAATGGAGCAGTAGAAACTTGTCTCGAAGCCTTTCACCGTTATTACAAGTATCTCAATTTTTCAAACCCTCTTATCAGTTCCAAGTTTGATCCCCAGGCCTGTGGATGGGCATTTGGTATGAATGTCTTTGATTTGATTGCCTGGAGAAAAGCAAATGTTACAGCAAGATATCATTACTGGCAAGATCAAAATACTGATAGGACTCTATGGAAGCTTGGCACTCTTCCTCCTGGCCTTCTATCTTTCTATGGATTAACAGAGCCACTTGATAGGAGATGGCATGTGTTAGGATTGGGATATGACCTGAATATTGATAACCGGCTGATAGAGAGTGCAGCTGTAATTCATTTCAATGGCAACATGAAGCCATGGCTAAAGTTGGGTATCAGCAAGTATAGGTCTCTATGGGATCGGTATTTGGATCAAGCTCACCCTTATCTTCAGGATTGTGCCTCAAGTTGAAATTTACAACCTTTAAATTACAGGTGATTTACCCAATTAATATTTTAGAATTCTAAGCACTGTAAACACAATAATGTAGATTAAGATATAGAAAAGTTTGGCCATCCAGGGATTTTTTTTGTTTTTATTTTTATTTTTATTTTTAATTTTTCATGTCTCGAAAAGGAAAGATGATATTTATGGACTAGGGGCAACCAGATGAGATATGGAATATTGGGGTTCCTTTGAAAAAAAAGGTTCATAATGCTCGAAACTTTGTGTTCACTTTAATGTTTTTGGTGTTTTAATATGTTTAAACGATTAGAATTGCATGTGTAGTTTTAATTTTTTTTCATTGTTTATTCTTTTGTTAATTGGATGTGCTTAGTTAAATTTGCTTAGCATGAAGACTAATAATGTTAGGTTTGGTGGGACTCTAAATTAATGGATTACCTAATTTTTTACAAATGTGATAATAGGTGATGCAATCAACAGATTATTTGTTTGAGTCAAAACCTTAAGAGTTTGTTATATAACTGGATCTTTTAGATTGGCTTCAGGAAACTAAAAAGGAAAAGAGATTTAATCGAAACATTTAACATGAGCCACCCCATTCATGCTTAAGTATCCAGAAAGTCATCGTATCAAATTAAGAACCACTGTCCTTTGCCCTATATATCATTATAACTGATGTAATGCTATTGTTTTTAGTTGTGATTAGTCTGATATGATTAGGTAGCTTATGTTATTTTCAGTCATTTAGTGTTAACTATTACAAGTTTGGAGCAAAATTAGGACTGCATCAACCAGATTAGCATTTAGTCAAAGATGCTTAGATTTCCTTTAGTAGTTATAATTTGTTGGTTCTTTGTTGTTAGGTAAGGTAGAACGTCCAAAATTATGTTATTTAATTGATCATTGGCAGAGCTCCTAGGATGGCAAATGACTTGCTCAAATTCATTAGTGAGGCCCCTGATGTTCGCAGGCCTTAATGACTCTCTTGACTTTTCTTTTTCTTCTTTTGTAAATTTTTGTTTAAATACACTTAACATGATTTCTTTGGCTAAATTGCAATCTTTTTAAGTTATAGTTTAGAGG
This sequence comes from Gardenia jasminoides, assembly GCA_013103745.1. Lineage (NCBI taxonomy): Eukaryota > Viridiplantae > Streptophyta > Magnoliopsida > Gentianales > Rubiaceae > Gardenia > Gardenia jasminoides. The sequence continues at coordinate 5,346,998 of CM023100.1, forward strand.
GTTGTAGAAGGAGCAGGATGATTATCTACTTCTCATGAATTGAATGCTTTACTTGGTATCATTTTGTAATAAGATGTCATCGATTTTTAAATTTTTTGGTTCAGAATTTAGATGAAATTTTATTTTTATGATTGGAGAAGTCGAACATCGTAATTTGAACCAAAGATAAAACTCATTTTCTGGTCAGAGTTGGCATGCTCTTTAGATGCATAAGCCAAAATAGTGTGAAACAATATCATATAAAATTATTTAATTTCTCCTGTAATTGACTGATTTGTTATTATTTTCAGCAATTGAAGCTCTCAACGTAGGTGTAGGATTTCTATTATGATATTGTTGATCTTCCGATCGAGCTGCACTTTTTATTTTCGGCTAGCTTTACTCTCTCTCTTTCTGTGCGTGTGCGTGTGTGTGTGTGTGTGTGTGTGGTAATCAGGAGTAAACTTTGTGTGTGTGTGGTAATCAGGAGTACACTTTACTAGAAGCTTGCACTTTGTGAATCTGAATTGTAATGGTGCTGCGTTGCTACTAATATGTTTATGTGCAATGTATGTCTAATCGGTGCAATGGCTAATCTGATTTAATCGTTCAGTATTTTCAATGGACCTGATTGTGAGATGCTTGAATAGAATTTCTGTCTAAACTCAGCCTAATTTGAGTTCTGTGTTCCCTCTTAATCTGACAAACGCCACCTTAACCTATAATTTCTCTGATTGGAGAATCCCTGTGCTAGATGTCAATGATGCGTTCTTGCAAGTAGCAATCATGTGTGAGATACTGAATAAGCACTAGATTTCAAACATTCATTATGTATATGAACTGCTACTGCTTGGAAGGAGCATTTTCATTCTATCTATCCTTGGGTTTCCACATAATTAACTTGTAATAACAGACCTCTATATGTCTACTTAAGAATTTACATGATGCTCATTATGTTTATTGTTCATTTAGCTGAGTTTTTGAGGCTGTTCTATGCATCTATTGAATGCTGCAACAGAATCCTTGGCTATCCTCTCACTGCTAGACTATAGTTGGCAGTCAAGACCTGTAACACACTTTCTTGAAGCATTGAAACAAAGGATATTCCATTAGGAAGGCCAAAAACTTCTTCATACCCTTGTCTACGATTTGCCTCCAACAAAGTTGTAAACTTACTTATGTATACTATCTGGTATGACATGAAATTGAACTTGATCCACCTAAATCACTGGGATAAGTGCGGCATACCATTTTAATAGACTCACACGCTAGACAACCTGCATAGCCTTCATCAGAACTGACTAGTTTTATACTAGGTGCCTGCTTGCTTGGAAGGTCAACATAAGAAATTATACGGTTGGGACAGCTGCCTTTGACTATCCAAACTTGCTTTCAATGGGCTTATTAAGCTCTAGTTCTGATTCTATTTTGTCTATCTAGTTCCATATACTAATGACTGTAGTTAATATCCAGATGATACCTTAAAAGAAATGACTGAGTTTATTTTCTGGCAAATCCATAAGTTCTCTCCTCCCCCACCCCACCTCCCCCCCGAAAAAAAAAGCCGTTCCCATCAAGTTTTGTTTGTCATGTACTAATTGTTGTACTACTTTATGGCAGATATAAGTTGTTTATGCAAATTTTTTGAGAGATGGGCAGTAGCAGTTACTACTTGACTGAAGAACAATGGAGATGAACCTGTCTTTTGCTTAGAAAGTGTTTTGGCAGTAGACATTTGTTTTGGGACTTGGATATATTTTGTGAAATTTAGGCTACATGCTAATTATCAAAGTAACTTAAATATGAAATTTTGGCATTTTTTTGGTGTAATGGATGTATTTGGTTTTTCATTGGCAAGCTTTACTGTTTTGTTTTCATTTTTTAGGAAACGTGTGTCATGCGGAACGAGTGGATTTCTCCATTGATAACATGTCACTAACCAAAACCTATGTTTTCAGACTCAGACTGGACCGGTCGGTTGGACCGGACTGGTCAGTCGAACCAAGAACCGGCCTAGTATCCGGTCCGAGTCAGTTCTATTACTCGAAAGTTCAAAACCAAACCGGTGAACTGGGATTGAACCGGGCTTTTTTATTTTTTTTTTTCACTTTTCTGCCTTTTTTTTCCCTTTTTTCTATTGACCTTTAATTCTTGATCGATTAAAAAAAAAGAAAAGAGGAGAAAAATACCAAAAAATAGACAAACCCTCTATAATATTCCATTTTGTTGGTGTTTGGATGTTTAATTGTATTCTATAACATTCTTTTTTATTGAATTTAATCTAAATTACTAGAATTGAATAAGAGTTATTTGTTAAAAACTTGACAAATTTTCAAGAAAACAACTGATTCTTGAATATAAATAAATTCCATTTGAGAATTACTGGCTGTGGTTCGCTATTTCGAGAATTCCTTTCTTTTTTTTTTTTTAACATTCAAGAATATTACAATCTTGACTGCTGTTAACCTTTAGAACTGGACATTTTTCCTTCTTTAATTTGTAAGAGCCAATTATTTTTGTTTGAAAATTGTCTTCTTTTGCCTTCTTTTAAGTGGTAGTTGTGCATTGCTATTTTTGCTCTTTTTTTTTTTTCGTTAGTTGCTTATTTGACTTTTTGGTTTTCTTTAAACTTTAAAAATATAGGAACAATGAATAGATATGTATGCGTGTCTCTCTCTCTTTCTACATACATACATATACATACATATATATATACACACACACACACATACACACATACATACATACATACATATATATATACATACATATATATATATATATATATATATATATATATATATATATATATATAACGATATTTATGACGTTATCTAGTTCGACCCCCAATCGAACCCTGTTAGACCTATTGATCCCCGACCTCTGAATTCGGTTGAGTCGATTTCCGATCAGAGTCTGAAAACATAGACCAAAACGCATGCACCGACCACAAAAGTTGTCAATAATCAATGAAATATTAGATGACCACAAACAAGACCGTGAACAAGTTCTAGTGCAGCTTACGGCATTGACAAGTTCTTAAGTCGTCACTAGACGTATATTAGTTACTGACGATTAATGTCATCAAACACTTGTGACTTTTACCCACATTTGGTTCTTAGAAAGATCCAAAATGGAAAGTTCTTTTCAAACTCTTTTCCCTAGAATGGATAGAAAATTATTTATCATTTCTGTATTAGATAACTAAATTAAAATGGGATGTGAATTTCTTTTTGATATAATCATATTGATAAGTTAGAATGGAATAGAAATATTACTATACTGACCATATATATCACACAACATCCTATAGACATATTGATTTGAAACAAATGACTTATTAATTTTAAAAATAACTTTTTAAAATTATAAAATTACAGTAATATTAATTTAAAAATTATAATTTTTAATAGTATAAAATTATAATAACTTATTAATTAAAGAAATGATTTTTTAATCGTATAAAATACAATAACCTACATAAAAAAATAAATGTTGGAAAAAAAAGAGTTTTGTGATATATATGAAAGATGAATACATATATAAGAGATAGAAATATAGAATATAGAAGGTTAATCTTGACTTCTATAATTTAGGTGTTTCTTGGATAGAATGAGAATGAGCTTTCTCTAAGGCTAATCTTGACTTCTATAATTTAGGTATTTTTTGGATAGAGTAAGAATGAACTTTCCCTATGTTATTGTGAGGAATGCGATTTTAGGAAAAAGTTGGAATAAACTTTCTAGGGGAAAAGGGCTTTCCAATTTCCAATAAAAAAAAATGTCCATATGAAATATTGGATTGGAGTGAAAAAGTTAGAAAGGCTTTTCCAATCCAAACCTTTCCAATGTATCAAACGAGGAGTTAAGATTATTATTGTACACTAGACTTTTTATGTGCGCAGGTTGGATAGTTCTTGGGTAGGGCAGGTTGGACAGTTCTTGGGTAGGTTAGTGTTGGGTTTTCATTTAAATCGATTGTATCCAACTTTTCCAACTATAGATTGAATTGATATTGGATTGGATCATACTGGGTCAACTCAAATTCATAGTTCAACATATCATTTCATATATTTTAATATATAACACTATCTCATGCATATTTACACACAAAATGATTTTTTTAACACATGACATATATACAATTTTACATATATAAATATATTTTCACACACTAAAACATTTCCACGCATACAAATAAAGACTCAATTCTTATGCTTCTTGAATGGAAATATGTTATTTTCACGCTCATAGACACACTAAAACATGCAGTGACGTACTTTTATAATATAAACACACGCACATACTAACTTTTGAATGACTTGGATGGACAAATTAAGAGTAGAAAATCTTTTTGAAAAAGAAAATCAAATCATATAAAATGTAATCAAAGAAATCATCAAATTAAACTAAAAAATTGCAGAATTCAAGCAAATGAAGTTATCTAGACATATGTTTTTTCTTTTTCTTTTTTTTTTGAGGAACATTAAAATCGATGTTAGGCAATAAAGACATTTTCCATTTAGTTGACAAAGCAGAGGTTGTGCGTGCTTTATGGGCCAAAAAGGAGAGACTTGCAAGATACAATAATTGTTGGTAAGTTATGGTGTTAAGAATGTTGACAGCTATTCTAATACCTGGTACATACATAATCAATTTGTAGACAAGCTGGAGCTAGAGGTGTTGATATTTCAGAAAGAATTGAAAAACCGACCGATCCAATCTAGATCAGATTTTGAATCTTGGTAAAAATGGAATTCGAAAAACTGAAATATAATATTTGGTAAAATAGTTTGGGAACGAATATTAAAAATTTATTACCAACTTATGGATTACCGGACCAACTATTGAAACTTTGTAACATAATGATATATATATATATATATATATATATATATATTATGTGTCGATATCAAAATTTTATAATATAATGTTACATATATATATATGTGTGTGTGTGTGTGTGTAAGAGTGAACTTAAACCTGTTACTAAATACTAATTAATTAGTTAACTTAACCGTAACTATAGTTAGAATTAGATTTTGATGGAAGTTGATACATTGGAATTTAGCTTGAAAATTAAATTTGGAATCCTTGTTTATTTCAATGTTGTTTAAGAATTGAGATTATGAGTTAGGATTTAGGACTATGAACCTAATTGTTATTATTATTATTATTGCATATCATGTTTGTTTGAATTAAGTTGATTGAATTTTGTTGGAAAAATACATGAGATATTTTTTTGTTACAACAATTTTTTTTAGAGAAAGTTAAAATATTTTAACTCATAGTTGACATTTCAGATTTCAGATATTGACAAATTACTAGTTCTCCGATCCAATTTACCAAACTAAAGTTTGGAGGGTAATCAGATATTGGTGGTCAAAAAACTGATTCCCAAATTATCAAAAATTTTTAACTGAATTTCCAATTATCAACTAATGAACACCCCTATTGAAGCAATGCATGTACAAAATTAACACAAGCAATTGTTTTGGCATACTATTCATCTTAGATTATTTGACCCACAAAATATTGAAATTGGAATTCGATCTGGACTGCCAATTTTCCCAAATCGTTCACAAGTGGCAACTATTTTTACAGAATATGCTAAATATTATGCTATGAAAATGCCATCTATCGGTGAAAATGCTGTAAATGATACTAGCTCTTCACACGATGTGCGAATTTTGGTGGATTAATTCTTCTAATCATGGCTAGTAATTGATGACAAACAACTAATTAGTAGTAGTCACCAGGAATCATACTCTTCCCTGTGTTTTCATATGTAGCAAGTATTAACTCCATAAAATTGATTAATGAATACAAACACCACATATTTTCTTGTCAGACCTTATTAGAAACTACATATAGTTAGACGACCATGTATATTTGCATGAAAGAATCATCAATTAGTCAACCTATAATTTATAGAGATTGTTAACTAAAAATAGTAGGCAAATATAGTCTAGCGGCAATTGGACGGGATGGGTTATTATTGGATTGGTTGATGATAACTATTAAATGAGTTAACTTTGGATTGGGTTTAACTGGGTTAATTCAAAGTCACAGATCCAAATATGAACCAACATATTTTCATAGATCCAAATATGTACTTTTACATATTCATTCATTTGTATTATATAAATATATTTTCATCCACTTTTACTTTGGAAAAATACTTATAAACTAATTTTTACACATCTTCGCCCATACATGCACATACACTCACTAATAAACACATTTTAGCACAATACCCATGGGAATATACTTGCGCATATTCACACTCATAAACACACACATTCCCCACAGACACAAGCGCGCGCATACACACACAATCTCTCTCCCTCCCCCTCTCTCTCCAATTGAATTTGGGTCAATGGATTATTTTTATCAAAAGAATAACAAGAAAAATTTGAGTATTTGGTCACCATAGGACTATTAATTCTCTATTAAGTAAGATTCTCATCTCAATGATCTATAATAATCCGAGACTAATTCTAAAATATCAAATAGGTATATTACAATTTTGCTTTGAATCGTTTAAAACCAAATGCTTGCAAAGTGATTAGATCTTGGATCAGTGGGTACCCAACTTAAAAACCCAAGTATTAGTACACATAGTTCAGCTTCCTTCAAAATTAGAGATCTTCTTTTGAATATAATATGAAATACAAAGTTTAAAAAAACGTCATGAAGGCAAAGAATTACTCGCCGTCTGTTCAGTCAAAGGCTTAAAACTCAAAAAGTACTGCTATAGCATTTTTCTGGGAAGAGTAATCATGAAAGTGACATATGGTTGTAGATCCTAAAATTTTAAAAAAGCACAGTTATATTTACCAAATAAATGGAAATGATGTGGATTTTCCATTTTTTTTTTGGAATAACATTTTAAGAATTTAATATGTGGGTAAAATTTAGTAAACCTTCCCTATGATTCACTTATTGCATACGAGACCCTTTTTTGTTTAGAAACACCCACATAACTCCCTATGTTTTGAACTTATTTAAAACTTGGATAGAAATTATCTAATTTAACTAAAAATATAAAATTCTATATTAACCCTGCCACACTAGATGGCAACACATGCAATAATAAATGTTTAAAATCCTAATTACCACCTCAATTAATTTTAGAGCAATTCAGTGGAGGCGGGGACTCGGATGTGCAATGGGTTACTTGCTTCACCCGATTCCAAAGGGTATGCTAAACCCGATATACCGAATTATCTTTGAGAAAATATTAACTTGCGTGAAGTGGCGTCTCCTCAGGGAACGGTAGGAAATTGTTTCTTTTTAAATCACAGGAAAATGGGGGGGTTTGGATGGAATAGAATTAGAAATAAAATAAATAAAATAAGGAAATGAAAAATGAAAATACCAACTAAATAAATTACCAGAGAACGAATAGAGAATAATAAAAATGCAAGTAATGAAATTCTACCCAAAGGAACAACTTCTGACGCAGTCCAATCACTTGATCACCGATGCAAAATAATTCAATCAATTGTTACTAGGTTAGTTATAGTTGCCAACAAGCTCGACAACCATTTTCCTTACTTTTTCAACCAAGACGTAAGCCGCTTCTCTAACGGATAACAACCCTAGGTACGACCATAGGAATTTAATTATCTAATTGCATTAAAAGCTAGAAAAACCCAACCCTAACCAATGAACACGCTAAGAGGGTCCATTTAAGCTAGATCGTACGTTTCCCCAACATAAACCAATTATGATGGTCGTCACTTGTTATTAACTAAATGAACGATTACGTATTCAATTAGTTAATTTGACAATAGGCTATTAGGTTAAATTAAATATCCGGCCGTTGATACTCAATTAACAAAATAACCCTCAATCAATTAATCCAAAAGCGTCGAATAATAACAAATTAAAAGAAAGGTTAGAGATTGATTAGATCTCACAAATGTATTGGACTTGAGTGACCTTTTGAGTAGATGAGGGAATTAGCTCCCTCATTGAGAATTGCATCCAATTGTTTGAGAAACTTTCAACCACGATTAACCAAAGGAAGAAACAAGAGGAAGCAACCCTCTGAAGGAGTTTTGTTTTCTAGATATTGCGTGGAGTTCCTCCTCCTCTCCAAGCAACGGCTTGGCTCATAATATATAAGAAAACCTAAGATTCCCTATTTAACTAGGAATTTCAATCCTAATTGGAGTCTAACTTACTAAAAAGCAATAATAAAGTAAAATAGGGAAACTAATTACAACTTCCCTAAAATAAAATTGTCTTTTACCAATTCCTAAAAATAAAATAAAATAAAGTCTTCAATCACTCTTAGGCAGGATTTTTCCGTAAATCCTTCTTCACATCAAATACAGCTCGTCCACGCCTTTTTCCTTGGGAGTTCTGAAATTTCCACCAAATTTGCACTTTGTAAGCTCCAAATAATTCCAATGACCTAAATAAATGCCAAGAATCAAATATGAGTAGAATCAAGCAATTAACACAATTATCTTGGCACAATAAAAGGGAAATCTCCATAAATTATGTGCACAATTAAGGATTTAACAAATTCCCCCACACCTAGACGATGCTTGCCCTCAAGCATTTTCTAATCCAAACTCAGACTCAAAATAACAAATGTAGAATAGCATAATAGACTAGCACAAATACTCCATCTTTCTCAACAATCTCATCAAATTTAGGATGTTCAAAACTTGACAATCCTCACATGGAAAATAGTGTATGCACTCAGCACTCAAGATGTTTAATGGGGATATGTACGCTCAAATCAACACCATAGAAAGACATTGCCATAGGCTTGCTAATTTATCACATCTCCACCACTGAATATAAATTCAAATGCGAGAATCAAAGGGTCTTTAACAAGGGTTGTAATGGGGCTTGAGGTAAAGGTTGGACAAAAAGGGTAATTTAGGTTATAAACGTCAAAGAAAATACCTCATTATCCCTTACATGAATTAAAATATCACACTCATTCACATAGTCATCTCTTAATCACCACAACAACTTCCAAGCATAGCAAGTGCAAACATAACAAGGGATTAATCCCATGGCACTTTATTAACACAAGTGCTTAACGCACGGTTTTTTTTCTTTTCTCATTCTTTTTTTTTTGGGATTTTTTTTTCATTTTTTTCTTTCTTTTTTTTCTTTCTTTTTTTTTTTTGCAACAAGACATTGATAACATACGAACACATAAAAGCACTAACCAACTATAGATATAATCACCTTCCTTGACTTGTGATATCATCATGCAAAAGAACATTAAGTTATTCCTTTGACATATGGTTCAAACAAAAAGGTTTAGAACAAAAAGGTTAAAGGGTGATAAAAATGTGTTTTAAACAAAGAAAAGGTTTAAGGTCCAACTTGGTCAACTAGGGGAAAATATAATAGGGACAGGTCTTTAAAAAGCTCAAAAGGGTTAAACCTAATTGCCCTTATCATCTTCATGCATCAAATTCAATAATGTGGTCTCAACATGTATATCATAGCAAGTTCTAGAATAATCTAACTAAGTGTGATAATTACACTCAAAAAGGAATTCAAGGCAACATTTGAATAATGATAAATTCAGGTTCAAAAGCTCACAAATGGCTATATTATGTCAAGAACATCCATCATGCAACTCAATTGCAAGTAAATAGTGGACTATTCATGCAATTGCCATCATACTACTCTTAATTGCGATTCAACCACATAATACCCACGAAACATAAAAGGAAAACACGAAAAAAAGAACACCAACGAGCAACTAGAGTTGAAAAGGCATTAAAACAAAAACTGAAACTAAAATTGAAAAAAACTAGGAAAAGTATCAACCAAGCCAAAGTATTCCTCCCCCTACATCTAAATCTTACATTGTCCCCAATGTAAGAGACAAAGAATAAGAAAAAGAAGCATTAGGGGACAACGAAACTTCCCTGAATCATGGAGGAGGGTATCGATCAACTATGACTCGGGGGTGGCGCGGCAAGATCTCCTAGGTGATAGTTGGTAAGGCGTGGGCACGCCTTAGAACCCTTAGTCTTCGGATCACCAGTGAGGAGTTTTTTTTTTTTTTTTAGTTGTGGGCAGAAGACTTTCCCCCTTACAGCCAAGGCACGCCATAACTTGAAGAGGCTTTTGTCCATCCCTTGCGTTTTTTTTTTTTTAACTCTTGGGCAGAAGACTTCCGTCATTACAACCAAGGCACGCCATAACCTGGAAACCCTTCTGTCCAAAAATTTTGTGTAGACAAAAATGTGACCAGAAGACTTTCCTCCTTACAGCCAAGGCACGCTCTAACTGTGAAAGTCTTCTGTCCAAGTCAAACGAAAAACTCCATTGAGCAAAGTTTTGGCACACACACCCAAGGCCTACAAACACAAAATTTGCATTAAAACAAGAAAATGGCTTAGCATAAGAAATAAAAACTCGAAATATGGAAAAAAGAAACAAAATTTAACAACATGAATTAACGAAAAATCAAAATTCTTGGGTTGCCTCCCAAGTAGCGCCTTTCTTTAATGTCTTTGGCTAGACATAAATGTCTTTACTCAAGGAGGATAAAATCTTGTAGCTCGTTTCACTGCTTTCTTCTCTACATAATCTTCATACCCTTCATAAGTAGAGTAATCTTTATGCACACGAGCTCTTTTCTTCCATTGACTAGCGGGTGGCGCTAAGCAATCAAATAACAACTTCAACTCTTCGCTCACTCCTCCATCACGACCAATTAACAATTTAGTAGTCATCATGACTCCTAAATTATTCCTGTCATGAAACTCAAATTCTTCTGGTATAATAAAGTCAATTTCATCAACAGGAGATATAGAATGAGATTCAAGAACACATTGGTTAGAGGATGGAGAAGATATCACCATAATTGGGAGTTGTTCGGTGGACTCTTCCACTGGAGAGATTTGAGGTTGAGAATCTTCATTTTCAGCTTCCTCTTCAACTTCATCCATGGCACTAACATTCTCAGGGTTAGCTTCTGGCGGAGACGGCAGCTCCCCATACATCTGAGAGTCCAAACGGTTGACTGTTATCAATTGACTTATTTGAATCTCCAGATTGTGCATACCAGCTCTTGTCTCTTCCTGAAATTGAGCAGTGCTCTGCTGAAATTGAGCAATGCTCTGCTGAAATTGAGCAGTACTTATGGCCAAGTTTCTGACAAGATCTTCCAAAGAATTCCCTCCATCAGAAGATGAGAGTTGAGATGTTGGCCTCTCTGCATAGCTATAGTTGGGGTAGTCCCACCATCTTTGACTATACGTATTTGAATAAGGATCAAACATTGGTGGGGATGGATTTTGGAATACTCCAACATCACAAAATTGGGCATTCATATCATCTTGAAGTAATGGACACATGTTAGTTAGATGATCCAACTGACATATTCCACAAGTGTTAACCTGTTGCTTCTGTCCATCACTCAACTTTTGCACAAGAGAGGCCAAATCATCTAAATGAGGATCACTAATAGAAGAGCTCTCATTAACCCAATTAGGAACAAAATCCAGTATATCATCACAATATTGAAAATTAGCAGCCATCAACTAGTAAGAAAAATAGAAGAGAGATAAAGAAGAAAAAAAATAAAAAAGATGAACCCAAAAAGAAACAAATAATTCAGGCACCCGTTCCCCGGCAACGGCGCCAAAAATTGGCAGGTGCCGAACCTGTGCAATAATAAATGTTTAAAATCCTAATTACCACCTCAATTAATTTTAGAGCAATTCTGAGTACTAGAGCAGGGACTCCGGATGTGCAATGGGTTACTTGCTTCACCCTGATTCCAAGGAGTATGCTAAACCCGATATACCAGAATTATCTTTGAGAAAATATTAACTTGCAGTAGTGGCAAGTAAGGTCGTCTCCTCAGGGAACGGTAGGAAATTGTTTCTTTTTAAATCACAGGAAAATGGGGGGGTTTGGATGGAATAGAATTAGAAATAAAATAAATAAAATAAGGAAATGAAAAATGAAAATACCAACTAAATAAATTACCAGAGAACGAATAGAGAATAATAAAAATGCAAGTAATGAAATTCTACCCAAAGGAACAACTTCTCAGGTACAGTCCAATCACTTGATCACTGATGCAAAAATAATTCAATCAATTGTTACTAGGTTAGTTATAGTTGCCAACAAGCTCTGACAACCAGCTTTTCCTTACTTTTTCAACAGCCAAGGTACGACCGTTAACTGCTTCTCTAACCAGATAACAACCCTAGGTACGACCATAGGAATTTAATTATCTAATTGCATTAAAAGCTAGAAAAACCCAACCCTAACCAATGAACACGCTAAGAGGGTCCATTTAAGCTAGATCGTACATTTCCCCAACATAAACCAATTATGATGGTCGTCACTTGTTATTAACTAAATGAACGATTACGTATTCAATTAGTTAATTTGACAATAGGCTATTAGGTTAAATTAAATATCCGGCCGTTGATACTCAATTAACAAAATAACCCTCAATCAATTAATCCAGAAAACGTACGAATAATAACAAATTAAAAGAAAGGTTAGAGATTCGATTAGATCTCACAAATGTATTGGACCACGCCTTCGAGTCGACCTTTTGAGTAGATGAGGGAATTAGCCGCTCCTCATTGAGAATTGCATCCCAGAATTGTTTGAGAAACTTTCAACCACGATTAACCAAAGGAAGAAACAAGAGGAAGTAACCTACGAAGGAGTTTTGTTTTCTAGATATTGCATGGAGTTCCTCCTCCTCTCCAAGCGACGGCTTGGCTCATAATATATAAGAAAACCTAAGATTCCCTATTTAACTAGGAATTTCAGTCCTAATTGGAGTCTAACTTACTAAAAAGTAATAATAAAGTAAAATAGGGAAACCAATTACAACTTCCCTAAAATAAAATTGTCTTTTACCAATTCCTAAAAATAAAATAAAATAAAGTTTTCAATCACTCTTAGGCGCAGGATTTTTTCCAGAAATCCTTCTTCACATCCAAATACAGCTCGTCCACGCCTTTTCCTTGGGAGTTCTGAAATTTCCACCAAATTTGCACTTTGTAAGCTCCAAATAATTCCAATGACCTAAATAAATGCCAAGAATCAAATATGAGTAGAATCAAGCAATTAACACAATTATCTTGGCACAATAAAAGGAAATCTCCATAAATTATGTGCACAATTAAGGACTTGACAAAAGCCACCACCATCAACTATAGTCACCACCGGCCATAACCACACACAGCCACAAAACTTTATAGATTAAAGTGAGAAATATTAAAGTTATTTTCTTTCAAAATTGATAGAAGGGTCACAACCAACATCATCAAATCTGCCAGTAGTAGTATAGTCTGCTGCAACACCAGCACCACTACCACTGTTGGTCGTGACGGAATTTATCTTTTTTTTTTTGGAAACGATATTTATTTTATTGCTATAATAGGACTTTACATTATGTGAGCAAGGGCTCCGTTAGAGCTATACAAAGGTGCAATTAAGCACTGAGAATTAACAACTCCTCATCCTGAGTTAAGTTTAAAGCATGATTACAAAAATATTTACCAATTCCTTCTAATTCCACTGACGAAAATTCAAAAGAACATTTTTTAAACATAGAGTTTATCTCTTTAATATCTTCCAGGAGAGCAAAAATCCTACTATCTTTTAAAGTTGGTGTCTTCACTTGCTTGTTCAGCAAATTGCATGAGGTCACCACTTTCAATTCTTCCCAGCCTGCTCCTCTTGCTTTGCACAGAGCCATCCAAACAGCTATAGCATAATCCATGAAACTTGACCCTGTACTGTTTTCCTTCATTCACCACACAGCTTGTATCTTCTTTTCTGAATCAAAAGTTTGTTGGAATACTTAGTGATCAAGTTCCCACATTGGAAAGTTAAAGGAGAGTTGAAAGGTTTATAGATACTCTCATATCAAATCAAATACATTTAGATGGAGGGAAATTATGGAGGAAAATTCCATAATTTCAAAATGAATTGGTCTTGTTGACTATTATATTAGTAATATTATAATTAATAGTCAAAGATTGGGCACTTTGCCTTTAATAACGAAATTAATATTAATTAATTTCATTATAATTTTTTGTTAGTTAATTGCAGAGAGTTGCTTCAATCCGAATGCAGCTCTTAGAAGGTGTTTTATTCAAAAGAAGTGTCCATTTACATAGAAAGGTGCTTTTTCATTAAAGGGTATTTTTCTAAGGATCATGACAGTTCATTTAAGGTATCTAAATCCTATAAATTAGTAGATTCAGACGTCAGGCTCATGTATGAAAACTAAATTTCTAATTCTGTTTATCAAAGCAAAGGTTCTCTCAACGTTCTTGGGGAATTTCCTTGTATTTGCTATAAGGGAATTCGGTTTGGCTTTGTATTTCCTAGAGGGAATTGCTGCAAACCCGGTAGCAAACATAGTGGTGGCAAATTTCCTTAAGAAAAGTTATTCTGTTCACTGCAAAGTCAGTTGATTGTTTCTGTCTATTTTCATTTCTATCTATTTTCTAACAAAGTTGTCACTCCAATGCCCAATTCATGCTGAAGTATCCAGAAAGTTATCATATCAAATTAAGAACACCGTCCTTTGCCCTATGTATCATTAGAGCTGATGGAATGCTATTGTTTTGAGGTGTGATTAGTCTTATATGATTAGGCAGCTTATGTTATTTTCAGTCATTCAGTGTTAACCATTACAAATTTGGAGCAAAATTAGGACTGCATTAATTAGATTAGCAATTAGTCAAAGACACTTATGTTTCCTTTTGTAGTTATAACTCGATGGTTCTTTCTCATCAGGTGAGGCAGAATATTTGAAATCATGTTACTTTATTAATCATTGGCAAAATTCATAGGATGGCAAAGGACTTGCTCAAATTCATTACTGAGGCCCCTGATGTTCACAAGCCTTCATGACTATCTTGATTTTTCTTTTTGTTCTTTTGAAAATTTCTGTTCAATTATACTTAACAAGATTTCTGTGGCTAAATTGCAGTTCCTTTAAGTTATAATTTAGAGGGTTGTCAAGGAGCAGGATGATTATCTATTTTTCATGAGTTGAATGCTCTACTTGGTATCATTTGGTAATAAGATTTCATCATCATTTTTTTTTGGGGTTCAGAATTTAGATGAAAATTTTATTTTTGTGATTAGAGAAGTCAAACATGGTAATTTGAACCGAAGATAGAATTTATTTTCTGGTCAGATTTGGCATGCTCTAAAGATAAATATAAACCAAAATATTTTGAAACAATGCCATATATATTTCAAAATTATTTAATTTGTCATGGAAGTGACTGATTTATTATCGTTTTCAGCAATTGAAGTTTCAGCACAGGCTCCGGATTCCTACTAGGATAGTGTTGATCTTCCAATCAAGCTCCACTTTTCATTTTTGGGTAACTTTTTGTTCTCTCTCTCTCTCTCTCTCTCTCAAAAGCGTATACTTTACTAGAATTTTGAATTTTGTGAATCATCCAGAAAATTGTAATGGTGCTGCATTGCTACTACTATGTTTATGTACAACGCATGTTTAGTTGTACAATGGTTAATCTGATATAATAGTTAAGATTTTCAGATCTGTTCTCCTTCTATGGATATTTGGATCTGATTGTGACATGCCTCAATGTAATTTCTATCTTAACTCAGCTTAATTTGAGTTATGTGTTCCCTTGGAATCTGACAAAAGCCTCCTTAACATATAATTTCTCTTGTTGGAGAGTCTTTGTGCTAGATGTCAATGACACGTTTCTTGCAATTAGCAATCATGTGTGCGATCGTGATAAATCACCATGTTTCAAACATTTATCATGTATATAATGGCTGCTACTCTTTAGTAAGAGCATTTTCATTGCATCTGTTCTTGGTCTTCCGTATAATTAACGTGCAATATCAGACCTTTATACGTCTAGTTAAGAATTTACCTGATGCTTGTTGTCTTTATTGTTCATTTAGCAGTGTTTTTGTGGCTGTCCTATGTCTCTGCTGACTGCTGCAACAGAATCCTTGCTATCCTCTCACTGCCAGACTATATAGCTGGCAGTCCGACCTGTAACAGACTTTCTTGAAACATTGAAACAAAGGATATTTGATTTCAAGGCCAAAAACTGCTTCTTACCCTTGTTTACGATTTACCTCTGACAAGGTTGTAGACTAACTTATCTAAATTATCTGGTATGACATAAAATTGAACTTGATCTACTTGAATCACTTGGATAACTGTAGGATACCAGTTTAATAGGCTCTTACGTTAAACAAACCTGCACGACCTTCATCAGAACTGGCTAATGTTATACTGGGTGCCTGCCTGCTGGGAAGGTCGATATAAGAAATTGTACAGCTGAGACAGGCCGTCTCTACGAGTAAAGAGAGAGACAGGGATAGGAAGAAGGTGCTTCTACAAAGGAACTCTCCAAGGTCATCAGCAAGTCAAAATGAAAGGAAATTCGCTAATTTGAGTAAGGGGAATAGATCCACCATTGATTCATTCAATTCCAGCTGCTGATTCAACAAGTTCGGATGGTAGGGTGGTGGAGAAGGAGAATATGGATTACTTGAATCTTACACTATCCAGACTTGCTTTCAATGGGCTTATTAAGCTCTAGGTCTGATTCTATTTTGTCTATCTAGTTCTAGATAATAATGACTTTAGTCAATATCCAGATGAACTTCTTAAAATAAATGACTGAGTATATTTTCTGGCAAATCCCCCCCCCCCCAAAATATTCTAGTTTTGTTTGTCACCTACTAATTATTGTACTACTTTACTGTAGATATATGTTGTTTGTGGAAATTTTTTGAGAGATAAGCAGTAGCAGTTACTACTTGACTGAAGAACAATGGAGATGAAGCTATCTTTTGCCTACAAAGTATTTTGGCAGTAGACATTTGTTCTGGGACTTGGATTTATTTTGTACTTGATTTACATGTGAAATGTAGGCTACATACTACTTATCAAAGTATTTGTAGGGTGATGTGGAACTTAGATATGATTTGGCAATTTTTTAATGTAATAATGGATGTTTTTGGTTGTTAATTGGCGCTGTTTTCTTTAAATTTTTTAGATATAATTGATTAATTCTTGCAAGAAACGCATGACAAGGTGGATTTCTCCATTGACAACATGTTGTCACTAAAAAAAACCCATGCAGCACCTACAAAAGTTGTCAATAATCAATAAATATCAGTGATGACCACGGACAAGTTTTAGTATCAGCTTTGCTCTAGAAATTATTGACAAAGTCTTTTATTGTCACTAAAAGTGTATTAGTTTTTGATGATTAATGTCATCACTAAAGAGTGTAATTCACTTGTGACTTTTAATATTGTCACTGTACACTAGACCTGGTAATTGGGGGCTTGGACAGGTTGGTGTTATTTTTCATTTAAATCAACTATACCTAACTTGTCCAACTACAGATTGAGCTGATGTTGAATTCAGTCATATTGGATCAATTCAAAACCATGGTCTAACATATCGTTTCACATATTTTGACATATGATAATCTCTTATACCCATTTATATGCATAAAATGTTTTTTTTTTTCACACACATACACAATTTGACATGTATAAATATATTTTCACATACTAAAACACTTCCACACATACAAATAGTTACTTCTTAAGCTTCTTGAGTGGGAATACATCATTTTCACACTTACTGAACATTAAAACTCTCACTAACATACTTTCGCATTTAAATTGCTTGGATGGACAAATTAAAAGCAGAAAATCTTTTTGAAAAAGCAAATCAAATTATGTAAAATGCAATCAAAGGAATCATCAAATTAAACTGAAAAAGTGTAGAATTCAAGCAAATGAAGTCATCCAAACAGATGTTTTTACCCTTTTTTTTCTTTGAGCAACATCTAAATCGATATTAGGCAACAAAATAGCGGTTATGTATACTTTAAGGGTAAAAAAGCATGGACTTGCAAAATACAATAACTTTTAGCAAGTTATGGTGTTGAGAATATTGGCTGCCATTCCAATACTTGGTACACACATAATCAATTTGTAGACAAGCTGGAGCAACGCATGTACAAAATTAACACAAGTAATTGTTTTGACATACTATTCACCTTAAATCATTTGACGAAACTGGAATTGGACCTGGACTGCAAAGTTTCTCAAATCATTTATAAAGGACAATCATTTTACAAAATATGCTAAATATTATGCTATGAAAGCAAAATATGCTAAATATTATGCTATGAAAACTCCACCTACTGTCAAAAGTGCTATTAATGATACTGGCTCTCTATGCAATTTGCATGCACAAATTTTGGTGGATTATTTCTTTGGATGATGGCGGATAAGTGATGACAAATAACTAATTAGTAGTAGTCACTAGGGAATCACACTCTTCCTCGTGTTTTCAAAGGTACGAAGTCTGTAACTCCATAAAATTGATAAATGAATAAATGAATACAAATATTGCCTATTTTCTTATTGGATCTTATTTGAAATAATCCTATGAAAGAATCCATAAAATAGATGACTATGTACACTTGCATGAAAGAGTCCCCAATTAGTCAACCTGTAATTTGCAGAGATTGTTAACTGAAAATAATAGACGCATATAACCTAGTGGTAATTGGATGGGTTGGATTGTTATTGAAGATAGATTCTCATTAAATGAGTTATAACTCAATATGCCAAACTATTAAATAGGTTGACTCTGAATTAGATCTAGTTGGGTCAATTCAAAGCCAAAAACCCAACCATGACTCTATGTATTTTCTCATGTACTCTAGATATTCATTCATTTGTACTTATATACACACATTTTCACCCACTTTCACTTCAGAAAAATACTAGTTGCAAGACTCAAACAACCTAAGAGGGGGTGAATTAGGTTAATAAAAAATAAAGCAAGTAAATACCAAATTTTCACCTAATTATTCAACCAAAATAGCTTAAGTAAACAAGCACTCAAGCAAACACAATAACAAGAGATATAAGCAAATTAAGCCACACAAACAAGTAAAACAAAGAGAACTATAAGGTAAAAAAATTTGCAAACCAAATAAAATCCTAAACTTTTCCAAATTTGGAGTTGAATCCACTTATAACTTCTTCAATTGTTGGTGAATCTTATCAACTTGTACAATGAAAGCTCATTCTTTACTTATCCTAAAACCCTCTAGTTAAACCAAAGAGTTTTACAACTCACTTAAATAAACCCTCAACTAACTACAATTAAAAATTTACTCAATCAATTAAGAACTACCTACGAATGAGGCTCATCTTCTCTAAGATTTTACTTCTACGTAATAAGAAATCTCACAAACCCAAGAACTTTGTCCACAACTATAAAATATTCAAAGAATTTTCTATATAAAAGTCACTCTTAAAAGCGTGTATCTCACTATTCTTCTCATATGTGCGGTATTTGTAGGTGGTGAAAAATTATCCTAAAACTCTCTCCAATGGTCGAAAAATTAGTTGTTAAAAAACTAGCCATAGAAGTTGCATTACATTCAACAGGAACTTTCTGTGTCTGAACCATGCCTTTGATTCTCGATCAAACATCCGATCCAAATCTTCTACATACTATAGATGTATCCAAGAGATCTGCTGTTTGATCAGACGTCCGATCCAAATCTTCTGTATCCGATAGATGTATACAAGAGTAGGTCAAAATGTTTCAATTTTTGCTCTCAATTTTTTGGACAACCGATAGATGAGGTGCATTCGGTCCTTGTGGATTCGATCCCCTATATTTTCTTTCAGATGTCTGATAAATCTGACATGGGACCAATGCGCAGTAACAAACTTTATTTCTTCTTAGTTTTCATCCTTTCTTTTGTCAATGGACTAAGAACTTGTTCTAACAAATTTCTCAATAGTCCAATTCATCATTTTGTCTTGTTAATCATTAAAATCAAGGATTGATTAACCAAAACCCACAATCCCACCCTTTTTGATGATGACAAATAAAATGATGATTTTTTTGATCAAATAAACTCAAATAGACTTTCCCTTAGTACAAGTCAACATTTAAAGAAATACCATTTAATTTACTCTCTCTTTTGATATTATAAAAAATAAAGCATGTAAGTATGAAGAGAAATCGCTTATGGACGAGTACAACTCCTATTAAGATCAAGTACATATATCAAACATCTCCCCCTTAAATGACTATGTAAATCAAGTAAATACAAAGGGATAAATCATTCTAAAAGAGTTACTTCCCTTCAAAAGTATGTTAATAAGTATACACAAAGGCATCATGTGAAGGATTATATTCAAGGCAATTTTTACTTATCCTTACTATATCACCTGCTATTTCAAGAAATGTAATAGTAGGCACTATGAGGTATGTAAAAACCTCATCAAAATGAGAGTTGATCGATGTTCAAGTACACCTGATGCACCTATCTCATTTATTTATTCAGAAGTTACAAGGTTCCATCTTTCTAATCATAAATGAGAGCATGAAAATCAATAAATGGATACCTAATTCATTTTCTTACGTGATGCCAATACGTGTAGATATAGCATTTAAGTACAAGGTTGTCAAATAACATCACAATTATTTCACTTGCACAAAACAATATGTGACGTTTAACTAAGTTAGGATAGATTATATATGTTTGTTTATATTTGTTTTGGGTGGATTATGTATGTTTATTTATATTTTGTAGGAATATAAACCAAGCTAATATTGTTTCATTAGTATGTGGGTCCCGATGGAATTTGTTTCCAAGTTGTACTGTAGTAGTACTGAGTCGTAGGGTATTGGCCTCGGGTACATATATATATCAATAGAAGAGATCAGGAGTTTTAGGCCGTCATTGTCTGTTTTGGAGCGTCCTCCATTGACTGATATAAAATTTTCCTTTGCCTCTTAATTTATCTTTGTGAGTTTTCTTGTGGGTTTATGCTAGACAATTATTTTGGGTCCTACAGAGTGGTATCAGAGCTACGGTTGATTGAGTTATGGCAAACCCTAACTCCAATATTGTTTGTGCTGTTCACAAATTGAAAACAAGGGCAGAGTTCAATTTTTGGCAGAGACAGATGAAAATACATCTCCAGGCATGTACATTGCATAGATATATTGAAACTCCACTTGCTCAGGATGCTAGTGAAGAGGAAAAGGCAAGAGATAGTTTGGCGTTGTCACAAATTCATCAGGCAGTTGATATGTCAGTTTTTGGAAAAATTTCTATGGCTGACACGGCAAAGGAGGCTTGGGATATTTTGGAAAAAACGTATAAAGGCATTGACAGAGTTCAACAGAATAATTTGATGATGTTGAAGAGGAAGTTTGAACTTATGACTATGGAGAAGTCAGAATCTATTGAATCTTATTTTTCTCGTTTGTCAGATATTAAAAACGAGATGGCACTCAATCAGTATCAACTTTCTGCCAAAACATTTGTTGAGAAAGTCCTTATACTCTACCCATGAAATTTGATCATGTGGTAGCTGTAATTCAGTGAGACTAAAAATTTGGATAATTTGAGTATTGAAGAGTTAGGATGGATCATTAATTCTACATGAACAGAGAATTAATGAGAAATTGGATGACACCTGCAGAGAGGATACAGCTTGAAAAGGCGTTGTAGACGCAGCTAAATTTGAGAGGCAATAATGAAGTTAGAGAGCAAGGTGAATCCAAATGAGAAATAGAGGTAGCTACAACAACAAAGGTGGTCGGGCTACAACAATAGAGAGGCAGAGGCGATCAAATCTGG
Organism: Gardenia jasminoides; assembly: GCA_013103745.1. Taxonomy (NCBI): domain Eukaryota; kingdom Viridiplantae; phylum Streptophyta; class Magnoliopsida; order Gentianales; family Rubiaceae; genus Gardenia; species Gardenia jasminoides. The sequence goes on from CM023100.1 coordinate 5,368,659, forward strand.
ACGCAGAGAGGTAACAATTTTAATTTTAGAGGTGGTCCTAGTAGAGGTAGGTGGTAATTTTAGAAGAGAAAAATAATTTTCAGAATAATTCTGGTCAGAAAATTATTTGCTATAATTGTGGAAAATCTGGTCATAGACAGTTTGAATGTAGATTTGGAGAAAATGTAAATAGAAATTTTCAAGCTAATGTTGTTGACAATCAGGTTCAAGATAATAGTCAAAAATCTGAGACTTTATTATTGGCCTGTAATGCGGTTGATAAGAATAAATGGTACTTGGATACAGGGTGTAGTAATCACATGTCTGGCAAGAAAGAATTATTTGTGGTCCATGGTGAAGTTAAGTTTGGAAATAACACTGTTTTACCAGTGCATGGCAAGGAAAAAATCCCCATTAGCCTGAAAAATGGGTCTACTGATTTTATTTCGATGTTTTCTATGTTCCCGGATTGCATCATAACTTGTTGAGTATGGGCCAGCTTGTCCGAGAAAAATATGACATTCAGATCGGGGATGGTACTTGCACTATTTTTGATAAAAATATTGGAATGATTGCAAAGGTGTCAATGACTTCAAATCGCTTATTTCCGTTGAATTCGGATGCTGGAAATTTTTCTTGTCTGAATACAGTAATAGATGACAGTAATTGGCTGTGGCATATGCGATTTGGTCATTTAAATTTTGATAGTTTGAATTTTTTGGCTCGTAAAAGAATGGTTGGTGGGTTGCCTGATATCGAAAAAACCCGACAGAGTATGTGACATGTGTGTCTTGGGAAAGCAACACTGTGGATGCTTTCTGCATGTAAATCTTGAGGGCCAAAGTCCTTTGAAATTATTCATTCTGATTTATACATTGTGGAGGTTCCTCTAATGGTGGTTGTAGGTATTTTATTACCTTTATTGATGATTTTAGTAGAAAAGCCTGAGTTTATTTTTTGAAACAAAAATCTGATGCCTGTGATACTTTCAAGATTTTTAAGAATTTTGTTGAGAAACAAAGTGGCCGATTAAAAGTTTGAGAACAGTGGGAATATTTGGTATGTGATGATTTTCTTGAGAAAATGGTATTTTAGATCGCTTGATCACAAATATACTCCACAAAGAAATGGAGTGGCGAGAGGAAGAATAGGGCAAAGAATGGATATGGTGAGATGTATGTTGAAATTAAAAAATATGCCAAAGTCCTTTGGTGAGAGGCGCTCTCGTAATTTATTTGTTGAACAGTGTCCTACTAGAAGTCTTCCGGTAAAACCCGAAGAAGTTTGGAGTGGTAGAAAACCATTTGTTGGCCATCTCAAAGTATTTGGATGTCTTGCTTATTCTCATGTCCCGATCACTTGAGGAAGAAATTTGATGATAAAGGAGAAGTGTGTTTTATTACATGAAGTTTCTGCATACAAATTGTATAATCCTCGGACGTTAAGGTGATAGTAAGTAGAGATGTGACATTTGATGAAAGAGGAGTTTGGGATTGGTCTTCTGAAAATTCCAAAACAGATGAAGTGATTTTAAATTATCAAGAAGATGAGCCTAATGATGATGTTCAGCCATCACCAATTGCTCAGAGTCCACAGGCCGACTTAACCGGACGCCCACAAACAACGATATGCCTCGCTTTGCGGATTATGTAATTACTCTTGATGATGTTCCTTCTGATGAAGATATTGTTAATTTTGCTTTGTTTGCAGATTGTGATCCAATGATGTATGAGGAGGCAGCCCGTGATGATCGTTGGGTGAAGGCAATGGATGAAGAAATTCATGCCATTGAGAAAAATAACACGTGGGAACTTACTTCTCTTCCAATTGGTAAAAAAGCCATTGAGTGAAGTGGAACTACAAGACAAAGTGTAAACCAAATGGAGAAGTGGATAGATACAAGGCGAGATTAGTGGAAGGCATACAAAGTGTAAACCCGGATTGACTACTTTGAGGTATTTGCGCCTGTTGCTAGACTTGATACAGTCCGGATGATAATTTCTCTAGCTGCCCAAAATAATTGGAGAATTTATCAAATGGATGTCAAGTCGCTTTCCGAATGGCATTCTCAATGAGGAAGTATACGGAGCACCGCAGGATATGTCAAGAGGTTATGAAAATAAGGTGTACATGATTGAAGAGAGTCTTGTGGATTGAAACAAGCACCGAAGGCATGGTATTCAAGAATTGACTTTATTTTGGCTGGTTTTCGAGTGTCCCAGGAGCACACATTATATGTTAAATTTTCTACTGGTGACATTCTTATTGTGTGCTTTGTAGATGATTTAATTTTACAGTGAAATAATTCTGATATGGTTTGCAGTTCGGGGAGCAGCTATGATTCAGCAATTTAAGATGACAGATTTGGTCTCATGTCATATTTCCTGGAATTGAAGTTTTCGCTTGATCGGATTTTATATCTCAAAAGAAATATGCAGAGATATTTTGAAAAAAATTCAAGATGGATGCAGCAAGCCAATTATGACGCTTGAAGAAAAATTGAGGTTGACAAGGAAGGTGATGGTGGTTATGTGAATCCCACCTATTTCAAAAGTTTGGTAGGAAGTTTGAGATATTTAACGCCTACAAGGCCGATATCAATTTGTGTTGGTTGGTTAGCGATTTATGGAAAATCCACGCCACCACATTTGCAAAGCGCTAAGAGAATTTTGAGGTACATTGGAGGCACTCAAAGTGATGGTATTTTTATCTGTGAAATGATCCAAATTGAACTTTTGGCTACGCATGATTGGGCTGGTGATACAATTGAGAGAGAAAGCACCGTGATATGCATTTTCATTGGTTCGTGAGTGTTTTCCTGAGTTCAAGAAGCAAAGTGATAGCTTTGTCTACGGCAGGAGTATATTGCAGCAAGAAATAGTGCAATTCAAGTTTTATGGTTAAACCATGATACTTAAGGCCCGCAACACAAGCAAGTTGGTCCTACGACAATTTATTGTGACAAAGAACGCCATTGAATTGTCCAAGAATCCTGACTTCATGTAGGCAAAGCACATTGACATCAAATATCACTTTATAATGAGTTGGTTCGTGAGAAGGTGATTGAGGTAGATTATTGCCGGATCAAGATCAAGTAGCGGACATTTTCACCAAGGTTTTGAAGATGGAGACATTTGTCAAGTTGAAGAAGATGTTGGGCATGTCCAAATTTGAGGAACTTGGTTTAAGGGAGGCATTGTAGGAATATAAACCAAGCTAATATTGTTTCATTAGTATGTGGGTCCGATGGAATTTTGTTTCCAAGTTACCGGAGTAGTATCGAAATGGTATCGGTCTCTACATATATATATCAATAGAAGATCGAGTTTTATATGCCATTTTCCGTCTGGGCCCCTCCATTGGACCGATATAAAATTTTCCTTTGCCTCTTAATTTATCTTTGTGAGTTTTCTTGTGGGTTTATGCTAGACAATTATTTTGGCTCCTACATATTTGTTTAGGGTTATTAAACTAGATTTTTTAGTCTAGTTTGTTTATATTTGTTTAGGTAATTAAGTTGCTAGATTATATATGTTTTTTATATTAATAAGGATATAGAAATTTCTTATGCCATATAGTTTGTCAAGAAATATGGTATGGAAAATATGTCCGATAAAATATTAAAAAGAAAAAAAGTAGTAGGAAAAAGTGGAATTCAAAAAAGAAAAGAAAAGAAAGAAAAGATGTATAGTAGGGTCATTTTGTCCAAAAAAATTAAAAAGGGGGGTTAAAGTGCTTGTTAAAAGGTTTACAGTGGTAAAGTGCAATCGGGGTATAGTTTACGGGGTTTAGCACGCTTAACAATTTTATTTTATTGATTCAACCCGCCATTTTATTTTAAGAGGAACGAGTTCATATTGATCGTGAATAGAGATAGCAAATGGGAGGAATGGGCATGATTTGCCGGACTTAATTGGGATCAAAATATGGTGGTAATATCCAAAATAGTCCATACACACCATCGACAATATTTGGAAAAATGCGCACTCCATTTAATCCCACCCAAATACCCCAATTAATTCCATTTTATTTATTTTTTAAGAAAAAAACTCTTTTTTTCTCTCAATCATATATCTCAATATTGTCTTTTCCTTTTATATTATTTAGTTTGTTTATTCAACTTTGTAAAAGTTCTACATTCTTCTTTATCAATTATGCGATAATTTTTCAAACTAAATAATTTTTTCTAGATACAAAATTTATAAAAGACCAACTCCATATAAGTGGATGATTCTTTTTGGAAGTTCGTGTTTGGCGGGTGTCAAACCTCCAAAAATAAAGTTAAAATATAAGCCTAAATGCCAACAATAGTAATTTGAGAATAGGGCAAGTAGGGTCGTCTCCTCAGGAAATAGGTGGACGAATCACACAGGGAAAATAAGGGGGATTTTTTTGGAAAGAGAGCAATTAATAAAAACTGAAATTTCAATTTAATTAAAAATGGCAAAAATCAAATAACACAAATATCAATTAATTAAAGCAATCTAGTCAAGGAATTAATCTTGCACCGGCAATACAACCGATCATAGACCAAAAATGATATTTACATGCTCATGAATAATTATTATAGTGGTCAAGCCTAACCACCAATTTTTCCTTAATTTTATAAGTAGCCCGTAGACGCCATAGAATACCCTCTTGTAAACCTGGACAACCCTAGACGCCATAGGATTTAATGCGCCACAAACTTGTGAATTAGAAAGACCCACCTAGATGGTTAACACACACGCTGGTTAACCGAGGCTAGATTAATAGTCCCACGATACAAATTAGACCACTTGCGGCGGTGAACTGCTCGCTTTGTCAACAATTACGTTGCTTAAAGCGCTTATACCAACACCCTAATTGACTATATATTATTTAGATAATTGACTAACTGGCCACATTACCCAATAACCCAAATAATAATTAATTGAAAACAGAGAATAATTAAATACCCATGAACATATAAATTACAATTAATAAACAAAACGATCTCACAGTTATGGTGCCCCGAGCCTTGATTATTCCTCAACTAGAAAAGGAATTAGCCACGCCTTGACATTGAAACCATGCTATTTGTAAAATCCATGAAATTTGGACGGCAGTTGAAACAATTAAATAAGCGAAGAAAGAATTTACCAAACCAATTCTACTAACAAAAACTATTGAATGAATATAGTCTTTATACTACGGGTTGGTCACAAGAAAAAGACGAAACCGACAGACACAGCAAGAGAAAAGGCTAAAAGACAAGAAAACCTGAATGATCACCAAACAATGCTAGCTACTTGTACGTACTATTGGCGGACCAAGGACAAAAGCAATAGAAAATTTTAACACCACTAGTCTTCACCTGGAAAAGACGCAAAACAAGAGAAATAAGCTAAAGTAATGCTATGTCTCGGATGTCCCCCATAGCCCAAAAAAAGCCATGACTATATATAATGCGAGCATGAGGCTTCCAATTCCAATTCGAGAAGTCAGCCTGCCACCTTCTTTCCTGTAGGTCTTGCGTGATGTATAAGGAAAACTCCCACACAAGAATTCCTCCCCGCTTCCAATTTCCAATCTACAAGGCACGCGGATCTCCAACCCACTATTACTCCTAGAAATCTATCCCACTGGAAATACGAGACTCCCAAACACAGAAGCAAAATGCTCAGGGACACTATTTGAAACAGGAAATATGAGCTGGGCCCTAAGAACTTTAAATTTGCTACAGCACCCATCCCCCCTCAAACACAAAGAATCGCTTCAGAAACCAGTCTTCTGGAATCTTTGCAAATAAAATCTATTTTCACACCAAAGGCCTACAATTACCACAAAATTCAAATATAAGCAGTAAACCCATTCTTGGCACAATAAATGGTAGAAATTAAGCCCAAATAACCCTAATTAACACATACAAATATTCACCCATCAACCCCCCACACTAACCATGTTTGTCCTCCAAGCATTTTGAGTTCTGATAGGTAAACTACAAAAGCTAGCATATGGCTGTTCAAATGTAGGGATACAAATATTTCATCCCACAAATAATGTTATCAAAATCAACACATGCAAGAATTAACCTCTCTCTCTTATAGGATGTATTTCACTCACCAATTAATTCAAATGAAAACGCAGGGTTCACCCTCATCATACGATGAAACGATGTACCATATGTTTGTAATATGTCACATCAGCCACCCCAATGCTAAATTTAACACAAAAAAATCAAAAGTGGTCTTAACAAAAGGGTTTAGGTAGGTTTGACAAAAGGAAATTTAGGCTTAAACATGTCAAAGGAAATACCATTGATCCGCTGCTGAAAAAATACGTTCTTTACCCACATTACCAATGCAAGCATATTCAACAGTTTTTTCAACCCAAAGTGGAAGCTACTAGGCTGTCCCATTTTGTATTAGCTTACACTCAAATCACCTTATGGTGTTGTATTTTATTGCTCCTTTCTTTTTTTTTCCTTTTCTTTTTTTTTTTTTTTTTTCTTTTCTTTTTCTCTTTCGTCTTAGATCTTCAACAGCTTCAACATTTTCTTATCTTTTGCCTTCTAACCACTTGTTAAACCTTCTCACACATATCATTCAACCATGTCATTAATGACCACGGTATCCCATGGACGGTTCAAAACATACAAGGTTTAACAAAGAAGGGATTAAGGGCTAACATAGGCTATATAACCAAGAAAAGGTCTAGGCTCAAACAAAGTTCACTAATAAAGGGGAACAAGGATTTAGACACTTAAAAGGTGTAACCTAAGTGCCTATCATCTCTTCAATGCACCAAATTCAATTAAGATCTTGATATGCACAACATAGCAAGTTCCTAGAACATTCAAATGTCACATGGAACAACACTCAATGAAAGAAAAAATAGAGCAACTATAAATAAATTGCTCATTAGCTCAAAAGCTCACAAGAATGGTTCCAACTAGCCAAAACTTGCTGCAAATGCATCATTTAATAGCATTATCACAAGGAAAAATACATTGTATCATATCATATCACAAACTTGCAAAGCAATTGCCAATCTCATCATAAGCATCCTATGTTAACCAAAAGAAAAAGAGAGAGTTTTTTTTTTTTTTTTTGGAAACCTTCTATACAGAGGTACGCCTCTTGGGAGGTCATAGTCTTCTCTCATGCACCACCCAATTCTCCCTATTTTTTTCGTGTTTTTTTTTAACTCAAAAACTAGACAAAAAAACTAAAGCAAAAACTAAACAAAAGAGAACTAAAACCAAACTCCCCACACTAAAACTCTACATTGTCCCCAATGTAGGGAAAGCTGGGAGAAAGCAAAACGAGGACAAAGGAAAAGAAACTTCCGCTGAAGAGGAAAACCGCGGCACACCTAGGAGGAGGGAGGATGGAGAGGGTGGAAGCCCATGGCAAAGAAGGCAGCTCAGATTCTCGGGACAGCGTAGAGGACATGCAAGTTGGCAAAATTTGATTCAACAATCCACCTTGCATGCAAGCCAAGCTTCTATTCTCCCAAGTGCTGAGTCGGGTGGAATCCAAAATAGAAGAGGCGGTAAGAGAGGGAAGAGCCAGTTTGATCAAGAGTGCACCTGGGCACCGACTGGAGCTCCATCACCAGCAGAGTGGGGTAAGGCACCCACCTTTGGATGCCCATAAAACTTCTCAACTAAAGGTTCTGTACCCCCAAGCAACAAACTCGCAGATATTACAAAGCTCCACCCTAGATCGGAAGCAACAAACTCATGAGAAGGAAACCGCTGGAGCTTGCGGCAAGTGGCGGCAAGCGCTGTTGTTAAAAATATAGCAGTGTGGCGTTAGTGAGAAGCGACTGATTTGGACGGGTAATAAGGGTCCAGTAGGCCAAAAGGAAAAGAAAAGAAGACAAAAAAGAAGAGAAAGAAGGAAAAGAAAAGAAAACAAGGTCAAGGAGACCAAGCTTCAAGATAGGGGCATCCTTGCTCGTGAGTCTCCTGACAGCGTGAGCTTTCGCTTTTTTGACAAACCACTCTCTAACAAGACATAGGCACAACAAGGAACTAGTCTTCTTCCTGATCTCACTTATATCTTGAGAGATCGGGCACGCCTATGGGTAATAGTTTCGATTCTCAAACAGAGGTTGCTCGACTCCCTTCACCGATAGCTCGCAAGACAACCTAAAGTCTTCCTGATCAACTCACTACATTATCCAGAGCACCTGGGGCGCGCAGCAAGTGGAGTCTCCCTCTGCCCCAAAACCACCCGCTACCTACTCAAACAAAAAAGTAAAATACCATAAATAAGAAAACCAGCCGAAGTAAAACAACAACAAAAAACCTCTTGCCTCCCTGCTTCTTTCTTTAACGCTCTTTGCTAGACGCTTTAATTAAAAATCATTCATAAACTGGATCCATCAAATGGACTTCTTCAATTGTGCCAATATCCGAAATATCAACAAAAGGTTTTAAACGTACACCATTAACCTTAAAACTCTTGTCACCGCTCTAAACTCTGATTTCAACCACACCATTAGGGGAAAAAACATGAACTACAACATATGGTCCAATCCAACGGATTTTAACTTACCTAGTATGAACTTCAACTGGAACAAAAAAGTTCTGCCTGTAAAATGCATTTTTTCGTTTTGGTAATGCATAAACGTCAAAATATGAAAATGCTTTGTAACGCTTTGTACAAATGGGTATTGTCATGCTTGGCATGATTTCCTCCACTCTGGAGTTGAGCTCCCTCTCCACCATCTCTATCCAGCGGCAAATTGGTGACCCTTAGACACCAAAATGCTGATGTTCTATAGCCACAGTGTGTAAATGACACACTACCAAATATCAACCTATATGGGGACATCCCAATAGGGTTTTTTTCCCCCATATGCCCACAAGGCAACATCCAATCTCCAGAGTCCAATCCCACTGCTAGGATTAACCGCTTTCTCCGAATGCTCTTAATCTCCTCACATTGAGACTTCACCTTCCTTGCAATCCATTGTTTTTGCGGTGGTAAGTGGGTACTCACCTCGATGGTGCACCCCATAAGGCTTTTCATGACGCTTCAATGGTGCTTAGATACAAAATGTGTCCCTTGGTCACTAATTATAGCTCTTGGCACCGAACCTACCCAAAGACGTTGGACTTAAGAAATCCTTCAACAACTTGAGAATCATTAGTTCTGGGTAGCCTCTTTGTTCTACCCATTTCTGACTACATAATCTAGCAGAATACAAAAAATCCAAAAGAGCTAGGAAAAGGTCCCATAAAGTCCATACCCCAAACATCAAATATTTCACAAAATAACATAGGTGCCTTGAGGCATTTCCATCCCTTGGGACAAACTCCATATCTCTTTGGCATTTTCACAGCTTTTACAATATGTATAAGTATCAATGAATACTGTGTGCCGCGAAAGCCACAATCAAGGATTTTTTCTAGCAGTCACCTCGCTTAGGCCCAAAGTGACCACCACATGCATAATTACATGACAATGAGCAAGAATAGAAGGAATTTCATTTTCGACATAATACACCTTACTTAATACTTGGTCGAGCCTATTTTCCACAAATATGGCTCCATCCCAAATGTAATATCTAGAATCAATGGCTATCTTATCCCTCTTGCCCATTCTTATTCATGCCATAGCAGAAATTCTAATGACTCAACCAAAAGTTAGCACATCCGTGATACCTTCCTTACCTTTGATAAGAAAAAGATGTTCATCAAGAAATACCCCGAGTATGTACCGCTTTTCCTCCTCTCTAATCAATCGACTCCGCTAAGTGGCCACATACGAGTTATCCACCCCTCCGATCCCTTGATCCCGCCAATCAAATTCTTGTAACAAGAGCACCCAACTATGAGCCTTGGTTTTGATTCTTTCTTTGATAGAGGTACCTTCAAAACTCCGTGATGATCGAGAAAAACAATCACTTTGAGCCCAGCCGTATGGATCTAAATTTCCTCAAAAGCGAAAACAACAATGGCTAAAAGCTCTTTCCTGGTGTGTAGTTGCATTGAGTTGTCTAACGTTTCTTTGGGAGGCGTAGTATATGACATGACTATACACTCCCACTACTGTCCAAGCACAAGTAGTCCCTCTGATAGTGGTATCAAGGCCACATAAGCTCAAAAAAAGATACCTGGCTTCCGATTCCTGTACCGGTTGGATAATAGGTGCAGTCAACATGCCCTTGAGTAAAGCCAAAAGGACAATTATAACTACAACCCCCCCCTCCAAAAGACACCTCCTTTTGCGATAGGCGAGACAATGGTTGAGCAATCTTTGAGAAGTCTTTGATGAATCGCCATAAAAGCCGCATGACCTGAAAACTACTTTTAACATCCTTGACATTAGTAGAGTAAACTAGTGATCAACCAATTTAGCCTTGTCTACCTCAATACCCCTTGATGAACAACATGGCCCAAAACTATGCCTTCCTAACCATGAAATGACATTTCATAATTAAGAACCAAGTGTGTTTCAATGCATCTTTTCAATACTTTTGTCCGAAATGGTCCGTATACTGGTCAAAAGAATCACCGTATTACACAGAAAATCATCCATGAAAATTACCCTAATGCAATTCTCAATCATATCGTAAAAGATATTCATCATGCATCTTGAAATGTTCCCCAGAGCATTACATAAACCAAAAAGCATGTCATGATATGCAAAAGTTCCCAAAAGTGCAGTAAAGTGGTTTTATGTTATCCCTGACAACAATGATTTGGTAATACCTTAATAACCATCTAAAAGTAAAAAAAAGCACTTACCCGCCAATCTTTCAAGCATCTCATCAATGAATGGAAGTGGAAAATGGTCCTTCCTAGTTGCAAAGATTCAACTTCCCCTCAAGTCAATACACATCCTCCACCCATTTTGCAATCTCATTGGCATCAATTCATTTTTCATTTTAACTAATGTATCCTTCTTAAACCACATGGGATAGCTTTTACCCATCAAGCTTCCATCGTAATAAAGGCTAGGAAAATATAATTCTAAGAGTTGAGAATTTCCTTCATCACCACTTCCCCTTCACAGTGGGTTAAAAGGCTTTTCCTCCTGTGCTCTCTTACCTGCTTTGATCTGCCTCCTGTGATGCGGCTGCAAATGGATGGATTAATGCCTTTGATAATGTCCATCCAATTGTTGGTTTATATTCCCAAGACCAGTATGCTTTCTTCCTCTGCAGACTGTTCCAGCTTTTATCCAAGTCATTTAGCTATGATCACAAGGTCTTGTTATCTCCCAAATATGCATACTTCAAGATTGGCAATTCCTTTGAATTCCCTTAAATTAAGCTCTGCTCAAACTGTATGGTAAAATTCCCCTCATTAGAAGTAGTAGAAAGAACTTTCAAAACCCTGTCTGAAAAGGGTGTAAATGAATGGAGTGATATGATGGCGTTTCTTTGACTTCCCTCCCTTCCATGTCATTACCCAAGTCCTGCTTTGCCTTGTTGTAAAGACAAAATCCAACTTGTCTTTCATGAATTCCACCAGCTCAAAATTCTCTGCAGACAATTGTGTTAGTAATGCCTATGAAATTCACTGCATTCAGATCCCTCGGATGCTTCATGCATCAAAAAGTATTAAAGACTATTTCCCATCAAACTCAAATGAGAAGGTCCCTCACGTACATCTATTTTAGTCTTTGGCTGTTGCACCACAAGGGGTCTACCTAAGAATCACGCCTGAATTGAGTGCAGGAGTATCTATCATTCATGTCAACAAATGTAAAAAATCAGCGTGTGAAAGATGAATTCATTTACTTTTACTAGAACATCTTCAACCAGGGCCCTCGTGGTAGACATTGGAGGCTCCCATAGTTATTGCCTGATTACCCTAGTCTCTCTTTGAGAGGTCCTAAACTCCACAAGTGCTTTAAAAATTGAAAGAGGTACACATTTTATTGAAGTGCACCTAAATCAAGCATGCTTTTTTCAGTTCTTTGATTGCCACCTGATGCATGGTAATGGGTATAGTGAACTACCCTCGATCCTTGCACTTTGAGGCAACTTCCTTTGGGAGAACCGCCATACATTCTCCTACCTTTTACCTTTGCCAGCTCATCAAGACAGCTTTGCTTGTTTTCATGATTAGGCACAAACCTTCAAAAATTTGCATACTTGGGTAGTTGCTGGGGACAATCTTTCAGATCCAACAAAGGGATTTGATCTCCACTTTCCTCAAGGAGTTGTCCAAAATTTCTTTCTCGATTCTTCCTTTTAGCTTTGTCAACCTCGCCAGAAAGGAGGAGGAATGTCAACTCTTCACCTGGGATCTTTCGACTCCATTGACCAGGTTCTCTTCTTCTTGGCCAACCACGATCTCTTCTCCTGCTGGCACTTGAAGATCCAGAACTTCCTTACCACCTCAGAGGGTGTGCATTAATCAGCATTTTCTTCCTAAGAATTACTTGAGTAACAACTTCTCTATTGCTATATTTCCAAAGTTATTTCAGTAGGAAGGCCGGACGGGCATAAACGCTTCCAAATGCCGCGATTACCATTGAAGTTTTGTTGAAATCTATGATACAGTCTCACTCCCCGTTGGTAATTGACCCTTTGAGCTGATTTACCATATCTTCCAGAGACATAATTGTGTAAAGAAGCGCGTAAGTGTGTTGTCGGGACAGCCTGAGGTTGCAATCAACTGTTGCATGGTGGTTTTAGTTGAATGGTCTGTTGGAAACCGGGTTTTTGTGAAGCTGGGGATAAACTAGCAAAATAAAATTGATGATTACCTGGGTTGAACGGTCATTCCTTCTTGTAAGGTCCAGAAACCTACCAGAATTGGACCACATTATTTGTTCATTCTTGGATACTGTCAGCGCCCTGAGCAAAGTTATCGATACCACAACCCCTGTCTTCATGGTCCGGACAGGCCGCCCCAATCGCCATTTGACGCAAGACTCAAAGAGGTAAGCTCCTGAGCTTACCCCTCTGTTTCCTAGGAGTGGTTCAGCCACTCCTTTCTCTTATTACCCCCACTGCCTCACCCAAATTGTTGGGAGTTTTCAGCCATGGGTGGAAATTGGCAACAACTTAGCGGAGTTCACTGGTCTTGTTAACTGGCTTAAAAAGCCCCACCAATCACCGGTCAGATCTATCATGCTTCTCGATCCATTGGTGACAGAACCGCTCATAAAAAATACAGAATGCTGTCGTGGGATTTGATGGTGTGGACAACACAGCTTGCTTAAAGCGGGACCCACATTCATATAGAATCTCCCCAGCTGCTTGTCCGACTCCGGGACATATTTCTCCTTATGGCTCTAGAAGTGAAAAATTTCAAGGAATCTGCTTTTCTTCCCATGTAGTGATAGATCCCGGCTGGTTGGTAGATAACTAATCACATATCCCTTTAAATTGTCTCCGCCAAAGGAGGTCCCAGCCTCAACTTAATTTGATCTTCTGCTGAAGACCCTGAGGTTTCATTGTAGAGCACAATAATGGAATTCTTTAAGTGTTTATGGATCTTCACCCGCAATGCCAAAAAGTAGTGAGGGGCTCAGTGAATAAAGGCGCCCATTTAAGTTCAAAAGCCTCATCTGCAGGGGTGCCATGCATAGTGGCCATTGTGGTCACATTCTGGAGTTGCTAACTCCCCAAAGTCCCAGGTTCAGCTACATTGCACTTTGGATTTTTGTGGTACTTCACTTCTTCTTCTTCTAAATTCACTTGATGAATCAGGCCCACTCTGTAATTACTTGCTCCAATCAAGGAACATGATCGCTATTGAATCTTGGTGCCTACGATTTTGTTGCTCTTATCAACCTGCGCCATTTCTAGATCTGATCAAACAAGCTCAGTGGTAAGATCGGGCATAAAACAACAGTAAAATAAAACCTCGCCTAATAAATCAATTTTAAACATATCCAGGCAAAAATTTAGCGGTCTCAAACCTCCAAAAAAATAAAAGTTAATATAAGCCTAAATGCCAACAAGGGAGTAACAGGACACTGAGAACAGAAAATAGTGGATGCAAACCACAGGAAAATAAGATTTTTTGGAAAGAGAGCAAATAATAAAAAAACTGGAAATTTCAATTTAATTAAAATGGCAAAATCAAATAACACAAATATCAATTAATCAAAGCAATCTAGTTAAGGAATTAATCTTGGCACCGGGTGGTAATACAACCTGGTGATCATAGACCAAAAAGCAGATATTTACATGCTCATGAATAAATTGGTTATAGTGGTCAAGGCCACGCTACCACCACCAATTTTCTTAATTTTATAGAAATAGACGCCCAGGAATACCCCAAACCGACAACCCTAGATAATATAGGATTTAATGCAATCACAGCCTTAGGAATTAGAAAGACCAATTCTAGATGGGATTAACACACATCTGCCGGGTTAACTGAGGCTTGGATGATTAATTAGTCCCATTACAAAATTAGACCACTATGGGCGCGGTATACTTGTGAAATCATGTTCGTTTGTCACCAATTAGGTTGCTTAAAGGCGTACCAACACCTAATTGACTATATATTTATTTGATAATTGACCAACCTACATTACAATTCCAATAATCCAAATAATAATTGGAATTAAAAAAACAGAGATTAAATACCCACCGAACATATAAATTACACAATTAACAACAAAAAACGATCTCACGCTATGCGCCCCCTCAGCCTTGATTATTCCATTCTCAACTAGAAGGAATTAGCCAATGCACATTATGAAAACCATATATTTGTAAAATCCATGAAATTTGAGATCAGCTGAAAACAATTAAATAAGTAAGAAAGAATTTACCAAACCAATTCTACTACAATGAAACTATTGAATGAATATGGGCCGTCTTTATACTACGGGTTGGTCACAAGAAAAAAGACGAAACAGCCAGTTTCTGCAAGAGAAAAGGCTAAAAGACAAGAAAACCTGAATGATCAACAAACAATGCTAGCTACTTGTAATGCGTGATACGGACCAAGGCTGGACAAAGTGGTGCAATAGAAAATTTTAACACTACTAGTCTACTTGGAAAGACGAAAAACAAGAGAAATAAGCCAGTGTAATGCACACATATATGTTCTGATGTCCCCCATAGCCCAAAAAAGCTATGACTATATATACGGAGGAGGTTCCAATTCAATTCCATCGCAGTAGGAAGTCATCACATCTTCCCAGAGGCCTTGGACTCGTGATGTATAAGGAAAACTTTCCACCGCCAAAAAATTCCTTGGTTTCCAATTTCCAATCTACAAGGCACGGATCTCCAACCCACTATCCTAAAATCTATCCCACTAAGGAAATATGAGACTCCCAAAAGCGCCAAAAAGCGACTCTAGGGACACCATTTGAAATTTCAGGAAATATGAGTCTGCCCCAAGGAGAACTTTAAATTTGCTTGCACCATCCCTCTCCTCTCAAACACGCAGTGACGCCTCTTGGAGAAACCAATCTCTCCGAATCTTTGCAAATAAAATCTATTTTCACACCAAAGGCCTCACAATTACCACAAAAAAATTCAAATATAAGCATTAAGAACCCGATTCTTGGCACAATAAAATGGTAGAAATTAAGCCCGTAAATAACCCTAATTAACATACAAATATTCACCCATCAAGCTGCCGATTGATTACATAAAAACTTGTTGATCGCAAAAATTTAATCTATCCCCAAATCCATCTACTCAATGACGTTATTTTATTCTTTAACCTTCAAGATCCAATCTTAAAATTTTTCCAATTCTAAGGTCGCGGTCCAATTCAATAGAATTCTATCGTGAATAGGCAATTTTATGTAGTAATGCAGACTTTGTAGTTGTTGGGAGCAATAATGCATAAGTGCCAATCTACCCAACATATACTACAACCTTATGGCTATTAATTTACAATTTAATTTGGAGAAGAAAATGAAAAGAGATTGTTTTTTATATTTGTTATTATTTAATAGATACCCAAGCAGAGAATCCCACATAAAGATTTTATTTTGTTATTATTTTAATAGATACCTGCTGGAATTCCAAATAAATCCTATACAAACCCATATTTTAAATGGGTATTATTGATATATCCCAATAAGGCCCAAACCCATATTCTAGATATCCATCCCGTCAAATTAAATTTTATGCATTTGCAGATTCCAAATGTAATAGGTATTTTGCCACCTCTAATCGAGAATCAAGAAGTTACACTAAAAAAGTAAGCCACCCAAAAAGATACAAGGCATGAAAACAAAAACACAGATTTTTTTAAATTTTAAACTGGTATAAATTAAGGAAACAAAACGAATTGTTTCTGTAGTTTCAAACTGGCAAACAAATTGTTTTGCATCTTTATTTATGATTAGCTGGGTAACTAATGACGATGACCTTCCTATGGTAGCATGTTCTGTTTGTCATTCTATTTGTTCAAAGACATAAATAAGAAACACTTCAGTATTTATTTGGCTCATTTTTGAACCAAAAAAAACTTCTCTTGAATAATTTGAAACCCTTGCAGCGATGAAGGGACAGTATTGCTGTGGGATGAGAATCAGTAGGCTGTCAATTGGGTTTTAAGAGTCAGGTTTTGGCAAGCTCAACAACTCAACTCAAAAAATATAAAGGGCTTTGGAACTAGATTAGAAAGTTCAAGTTTGGCCATCATTTAATATATGAGTTTCAGTGAAGTCATATCAACTGAACCCCAAATTAGTAAATTAACCGCATATAAATTATATATAATATATTAATACTTATAATTAATTATAAATTTAAAGTATAAATTATTACTATTTTAATAAGGCATATGTGTGTATGTGTCTATATATTTGTACATGGCATGGAACATTGGGTCTTAATTTAGGCTTGAATCTATGGAGATCTAACCTCAATCACATTGCCTTTCAATTTAGGCCAGGCCTCCAAACTCTATCCCAATCTTCAAACATAAGGCTCATGGCCAACTGGGTTAATTGACAATGGGTTCTCACAGTTTAATCCTATTGACAGTCTCTAGGTTTCTGTGGAGATTCCTGCAGACAAACCTCCCAGGCTCCCACCACCACCAAAAAAGAAAAATAAAGGCAAGAATAATAAAGAAAAATAAAGAAATCCAAATTCACGGATGGATGATAATTACAAACTACCAAATGATAAGCTCAAAGTGATAGAATCAACTCTACCGCCAAAGTGCTCATGAGAAGCTAGGTCTGAATTAATCTCTTTGTTCCTAAACCCAAAGAGTGCTTTCTCTCCAGGCGAATTAGGTTTACTCTTCCTGTGAATTATATGCAATGAACCATGCTCTGCGTGATACCTCCTGCCACAGGGAAAAGAAAAACAAAAAAAGTAACATGACAAATTCCTCATGGAAAGTAACCAATTCTATTCTCTCTGGTCGCAAATCTACCCACTTTAAGGTATAATCTAGTTTGAAGCATTGGCAAATAGGTATCGTGTTTTTTTCCATAAGCTGTAACCTGGTATTACCATCCATTGTTAGAATTGTAATAGCAATTTGTTTCTGTTTTGAGCACAGTTATCCAAGAATTGCTGGTTCATAAGGAAATTAATGTC
Source organism: Gardenia jasminoides (assembly GCA_013103745.1). Taxonomy (NCBI): domain Eukaryota; kingdom Viridiplantae; phylum Streptophyta; class Magnoliopsida; order Gentianales; family Rubiaceae; genus Gardenia; species Gardenia jasminoides. The sequence goes on from CM023100.1 coordinate 5,386,107, forward strand.
AATGCGAGGACTTTTATACCCTAATGAAAGCGAAAGTGTATCAGAAACTACGAAAGAGGAAATGCAAAACACAACTAGTGTAACCGTATTACTGTGCTGGCTATTGAATTTGAAAATAAAAACTTTTCCATTTCCAAACGGTGGATACGTGTAGCTACATATTGACGTAAGGCGAGGAAAGAATGTTTGTTTATGAGTCCCATTAAAATGTCGAATGCCGCCAACCACTTGTTATATAAACAACCATCATTCAATTAAAGAATACTTTGATTTTTCATTTTAAATACTTATTTCTTATCTTTGATAATATTCTTAGTGCTGGAAATTAGTCCAAAATTTCCTGGCACTTGAACATTTACAAGATCCATGTACACCTAATTATGAATAATTTAATGCAACGACACAGCAAGAACTGTCACCATGGCTAATAGTAAGTGGGATTTTATTCTGATATACCATAAAAATCATCATACCATGAATACTAGCCACACCATTACTCTTTCTACAGATTTTTTTGAAAAACTTCTTCTTAAATACAATAAAGGAAATAGAAATAAATGTAATTAAACACCGGAAAACAGAAAAGGAAAGTGGGCAAATTCTACAAGTTAGTCCATGTTACCAACACCTATAGGGAAAACTTGTCCCCTGTACAGATATTCTGATTTCCTGTAATTACAATCGTCGATGCGATAATGCTGCAAATAAATTGTCTCAGATAGTGTTTTCATTTTTCGTCCCTCTTCGACTGGCACTGGGATGGGTGGAAGACTAGCTGGTTTGCTAAATTAGATTTTATCCTGTTATTTCATTTTAAGGAAGTTCTATCATTTTCTTCTCAACGGTGCACTTTGATCAGGCATGTAAATTTTCATGGATAATTTTAGAAACCCCTTGAGATTTCTAAATACCTGCTTAATATCCTTAAATTTTAAAAAAATTACCCCCTTATTTTAACTCTTTTAATACTACAGCCCATTTTAAAAAATATATTATTAAAACTTCTCTTGAATGGAGAATATATTTTTATTCCACATTGCCCCTTTTTCTCGAACCATTTTATTTACATAACAAATATAGTTAACCCTTAACTTTTGAATACTTAACCAACGTGATTTTGCTAATTAGGAATTACAAAGTACACAAGGTTGAAAGACCTATTAATGTCATTGATCTCCATAAGAAATATGATAAAGTTTTAGAATTCTAAATATTTTAGAAGATCTTAAAATTGTATGAGAATTTTACAATGAAGATAATAGCATTTTACACCTTGAAACACCTCAAATGAGCTTTCAAATTTATAGTTAAGTATTTTATCTCATTCAAGTTTTCGCCATTAATCTAGTCAAAGAATCAGAAAGCTCAAAAAATTGGTTCAATAATCCATAATTTCACCCATAAATACTTTGAATTAAATAAATTTTTTGTCTTTGAGAAAAACTCAATGAGTTTAGAACATAAATTTTTTTTTACAAGGATTCAAGGCATCAATCTAGAAATTTTAGCAAATTTAAAAAGTTTTAAAAATTTAAAAAGCTCCTCAAATTCACAAAAAAAAAAATTTACAATAAAGGAATAATATTTCTTTTGTCTTGAAAACACTTTGAATATATTATTAAAATATCTACAATTATATTGTCCTTGAAATTTACACATTTTTATAGTTTATCTTGATTTTAACCTTTTATTACATGTTTATAATTTTGGAAAAAGGAGGACACCAATGACATTTTGGAATGAAAACATCCCCTCTAACCCAAAAAATGAGTTTTTAAATATAATGTTTTAAAATGGGTTGACAATGTTACAAAAAAAATTAAAAATAAGGGAGGAAAATGATTTTTTTTTTTAAAGTCAAATGTTGATAAGTGAAATTTTGTAGAAATCTCAAGGGACGTTTGTTAAATTATCCCAATTTCCACATCGCAGTCAGCCGCCAGCAAAAGGAATGATGGCCTACCGGAGCCTGGAAACAAGACTAACTATAGGTGAAAGTGCATGGAAAAGTAATAATGAGTGCACCTGACATTGATTATCTAGCATCCAATTTCTATTGGAACATAACAAAAATTAACCAGATAAAAAAGGACCACTTGTTTACATGGAGTATTATACAATATATTACTAATCCAAAAAATAAAAATTACAAGGTACATTGAAAATTGGTATGCTTTTACACTCGAATTGAATCTAATATGGTCTCAAATTTGTTAGATGTCCTTGATTTTTGAGTTTATCATGGATCACAGTCCTTATAATGCACAACATATCGGAGTTTATCTTTGGTAATTACATGTAATTAATCCAAAAATGCACAACAACCTTATTGCTAGTTGGACATTGAAAACCTGCACCATCTACATAGGATGTTAGCCCATGCGGGCTATCATATGTACCAAACGATTAGAAGTATATCATGATAGGTTCATGATGACATTGATTTCTTTGTGGTATTATTAGTCTATACTTGGAGTTTAGGGTTCAGGATTCAGGATGTTTCTATGAGTATTGTAAATCATTCATAATCTTAAGTAATTTAATATTTCTTGTCCCAACCGATGACATGAAAACTACTAAAGAGTTTTTTAATCCTGATATCAACTTTTAAAATTTTCATTAAGGAACTACACTTATTCATTTACAAAATTAAGAGACAAATTTGGTGTATTATAATAATTAAGAAATCACAAGAAAAGAGCAAATTTGGAGTGAACTTTCATTCCCTCTCTCAAAATGATTTTTGTAATGTTATGTTTTGAATAGGTTTTAGATGTTACAAAAAGTTTAAAATAAAGAAGGCAAGTGAGATTTTTCAAAATTTGATAGTGCCAAGTAAAACTGTTAGAAACATCAAGAGACGTTTCTAAAATTAATGGGATTGAACAATTAATGAAATCCAATTTCCTAATTTTCTTTTAGATAAGGTTGTTGAAATAACTAAACCAAGTTTAGTAGTCTTCAAATTTAATGTATTATTTGATAACTAGATTAGAATTCAATCGTTGGTTTAGACAATAGAGTTCCGTTGTATTTAGATATCATAAGTAGAGTAGGATTTATAATTTTGTTTCTCTATTTAAGCATTTAAAATCCGACTATTCTTGCTAAGGAAATTGTTACATTGATAGAAAAATTATTTATTCCTCCTAGCCTTCCATCGTGATTAATCAATAGGGTTGCTTTTGGATTAATACTAATCAAAGGTCCCATAACTTTTCGTTTCTTGGTATCTTTACTTGCATGATTTTTGTGCTAACAAAAACAATAAATTGTTAGTGACATCCCAAAAATTTGCTCCAATCATACACTGGTTTCAATCGGGGGTGTTGGTTTTTCCAACTCAAATTGGGTGAGAATGAGTAGTTTTAATTGCACAGAATTATGAACAAGTATTATGTTAACATAATTTAAAATACCAGGGGAAGGTTTTTAGAATCCTTCCTGTCTTCAGATTTAGGGTACGAATCCAGATTCTGGCAGTTGGATACCGGAAGAGTATGAGGAGGGTTGAGAGGCAAAGCAAAAAAGCATAATTTAAAATATAACCTACATCATCACTCTATTCTAATGCTTTCTTTTTGTGTCAGTCTGCTAGTGCAAATACTGCAAATATCTGATTCATAATCTGATTCATCCATAGTCTTACATACAAATACAATGAACAAAAAATTACTGAATCACTTATGTGCCACTTTCAAGTGTAGGACAATTGGTGAGTTAATTAATTTACAAGCGTCACCAATAATCATGTCTTCACCACTATTTTAATAAGAATACAAAGGACATATACAATAACAACTTTTAAGTTTAAACCAATGCGCACTACATAGTACAAACTTCAATTGTCGCGTCCAAATGAAATGGTTTTCCTAGTTTGCAAGATTCACCAAAACCGATTTAAACTTGAGAATCCCCAATAAATGTGTTTAAAAAAAAAAACTCATTAATTTCCTTATCTAAACTTGTATTCAATTCTCAAGATAAAAAATGAAAAAATTCATGGAGTAACATCGACAACTCAATAGGTAACAATCCACCTATTATAACTTTAAGGTTTGGCACTGTAACAAAAATAAAATGAAATAAAATACGTTAGTCAGCGCTTCTAAGTCTACAAGTCCTAATGAGCGAGGACCTTGCCACTTAGATCACATCTAGCATGGGACTATATTTGCATTAGTTTGTCTATGATTTCTTCTCAAAATCTTACAATGATGCCTCCATCTCATTACACTTTATGGGTTATTTTTATGTACTTCTCTATCTCTTTTCCTTTCTCTCGTTTTCTTGGCTAAGTTTTAACCACTACGAATACTACTAAACTTTATGTCACTGAAAAATTTTAAAAAAAAAATTTGTTGCCGAACAGTAATAACCTGTCCTAAGATGACAGTTAGATTATAATAGTTCTTGCTATTCATATAACCCCTCCTTTCTAAAAAAGTTTGTTCATAAGAAGAAAAATAAATATTGTGTTTCTCCTCAGATGCAATGCATGGTAAGGACTTGCATTTAAGGTAAAAAAAAAAGGAGGACTTGCATGATGAAGGTTTATATATGGAGAATCAAGATAATCCTTTTACTAGTAGTTTAAGATTCTTGGTCAGGACTAGAAGTTCACAACGGAACATCACGGAGAACTAATTGAACTATACAGTTATCCGTTTACTACTTTTTCCTCAAACGAAAGAATTTGGAAGATTGTGATTGACATTTTTGAGCAATTTTATGGGATTCTTCTTCTATACTAGTCCTCACAGTTCAATTCCCACGTGGTCCTTAGAATTTTTAAGTTGCAAAATGTGATACTTTACTTTACTTACTTGAGCGAGTGAATGAAGAAAGAAGGAATGGGGAATTCTTCACTAGGCAAAGCTCCCCTCAAGCTTGTCGAAGTTCGATTAAATGGAGCTAATATGCACATTTTAGCAATGTATATTCTAAAAATGAAAATTCGCAAAAACTACTCTGGTTGAATTATACATATTAAAGGTGCTCTTTTAGAATTATGTTAAACCACTTCTCTAATAGAAGCGTGTATGGCGTTAAGGTGGTTTAGCTTCCAAATAACTTTTTTGGAAAGGTCTTTTCTAATGGGTGCCCCCAAATGGACATCAATTAAAATATATTTCAAGTGTTAGATTTTTTTTAAAAAAAATATGGAGATTTTTTTGAAATTTAAGTTTAATTATGAAAAGTGTATAAATGTAAGGGAGTGTAATTATTTTCAGTGTGCATATATATATAGTAGGTTTGGCGGAATTTAATGCATTAACAAGTATCCATAGGCATCCGTTAAAAAAAACCCCATTTTTTTTCCAATAAATGAATGGGAGAGAGTGTCTACGAGTTATTTAGTCAATTATCTTAGAGGCAGTTGCAATTTTTTGGCCCCCCTAAGTTTGGTGATTAATGACTTTACAAATTTAGCTACCTTAGCTATTTAACTTCTATCTACTCTGGCCAAAAAAAAAACTATTTAACTTCAGAATATATATATATATATCTTTATAGCTTGAAGCAATGGCGATTGCAATTACAATTTTTATTCTACGGAGATTACTTAATTCAATAAAAAAAAAACCAAATGTGAATGAACATTGCTAGTTTACAGAAGCCAGGTTATATTCTAAGTATGGCATTTTAATAAGTTACACCCTTTCTCACTACATGTGTAAATATCTATCATATATGTATTGCAGGGAGGGTTTTCTGGGAGGGGCCTCCAGGAGTCAGGAAAATCCCAATCCTTTTTTCTAGGAATTTCTATTTAATTTAATTCATGAAATATCTCATGAGTCATGATAAAAACCGTTAATAATTCCTTATCAGCACTATCTCTACTTCTACTCACATGCAACTACCTTCTTATCAGCATTTTCTCCACTCTTATTCACATGCAACTAACTATAATCTATCATATATGTATTGCAAATCAGATTTTTAGAATGGTTAAATTATAAAGTTTCTAACTTTCTATTTTTTTGTTTATAGAGTTTTGTATTTTTTTTAATTATCAAATATCCATTCATATCTTTTGAATTTGAAATGTAAAAAGTGGCAATATAAATGTAGAAATTTGGATAAAGTTTATTCATAGGAAAGTAAATTGAAATAAAACATCAAATCTCCTATTAAAAGTTAAAAGAGCAAATAATAATATTTTACTGTTTAACGTAATAATCCTAATTAAAAGTATAAATTATATTTAAAAAATAATAATATTCAATGGTCATGGATTTAAAAAAATCAATAGTTGTACTAATCCTAAACGTTAAACTACAAAATTACTAAATTAGTAACAAAGTCCTACTGGCACTTGAAAATGAAATTTATTATTTAAAATCTTTATTTTTGATAAATAATAATAATAGTAATAACAACAACAACATCAGTCCTACCAAAAATTTAAAAAAAATAACAATATAGTTTAAGAGAGAGATATGATGCATTTATCCGTAAACTATATCTACTCAATTTATATATATTTAATCTAAATTTTACTCTAATGGGATTTAAATAAGCGTGTAAAACCCAACCACTAAGAATAGTCATAGGCATTATTGATTATTTTGTATATTTTTGTTATTTTCTTCAATGTAAATATGTAATACTACTATGTCATTTTTAGAAAAATGACTAAATCTTTCTTTTTTGGTAATTGTTGAATGTATTACAAGATATTGTCAGTTTTTCATTTGCATTTCCAGATGCCAATTTTTACAACTATTGTGATTAATTCTTGGTTTTATATAGTTTTATATTATGAGAGGTAAAATTAAATATATTCTAAAAATTACTATTTATCGATTCTTCTTTCCCTTTTGCTTCAAGTGATATCTTTCAATTTGAAGGATAAAAAAATAAGTATATTTTAACAGTTTAAAACTAAATTGGAAGTTATGAAAGTTTTTTTTTCTTCAAATATTAACTTTTTAATTTGGATGTTGAATTATAAACACATTTGAATCCAATTAAATTACATATCCAAACTCATATTTGTTGATGGAGCAATCAAAGTAAATAGGTTATCATTTACAATTATAATAGTTGGATAGTATAGTAGAATAGGAGGTAAATGTGCTATAAAATTAGATTAAAGGAAGGACAATTAGGTAAGAATAATATAGGGTAAAGAGAATATAGGATTTAGGGGCAGGGGAAAGGGTTGCAGGATTATGGAAATGTTGAGTTAAGGAGATGAGAAAAAGGGGATAGCGAGAATAGCAAAGTGGTGAAACGGGAGAAGTGACCTGAAGAGATAGTGGGGATATAATACTATATTCGATATACTTTTGGTATTTCTTTCAATGTTTCTATAATCATTTTCTTATATATTTTAGTTTATTTTAAAGTTTTAGATAAGATACATAAATATAATATAAATTAGATACTAAAATAATAATTTTTTTTATTTTTAACTTATTTTTCGTATAACTATTACAAATAGTTTATTAATTATTATTATTATTTTAAATATAAACCCGTGCATAGCACGGGTCAGAATTCTAGTTATAAGTATTAGAGACATATTTATGTCTAAAAATCTAATTAATACCATTTTATGTTAACAATTATCTATTGATGTTTAAATTTTGACAAAATGGTGGACGAATTATTTTTCTTTATAAAATTTTGACAACATAATTTATTTTTTTAACATAACTCTCTCTCTCTCTCTGTGAATACTGGCCAAAATAAATTAAACATCAATAGTTAGGATAGGAAAAATGAAGGACGAAGAAAAGGCAGTGGAGATTTTAAAGCACGGAGCGTAAGGCAGGGGAGGGATCCGCCATCCCTGCCCTACCCCACTGCCAACCCTAAACATAGTTTACTTTGTTAACATAACTCTCTCTCTCTCTCTCTCTCTCTCTCTCTCTCTCTCTAAATATTGGCCAAAAAAATCGTGCATTACTATTGGCCATATAATGTGCTGAGGGGGAATTGTGCCTCTGGTCAAACATGGGTCTAAATTCCCGTACCTTGAGTTTTAGCTCAAAAGAAAGCCGGTCGCTTCTATTGTGCAAAATGGGATTTTCTTCCCAACCATTGTCCAAGTCTTGTGGGTCCAACTTTGTAGCAAAAGAATAAAAATTACGGGACTTTCTAATGGACTAAACAGTAACTGTTATGAAATAATTATCTGCATTAATGTGGATGTCCATTTATATTTTCAAAAAGATTGATACATATATTCCCCATAAAATTTATTGGTACATTGGTGTATCCTCTCGTAGTTCATTAGTTCATCTATAGAATTATTAAATTCATAAATAGATATTAAATAGGGTTCATGTATCTTAGATCTTGGTTTGCTTATAAATAGAAGTATCCTAACCTCACTTGTAGGAACAACTTCTGAACAATTGAGTTAATGATAGAATAATCCTTTATTCTCTCTACTTCTTGGCTCCACTCTACTATTCCAATATCTACTTTTACTAGTTGATTATTATTAGTTTTACAACACGTTATCAGCATGAGACTTTGCCAAGATCCTACTGGTATTGGATCAATTGTTAGGCACTTCCTTGGGCAATTTTTGATGAACTTTTGAGTTTGTTATGAAATATCAAACGTTTTCTTAAACAACTTTTGGCAAACTCTTGAGGTAATATTTCTTGTCTTCAATTTATTTTCATTATGTCCAATCTTGCGAAACAAGAATTGTGACAGGCCCACTTTCCCCGAAGGCGAACCAAAAGGGTTAGCGGACCGCCTGTCCAGCTCTCACCAGGACTGGAAACAATCACCCATGAAACCATCGTCAAGAGGTATTAAAATTACTGACAAATTCTCACATAATATAAACCCCAAAATTACATCAAGGTTACATTGATAATAACTCCAAAATACCATAAACTGTCAAAGTCATCCATTAACTCCAATCTTATACAAAAGAGGAAATTCTACAAAAGTACTAAGTTCCTCGGTTCTCGTGCACCACTTCCAAACCTGTTAAGGAAAACAAAGCTTAAGGGTGAGCAAAGCCCAGTGAGGTCAAGAGTTCATGCACAAGCAAGTTAAAGCGGTAACAAAATCTTAACAAAACAATAACAGTAGAAAACATGGAAATCATACAAGACAATATAAAAGAATCACTGGAAAAGGATACAATTTGTCGTTCCATCCTTCGGAAATTTCCACACCCATCTTCGGTCCAGTCCCAAGCCGTAGTTTCAACAGGAATGTTGACACTCCGTCAACCACTCTCTCACAGACCGTAGAAACCACTTTACTCTCACCCGTCTACTTACACCCCCTGTACCGGGCCCACTCGTCAAATTAGCATTATCATTAAACCAAGTCGGGATGAGCGGCACCTCCCGCTCCATAGAGCGTGGTATATACTACCGCTTGGTAAATGAGTCGACGAGACTACGCTCCAATCGACTTAATCAGAATCTAACCAAAATGGGAGGAGAGGTACCTCCCGCTCTCTTGAGTGTGGTACATACAACCGTTTGGTCTTAACATGTCAAGAACAAGCACAAGTACAGGCATTCAACAACTTCAATTCAGGTAAGGGTGAACGTGATAAAGTACATGTTCACCAAATCAACAAGCATGCTTTCAAACAACTTCATTACACTCAAGCATTAAACGACAGGCACTTGAACACTCACCAACAGTTGAGAGCAAGCAAGAAAATGTAGGAGGTTAAACACGTTCTTCAATGTCCACGGAATCACCTGAGATATGAAAATGCAAGCAATTAACTTTTCGATTCCAAATTAAAAGATTGGGGAAAATCCATTTTTAAATGTGAACCGACGTGACGTGCATATACTCAATGAACTAAACTCACGAAAAACGCTTATAAACACTTAATATAGAAAAAGGAGCACACGCATGGGCGTTAAACGAAAAACGGACGAGAACGGAACGAAAACGGAAAACACACACTAAAAGGTGAAGAAGACAGTTTTGACACCCTGTACGCCGTTGCTCGTAACTCAGGCTACAAGTATCGGATTAGAGCGCACGAGGTGTCGTTTCGAAGATAAAAGAACAAGCTACAACTTTCATGAAGACAACTTCTGTCCAGATTCTCTCTTTCTAGGTCAAAAGTGTGGAAACAGTTCCAGAAATTTTAGTGTCAGAATTCCCGACAGGTTTGATTCAAACGATCATAACTCAGCGCTCACAAATCCAAATCAAGAAATTCTAGATGCGTTAGAAAGCTAGAATAAAGGGCTATAACTTTCATGTTTTGGCCAAAAGCAAAATCACAAAGGAACGACACGAAAAATGGAGTCAAATTGGCTATCCTGTTAGCCCTATTTTTCTGTTTACGCCCAAATGCATTGCTTCCAACCAAATCGCACGCATGCAAATCCAATGACTCGAATGCAATAACAATCATGCACATGCAGCTCTTACACGTCCTACATTACCCTCGACACACACAAACACACACACATAACAGTCCAAGAATTTCAGACAGCATGCATCCTCAAATTTCCAGGTTTTTCCTCCAACTTGACAACCATAATCGCAACAACTCTTGAAGGACTTTTTGCAGGGAAAAAATGACAGCTTAACAATCAACATTTAAACATCAAATTCAGCCCTTAAACTAGCCAAAAACACAGCCACGAAATTAAACAAAATCAGAAAGATTCACCCCCAAATTTCCTTCCTCAAGCCAGTTTCTCCTTGGGGTTTATGTTTCCATTTCAATCAACAATTTCCATATGATCACACACCATACATCATTATCAAGCTAAGCAACAATCTTACATGCTAGTGGGAATCCAAGAGCCTACACAACAACTTAAACCAACTTGCTAATGGGAATTCAAGAGCCCACACAACAACTTAAACCAACAAAACTACTTAACCAACAATCACAAGCATTAACTTCCAACATTAAAGCTTGAAATCGAAACCCTAACCCTAACCCTAACTCATATTCATGGCTAGGCATAAACACATAGAAATCAACCAATCCAATCCGTAAAATCATTTCAAAAACTAAGCATGAGCATGAATCAAGCCAAAAGAACCACAAAATCCAACAATTTCAGAACCTCCATTAAAATTTCAGCTTTGAAAGATAGAAGACAACCTTTTTAGTTTATGTTCTTGGTGCAACCCCAAGCTCCCAAGTGCAAGCTTCTCTTCCTAGCTCCAAATCAAGATTGATTGGTTGAACTTTGCAAGAGTTCCCAAGCTTTCCTTTTTTTTTCTTTTCTCTCTTCTTTTCCTTCTTTTTTTCCTCACGGTTTTTCCCTTCTTCTTTTTTCCTTGCTTGGCCGGCTCTCTTATGCTAAAATGGCTAAGGGATGAGACCACTTAGATATTTATGGTTTAGTCATAGGTTAGTCAAAGTTATCATGCTAATTAAACCTACCAACTTAGGTTAATTTCCACCCTTGCCCAAGTAATTTTCTTTCCTATCAAATTAGTCCATAGGTGCTCAATTCAACTTAGTCTATCAAAGCTTAATTACACCTACTTAGGCTACTAATCACCTAGGAATCTTAATCACTCTTCTTAATCATGCATTTACACACATAAAATCAAAGAGATAACAAACTCGTAGTTGGACATAAAATTTAAATTCATTTTCAAAATTAGGGTTTAACGAAACCAAACTAGGGTTTTTCACATACAACTTAGGGTTTTAACGAAATTTAGGGTTTTCTAAACAAACTAGGGTTTAAATTTCAAATTAGGGTTTTCAGACTTGTAAAACAAAATAGTTAAAACAAAACACTTTGAGAAATACTGCAAACCATATAAACACCCTGGCAAACCTTAATGACTAAAATTAACATTATTTTGTATTAAAGTCGATAAAAATGGTATGGGTTCTCACAAGAATTCATACCTCTTGATATTTCTGGAAAAAATTATCTATCATGAACACTTGATGTGGAAATCCATCTCGAGGCAATGGGTCTTGGTAATACAATTGTGACAGAAAATGAAGCATCAAACCAAGACTATGCTAAAGTTATGATATTCCTTTGTCATCATTTAAATGAGGGATTAAAAACTGAATATTTAATTGTGAAGAATTCACTAGTTTTGTGAAATAATTTGAAAAAAAAAGATACGATCACCTGAAAATGGTCGTTCTTCCAAAATCCCGATATGATTGGCTTCATCTACAACTACAAGATTTTAAATCTATTAATGAATATAATTCAGTCATATTCAAAATTACTTCTCAGTAAAAGTTGTGTGGTGAAAATATTACTGATGGGATATATACTTGATATTTTATATTTTCCAAATGATTGACTAGACAATGATAAGTATGCAAGGGATAATACTCTTGCCAATGCCTGCATATTTGATTGTCAAAGAGATGGTCGATTGTCTAGTATTATGTGAATGAAGTGGATCATTTGTATTCTCAATAGCTTTTAACAATAATATGTAGAACTGTTTCTTTCTCTCGGAGACTTTCACAACACTTTTCTAAGCATGGTCATATAATTGGCTTGGTGTTCATTCTTGAGGATGTTGAGTGCTAGAAAGAAATTCTTATATCTATTTTTTCATGAGCTTATGGAAAGTAATGAATTGAATCATTATGAAAATACTCTTTGGCAAAGATTTTGTTAGGAAAGCTTCGTTATCTATATCACGTTCCAATCGCATATGATTGAAGATTCTAAGAAGCTATAAGGAATGAAGCATGTATGAGATTGCCTTTTCTTATTTGTAGAAAATTGTAGTTAGTGCTACTTGTCAGATGCGTTTGTTTTGTTTCTTCTCTGTTTTTGTGATATTTTTATTTTAAAGGGAAAAAAATTGTTCAACACATTATATGATTCATGATTAAATAATTGACTATAAGTAGGATTTGATTGTTATCACAATAGCTCTTGAGGTTTTGCGAGCTTTCCACTGATGTCGTAAACTTTATTATATTGAATTTTGTTTATATATCTATGAAGTCTATAGTTTATGTCTCTTGTTTCACTCCTTGAATATGTTCCTAAAGTAGCAATAGCGAGAGAATGAATTTGAGAAGCATTCTGAACCTATTATATTCATTTGTTTAAAATCCGATTTAATGGCTCCAGTTTATTCCTTGAAGTGAATGTGACTAAATTCTAGCCGTAATCATGATTGTAAATGCAGTCAATGTGGATATGTACCACCTGAAGTGGGATAATGATAAGAAAGAATACAAAAAGAATGATCCTAAACTAAGTACCATTTATATAGCATTAAAAGGTCATTGGTCATATGCATATAGTATGATTAAATATTTTATTGACCTTTATTAATTATCATAAACAAACACCCTAAAGGTGCAAATTAATGGTGCGATTGATGATGGTAACACCCATATTTTCTTCCTAAAGAAAAAATCGATACCAAATACCTAATACCTAATATTGATTTAGAACTTGGTTATTTGTTATTTTCGCATATTTTATGTCACTTTCTTTATAAATAATATTATGTATGGATTTTATTAATGTTCACATTTATTTGTGAGTTTCTTTATAAATTGATGCCAAATACCTAATATTTATTTAGAACTTGGTTATTTGTTATTTTCGCATATTTTGTGTAACTTTCTTTATAAATTATGTTATTTATGGATTTTATTAATGTTCACATTTATTTATAAATTTCTTATTAATTCTTCCTAAAGAAGAAGTTTCTTTGTTATTTCTTCCTGAAGAAGAAATGTCTCTTTATTATTTTTCCTAAAGAAGAATAATCTCTTTATTATTTCTTCCTGAAGAATAAATGAATGTGTTTCATTATTATTTCTTGAAGGAATGAATATCAAATATTTGGGATTAAAAATTATGGTGATAATAAAGTGTGTCTAATTGATAATGCTACTACACACACCATATTCCTATTTGAAAATAGGAGAGATAAACATAATCAATGGAAGTGCTAAAATAATCAAATGCTCCAGAAGAACCACCACTATATTTCTCCCTAAAGGAGTAAAGTTTGTTATAAATGATGCACTACCCTTTCCTAAATTCTCGAAGAAATGTATTGAATTTAAAATATCTACTGAAACAGATATCATATCGAGACACTAAATGAGACAATAACAGATATCATCAAATGAGATAATTGTTGATTATACCGCAAAACCATTAGAAAGTGAAATTGTTGTTGTTAAAGTTGTCTTTATTCTCATTTGATAAAATTAAAATCATCACCTATAGTGAACCTGAAGTTTACCGATCCCAGTATATTTATGATTTGTCAAAAATAAGAGTCGACAATTATTCATACATATCCCCTTGTGCTATTTGTGGCTCCAACAAAAATTTATGTTAGAGGCCTTTATAATTAGGAATCATAAAATATTGATGGGTGATCTAATTAATGATATTGTACACTTCTCGACATTAGGGCGAGGAAATGATTAATTGAAAAGAAATCATTTGAAAAATATTATTGGATTTCCTTGATTCTCATACCAAATAATGTGAACTGAAAGTTCAATAGATTATTCATTTGTAGCAAATTGTCAATCAATTGTCAAACATATTTATCAACTCTAGAAGAGTTCTTGAATTGAATATCCCTGCAGGAAATACTATAGTTAAAATTGACGTCACTAAAGGACATATACAAGTGTTACAAATGAATTTAAGATTGACTTACCAAAATAAGACATCTTTATTCAAATATCTCTAAAGATGAAATAAATGTCACGAAAAAGTTTAACTTCCTAAAGAGGTCGCTCCTGAAGAGTCAACTCCTAAAGAGTTTACTCTTGAAGAGAATGAAATCATAGAAAATTTTTAAAATTAGAGACTAAACAAAACGAAGTTACATATTGTGTAACATTTGATATTATGAAAGAAAAGAAGAATCACAAAAATATATTGGTTGATTAATATCACTAAAGAAATGATTGGCCAAAATGGAAAGATGCGAATCACTTTGAATTGGATTCATTGGCTAAAAGAAAAGTTTTTGGACCTGTTGTCCGAATACTTGAAGGTGTAAAGCTAGTAGGATATACATGGGTATTTGTGAGAAAAAGAAATGAGAAAAATGAAATTGTGAGATATAAAGCAAGACTTGTAACCCAAGGATTTTCACAAAGATTTGGATTTGATTATGATGAAATATATTCACTTGTAGTGAATGCGATCACATTTAGATATCTTGTGAATTTAGCAGTGCATGAAAAGTTAGAAATGCGTCTAATGAACACAGTCCCTGCTTATTTATATGGAAATCTTGATAATGATATTTACATGAGAATTCCTGAAGGATTCAACATGCCTGAAGCATGCAAATCAAATCATAAATATATTTATTCTATTAAATTATAGAGATCTTTGTATGGGTTTAAATAGTTTAGATGTATGTGGTATAACTGACTTGGTGAATGTTTGATTAAACAATATTACACCAATGACCCAATATGTGCATGTGTCTTTATAATGAAAAATGGGTCAAATTTTGTGATAATTGCAGTATATGTTGATAATCTTAATCTCATTGGAACTCCTGAAAAGATCCAGAAAACTGTTAAATATTCGAAAAAAGAATTTGAGATCAAAGATTTTGGTAAGACAAAATTTTGTCTTGATTTACAAATTGAGCATTTGGAAGGTTGAATTTTTATCCACCAAACTGCTTATACCTATAAGGTATTAAAGTGATTTTATATAGATAAAGTACATCTATTAAGTGCTCCAATAGTCGTCCGGTCACTTGATCTTGTCAATGATCATTTTAGACCAAGAGAGGAAGATGAAAAATAATTGATCCTAAAGTACTATATTTTAGTGCTATTAGTGCACTAATGTATTTTGCTAATTACACACTGCCAGATATATCATTTGTTGTGAATTTATTAGAAAGATTTAGTTCCTCATCGACTAGACGCCATTAGAATGGTATTAAATATTTTTTTTTATCTTCAAGGAACAATAGATCTTGGCTTATTTTATTCGAATAAATCTATACCTGAATTGATTGGTTATACTGATGTTGGGTATTTATCTGACCCACATAAAGCAAAATCTTAGACTGGTTATCTATTTACATATGGCGGTACAGCTATTTCATGACAATAGACAAAACAATCAATAGCTGCTTTTCTAATCATGTTGAAATAATAGCAATTCATGAGGCCAATCGGGAATGTGTTTGGTTAAGATCAATGACCCACTACATCTGAAAGAGTTGTAGGCTATCCTCCGAGTAAAGAAAATCCTCTGAATGTATTATATGAGGATAATCCAGATTGTATAGCTTAATTGAGAGGAGCATATATTAAAGGAGATAGGCGAAACATATTTCACCAAAATTCTTCTTTACTCGTGATTTGTAAAAGAATAGTGAAATTGATGTGCAATAAATTTGATTAAATAATAATTTGACAGATTTATTTACCAAGGCAATGCCAGCTACAACATTTGAGAAATTGATAAAAAATATTGGAACGCGTCGGTTGAAAGATCTCAAATGATGTTTGAATCAGGGGGAGAACAAATACAAGAATAGTGTACTCTTTTTCCTTCACTAGAATTTTTGTCCACTAGGCTTTCCCTAGTAAGGTTTTAACGCGGCATATTCTTAATGTAATGGACATCCAAGAGGAGTTTTATGAAAATTATCTATATTATCTTAAATAATTTATATTCCCAAGAAAATTGATACATGTATTCCCTACAAGATTCATTGGTACATTGATGTATCCTCTCGTAATTCGTTAGTTCATTTATAGAACTATTAAATTCATGAATGGATATTAAATAGGGTTCATATATCTTGGATTTTGGTTTGCCTATAAATAGACATATCCTAGCCTCACTTGTAAGAATAATTTCTGAACAATTGAGTTAATCATAGAATAATCCTCTATTCTTTCTACTTCTTGACTCTACTCTACTATTCCAATATCTACTTTTACTAGTTTATTATGATTAGTTTTATAACCGTAACAGTTTAGTAAATATTGATGTACATTAAACTAAGTTGATGATTAATCATCATCGACGTAAATGCTTAACTAGGAGACCGTAAAGAGGAGAGAGACAGGAACTAATTATCATAAGAGACTACAATTTTGATTACTTGCACACACTTGGAATGTGTCTTATGCACTAATATAATATTAAGCACAGAGCACTCATTGAATTTTTTTTCCTTACTTAAAATTGATCATTGATTCACTTTGCATGCATATCAAAACATTAAATTAAAAAAATTTATTCATAGTTTGGAGATTACATTGCATCAAAGATATGCATAGCATATTTAACAAATTTTTGCAGCAAAAATATTTACACAAAATTCTACCATCAATCAAGTTTAGCATAAAATCAATTTGTTTCATGTACTTGAAGACATTCAGTATGTTGGTTCATAAGAAATGAGTTATCCCTTTTGTGATAACTATTATTTTAATAGGGAATCAATATTTACTCACCAATGTAACCAATATTTTCTACAGGAGCATCTCCGCCAACACAGCCATGTGCAACAATGACTTCCTCTTCCTCTGCACCACAACAAGCATCATCATCATCCTTCTCCTCCTTCCCCCCCACGACCATCCCACTGTCACCACAATCCCCATCAATTTTTCAACTCAGCTGCTCCTCTCTGACGCCTTCCTTCCTTCATACATTTTCCCAACCACCATTGCCACCACCATTTCTGACTGTGTCAGAAATTCAAGTGGTGGTGGGAACACCACCACGAAGCCCTCCACACAACCTTTCTCAATCAAGCCCAAGCCCTCCTCCATCAACGCCTAGCTCTCCTCCACCACCGCCTAGCTCTCCTCCACCACCTCCTTGTGTACTCTTTGACCCCATCTAGAATTGGTGGGATAACATCTACTTCTCTAATGTAAGTGTGAGTTGTAGCAATAAATTTTTTTTGTGATGTTTTTTAATGTGATATCTCACTAAACGTTTTATTTATTTTTATTTTACAGTGAGAACCTTCGCTGTATGCTGGGCTATTCCTTGGATTAGTGATAACCCATCTCATCCTTTCTATACTTATCTACCACCTCAACTTCTGTCCAACGCAGTATGGGTGTTCTCCTCATCATGATCATCAACTAGTACATCTTCTATGACGAAAGGGACGATACAGGGTTCGGTACTGTTATTAAGAAGATACGTTACCTTGGACCTTTGTTCATCAAGTTGATAGTCTTTGTTAATAGCATATTCTGTTGTATCAATTAGTATAGGATTATTACTTTTGTTAATAGAATATTTTAATGTATCAATTAGGATATTAATATTGATTAGGATATCAATTAGGATCTTACTATACATTCTAAGTGTCTAGATTCATTATGTATTGCCTATAAATATAGGCATTGTTTTGATGTATTATGCATCCAACTCAATGAACATTTTTCTCTCAAACAATTCATTCAACATGGTATCAAGAGCCTTATATTCAAATTCTCAATAATTTCGTTCCTCAATTCTCCAAATTGTTTTTCACTCTCAATAATTTAGTTCCTCAATTCTCCAAATTGTTTTTCACTCAATAAGCAATCCATCCCATCTCGTTCCATCTCAATAGCCAAAAAATGATCTTGCTCATCTTGCTTTCTGTACTAGTGGATTGTGTCAGCCTGGTGTTTGTTTCCTTTGCTTTAAAATTTTACCATTCTAATTGCTAGTTGTTGCTTCGGTCCACATGTTTCTGGTTTGCCTAACTCCAATATTCATATTATGTGCTGTTCTAGAACCGTGGTTGTTGCTTCCGAATTTTCGCTTGATGGCAAACTGCTTGGGAGCCATCTCTCAACCTGCAAAATGACCAGATCTAATCCACTTCATCCTGTTCATCAAGTTCTACCTACCTTTTGGCCAGTTTTCAAAGTTTTTGGACCTTCTCAATCCAATTTTGGCATCCATTTTGTTTGATTTTGTCTCTACAATTCAGTGCAACTTATTTGCTCTTAATTATCATATATTTTGGTTATTACTGTGGTTCAAGCTGATGTGTCTCAACCTATCCATATTATTCTTGATGGCACTAATTACTGTGACAGCCCCACTTTCCCCAAAGGCAAACCAGAGGGGTTAGCGGACCGCCTGCCCAACTCTCGCCAGGACTCAAAAGATATAACCATAAAACCATTGTAAAGGAAACCGACAAATTCTTATAAATTACAACCTCCAAAATTTCATCAAGGTTACGTTGGAACAACTCTAAAATACTACAAACCATCTAAGGCATCCATTATCTTCCAACTTATACAAAAGGAAAAGAAAATCCACAAAACTAGAATCCTCGATTTCCGTGCACCCCTTCCGGACCTGTTAAGGAAAACAAAGCTTATGGGGTGAGCAAAGCTCAGTGAGGCCAATAAATTCATGCACAAGCAGGTTAAAGCAATAACACACTTTAACAGAACAATAACAGGAAAAAAAAAACAGGGAAAAAACATACAGGGCGGTATAAAATATTCACTAGAAAAGGATACAACTTGCCGCTCCATCATTCGTCTTCAGTCCGGATTTCAACGGAAACGTTGACACTCCGTCAACCACTATCTCACAGACCGTAGCAATCACTTGACTCTCACCCGTCTACTTACACCCCCTGTACCGGGCCCGCTCGTCAAAATAGCAATATCGTTAAACCAAGTCGGGATGAGCGGCACCTCCCGCTCCATAGAGCGTGGTACATACTACTGCTTGGTAAATGAGTTGACGAGACTACGCTCCAATCGACTTAATCAACATCTGACCCAAACGGGAGGAGAGGTACCTCTCACTCTCTTGAGTGTGGTACATACAACCGTTTGGTTCTAGCATGTCAAGAACAAGCACACGTACAAGCATTTTACGATTTCAATTCAAGTAAGTCCAAACAAGGGTGAGCGCGGTAAAGTACACGCTCACCAAGTCAAACAAGCATGCTTTCAAATGAATTTCATCAAATCGACATCCAAGCATGAAAACAACAGCACTTGAACACTCACCAACAGTTGAGCGTAAGCAAGACAATGTAGAAGTCAAACACGTTCGCCCACGGACTCACTGGAACATGCAAATCAAACCATTATCCTTTTGGTTTTTAATTAAAGGAACCTCGTCGTAAGATTGGAAGAAAACCATTTCAAATGTGAACTGACGCGACATGCATATACCCAATGAACGAAGCTCTCAAAAACGCTTATAATCACTTAAACTAGCAAAAGAAGCACACACATGGGCGTTGGACGGAAAACGGATGAGGACAAAATGAAAACGGAAAACACACACTGAAAGGTGGAAAAAATAGTTTTGACACCTTGTACGCCATTACCCATATCTCAGTTTACAAGTGTCGGATTTGAGCGTACGAGGTGCCATTTCGAAGCTAAGAGAACAAGCTACAACTTTCATGAAGACAACTTCGACCCAGATTCACTCCTTCTAGGTCAAAAATGCAGAAACAGTTTCAGAAATTGTTGTCGTCAGAATGTCCGACAGGCTCACTTCAAACGGACATAACTCAGCAGTCACAAATCGAAATCAAGAAATTCCAGATGTGTTGGAAAGCTAGAACGAAGGGCTATAAATTTTGTGTTTTGGCCACAAAGGATCAACACGAAAAATGAAGCCAAAGTTGCTGCCGGTAAAATTCTGTTTTCCTGTTCAACGCCCAAACAAGTTCCGTGCAACTAAATCGCACCCATGCAAATTCCATTGACTCGATTGCGATAACAAACATGCAATGCAGCCCCTTGCATGTCACACACTGCCCCAAACACGCACATACACACACCACACACAACACTCCAAGAAACTAAACCAAACGGAAATCCTTAGCTTACTAGTGGGAATTCAAGAGCCCACACAACCAAGTGGGAATCCAAGAGCCCACACAACCAGTTAAATCAACGAATCAACATTAATTCCTATCATTAGCACTAAAACAAAGCCCTAACCCTAACTCAAAATCATGGCTAGGCATAAATACATCAAAATCAACCAATCTAATCCATAGAAGCATTCCATAAGCTAAAAATAAGCATGAACCAAGCCATGGAAATCACAAAACCCCACAATTCATAATCTTCATCCAAATTCAAGCTTGTAGAAAATAGAAAAAACCTTTCTAGATGATGTTCTTGGTGAAACCCCAAGTTTTCAAGTCCAGGCTTCACCTCATAGCTCCAAAACAAAATCAAATGGTTGAAAGTTGCAAAATCTCCAAGCTTTTCTTCCTTTTTTTCCTCTCTTTTTTTTCCTTCTTTTCTTCTCTTCCCTCACGGTTTTCCTCTTTCTTTTTTCCTTTGCTTGGCCGGCAACCTCAAGCTATTAAATAACCCAAAAGATAATCTCAATTAGATATTTTTACCTAGTCAAAAGTTGGTCAAAAATAGCATGCCACTAAAACCTACCAACTTAGATTATTTCCACTATTACCCACATAATTTCTTTTTCTATCAAATTAGTCCATAGGTACTAATCTATCAAAACTTAATCTCACCTACATAGGCCCCTATTCACCTAGAAGTCTTAATCACTCGCCTAATCATGCATTAACACACATACAATCAAGGAGTAACAAACTCGTAGTTGAATATAAAACTTATATTCATTTTCAAAACTAGGGTTTTGTAAGTTTTACAAAATCAACCTAGGGTTTTATCAAAATCTAGGGTTTTCGAGACAAATTAGGGTTTTAGGTTTCAAATTAGGGTTTTTAAACGTGTAAAACAGGATTATTCAAACAAAACACTTTGAAAAGTAAAACAAAGCATATAAACACCTTGGCAAACAATAATGCCTATAATAAACTTTAAACAAAATATGAAAGTCGGTACGGATCCTCACAATTACTCTTATTGGGCTCAAGCTTTCCAAAATTTCCTTCGTGATTGTAAACTTTGGAAATATGTCACTGGTAGTGCCACTCTTCCTATTGATGTTGATGGAGAATCATCTGAAAAATTTAATACTAGTTTCGAAGAATGGGATAGTGATAATTATAAAATTATCATTTGGATTATCTATACTTCTATACCTACTATTAATCATTTTTTTAAGTAATTTGACACTGCCAAGAGAGTTTGGGACTTCTTAACTAATTGTTACACTGCTACTGATCTTTCTCGACAGTACCAACTTTCCTTTCGTCTGCATGCTATGAAGCAACAGCCTAGTCAATCTATTCAGGATTTCTACTCCGACATGGTTTGCCTTTAGGATGAGATTGCTGAATCTTAACCTTGGTGGACCTATCCCAGTGAAGCAGAAAAATTCTATGCCTATCGTGATTCTCATCATCTTATTTAGTTCCTCATGGCCTTGCTTGATGAGTTTGACCCCATTCGGACTGCTATTCTCAATAGAAAGCCACTGCCTTCCATTGACGCTACTCTCAAAGACCTGATATCTGAAGAAACTCGTAGGCATACTATTGTGTCACGCTCTATTGACATGGCTCTTGCTGCTTCTCGCCCGACTCACTCTATATCTTGACCAACTATATCTTCTGCTTCAAAATCCACTGTTGAATGCAAGTATTGTCATCGTTATATGTATATTTATTTATTTAAAATGCCTATTACATTAATTTGCTAAAGCTAATAAATTAGAGATGCCATATTGCCAAAAATTTTAAAAAAATAAAAATAAAAGGACACATTGTCTTTATATAAGTGGGGAAAGCTCCATTCCCCATCCAAGGTAGAGAGATTTAAGGCAAATTCTATAGTTGTATGCATATTTATTTAATTTTTAATACAATTTTCACGACTCATAAATGAAATATGATAAGATAATTGAAAAGAAAAAATAAATAAATAACTAAATGCATGCTACATTTAATTATTTTGGGTTTAATTAATTTACTCACAATTAATTAAATTATAGTCAAACTAATTTGATTATTTATATATGTCATAAAACCAATTTATGATTTTAATTAATTGACTAACAATTAATATGATCAAATTAATTATACAATGAAACAATTGTGATGATTCACAGTAGCGAGCCAGCTAATGGCTTAACCGTCATATGTTTTACTGTGTAACTAAACTTGTAGGAAAGCCTTCAACTTTTAATTTGCTTCAGATATAATGAAACAAATAGGAACAAATTTGATGATTTTTTTGAAAATATAACTAGAAATCAACTAATGATTTGATAGTTTACCACAAGTCAACTAATGGCTGTTGGTTTTGACAATCATCATTTAGTGTGAATCATCCACGGTACAAATTCCTCCAATTAGCCATCTATTAGATACAGTCAAAATTATTGCAAATAGACAAATAATTACAAGACAATTGATAAACAAAGAATATGGTGGTGATATCATTTCAAAAAGTTCATGCATTCTAGCCAAACTTTCATAGAAAAGACCAATTTTATGTGTTTAATGAAAAAGAAAAATAATTTCTCAAAACATGATGACTAGGGGTGATACTAGACCGGGGTGATATTATTCCACAAGACCAGATTAGATATTTGTTCAGGGGCCATGAAGATTAGAACAATTGATCTCGTTCGTTCCACCTAACGCACCACAAAGGCATATGTCCACCACTATATCATGTTAAAAGTTATGCACATACAATTAATTTAATCATTTTTATATCTTCACATAATTTAGAAAATTCAACAACAAAATTCATGATTTTTCTAATTATGCTTTGCTTAGATTAAACTAAATGATCATGAAAATTATGATATATGGCATATGATTTAATTGAAAATCACATCTCTAATTGTATTTGACAAATTCAAAGTATAGAATCAAACACATATATGAGACCATGCTTGTACATTTTTTGAACCTTACAAACATAACATATCAAATATAATAACTTATATCCAAACAAAAACATCTTCTCATTTAAGTATATGTAAACTATATAATATGTCAAATATAAATTATGAAATCAATAGATCTATGAAAACAAATCTATCATACTTTGACACTAAAGAAAAAAATGAATTTGGAAGCACAATGAAGTTACTAATCTTAGTTTCAATTCAACTAAAACTTTTTTTATGAATCAAGATGAATGTTGATTGTTTGTCTAGAAAATGCAACTAGTATCTTTTAATGTTTACGCCTAAGTCCTAAAGCCTTTGATGATGCTCTAGAGAATTGTCTAATCACATATCTATTCCTTTTAAACTAATCCTTATTATAGATAGTGTCTCACAAGAGAAGAAACTAATGTACTAAGTTTTTCAGAAGGAACTCCTGTAAGATGAATCATTATACTTTTTGTAGTATAGAATTTATAATATATAGGGTTTTTGAGAATAGAAAGATAAGAATAGGGTTTTTGAGAATAGAAAGATAAGATTAGGTAATAACCTATAGAGGGTTGTTATTCTATCATAACTGCTCTAGTAGAATATCTGATAACACTTTTTATATCAAAGATAAATAATTTGATAAATAGAAGTCTTTATCTCGAGACAAAGGCTTAATAATCTTATTAATAAATAATAATGTAATTATTAATTGTACACGTGGATAAATAACTAACAACTACCCTCAATAAGAGAGACTGTTTATTTTAGGTTGTGGTTGCTAGAGAGGCGAGTCAGGAATGAGAAGTTTTAGAAATGTGTCTTTACTATATTTCTGATTGTGATTCCTAAAATATGAAATCAAAGTCTAATTTATATAGGTATCTTTTGTTAGTCAAATTAATTAGGGATCTTTTATCTAGTAAAATTAGGTATTTTTTGCTTTATGGGAATTTAACTTTACTTATTTATGGTTGTGTTGTGATGCCTACAATCAAGCTCTCACTTAATTAGGTATTTTTTTTGTTTAGTTAAGTTAATTAGGTATCTTTTTTTTTTTAAAGGTGCTGTATCCCAGCCTTTATTCCAACTCAACAGTTTCCGAGAATACAATAGTCTTTCTAAACCGAAAGGCAGGAATCCGGAACCTATCCATATTACATAGACCACGCACTTCTCTCGAAAGTTGACTAAACGAACTATAAATAGCTAACATTCCTAAGCTTCCCCTGCCCGCCAAAGCATCCGCCACCATGTTCCCCTATTTGAAACAATGTTGCATAGAACATACGGATCCCATAAAACCTCTAACACGCCTAAAAAGCGGACGCAGTCTAGGCGGCACATGCATTTCCCCAGCACCATCTGAACGAGCACCTTTGAATCCAATTCCACTAGCACACCATTAAAGCCTCGAGCTCGGCACAGTTCCAAGCCTCGAGCTTGGCACAGTAACAAGAAGCATGAGAGAATGATGAGATTTGTTGGCAGATAGCGTTTCAACATATCTTGTATTATGCATGGGCAGCCAGGAACGAAGTTAATGCGGAAGGGGATGTCAAAAAATTGGCAGTGAACCTGAGGGAACTCCTGGGACAGATTTATCATGAGCAGGAACAGTTGAAAAGAATTAGAGGAAAAACTACAGAATGGAGGAATATAAGTTGGCGGAAACCTCAAGAAGGGTGGACCAAGATCAATGTAGATGGGGCATCAATGGGAAATCCGGGGCCTGCGGGAGCTGGTGGACTTATCAGAGATGAATGGGGAGTCTGGAAGATAGGTTTTTGTGTTAATCTAGGCATAGCTAATAATGTGACAGCTGAGTTATGGGGCATAATCAGAGGGCTGGAGCTAGCTTGGAATGCCGGGTTAATGAAAGTGGAAATAGAAACAGATTCACTCACAAGCACCCATTTGATTAGGGAACAGTGTAATGAGGGGCCATATGCAAATCTGGTGAAGTTAGTTCTGCAATGGATGAGTAGGGAGTGGGAATGTAAATTAATGCACACATAGAGAGAAGGCAATAAAGCAGTGGATTACTTAGCTAAGTTTGGGACCAAAACAGAAACAGGAATGCAGACTTTCAGTGAACCACCCCTTGGAGTTAGAAATGTTTTGTTTAATGACATTGTAGGGGTTGCTTCCCCTAGGCTAGCTGGGTGTATAACCCTCTGTATCCAAAAAAAAAAAGTATCTTTAACTAGTTTGTTTAGTGAAAACTCTAATTTAATTAGGTATTTTGTTACAAATTTAATTTCCCACAATATATCTTTTGTTTGATCTAATTATTATACGTCTCTTTATCACAACGATGTTGGGCACTTGTGCCTTACTCAAATGATAGCATGACAGTGGTTAATATTCCCAGAACCTTCAAATTATTATGGAGATATGTAAACTTCCATTGCCAGATATCACAATTACTGCCATCAAGTTTTTCTCCATCAATTAGGTATTTTGTTACAAACGACTTATCACTAACAATGTTTTTTATGCCATTTTTCACTACATATGATCAACTAAATAATGGAGACTAGGCACAATTTATTCAAAAGCTCTTTAAAATCAATTAAATTTATAAATTCTCACTCATACCATCGATCAAAATTTTTGTTAGGCTAGTAATCATCACTTATGATATATGTAAAAATAAATAGTTTTCAAATAAATCCTCATAATTAAAAATAATTAGTCCTTTTGTGAAAACGAATATCCATTAGAGCTTCTTAGGATAAAATCCTTTATTACTTGAAACATGTAATTGAATGATGATATATGTAAACAAGTTTTAAGATGTAAACAAGTTTTAAGGTGTAAACAAGTTTTCAAATAATCTTTTCTTTGAAAGTTTGGCAATCGTAAAAACACATCCGTTTGCAAGTAGGGGTGTAAACAATCCTAATCAAACCGAACACCCTAATATTCAAGCTTGTTCGATTATTTTAGCAATGTCGAAATTTTGCTCAAAATTGGTTTGTTTACTTATCGAATCGAGTTTGAATGAACTTTTTGTCGAACTTTATATTATTGAACATGAAATGATAAAATGATGTACAACTTTCATTCGATTAGCTAGCAAACCAAGTTCAAACAAGCAGTTATGAAGTTTAATTCGATTCAAGTATCAAATAATTTGGTTCATCTTTCAGTTCTGGGGAAGGTAAGAAATCACAAGCACATTCATATTACATTATATAGAGATTTTCACCCTAATTTGGTACTCTTTTTTCCTTAATTTTTACTCTCTAATATTCAAGAAATTTATTACGATGAATTAGGAATGTGATTAAAATCAATTATGCCTATCATATGCTTGCTATTTTAGAAAATGAGCAACATACTAAAAAAAGGAACTAGAATTAAAGAAGGAAGGCATATTTTTATGAAATTTATTTGTTTTATATGTTCATAAACATATCGAGCGAGACATCGTAAAGATCATAATTGGTTCACTAATATTTTGGAATTTGAAATCATGTTCAAATTTGGATTGCTACCTAAATAAACAAATTTGAAGGAGGCTAATTCTAGCTAAATTTGAGTCAAGCACCAAGTTACTTGGTTCAATTTACTGCCCTATTTACAAGACTGATAAATAAAAAAATAATACTTCCCAAATGACATAGATATCTGAAATGCCTATTGCATCAATCTATTAAGAAGAATAAATTATGCATGCCGTATTATCAAAGATTCAAAAAAAATCTTAAAAATAAAAGCACAGATCATGTTTACATAAATACCAAATAAATCACTTACCAATATTACACATGATGATTGATCTAATTAGTTGGAATAACTCCATTCACTATCTATGATGAAGAGCTTTGAGTCAAATTCTATAGGTCTGTGCATATTTATTTATTTTTAATATAATTTTCATAAATTATAAATAAAATATGATAAGATAATTGAAAAAAAATAAATAGTTTAATGCATGCTCCACGGCTCCACCTAATCAATTTGGGTTTAATTATTTAACTTTCAATTAATTAAATTGTAATTAAATAACTGATTATTTATATATGTCATAAAACAAAATTATGACTTTAATTAATTAACAAATAATTAATATAATTGAATTAATTAATCATTTACATAATGAAACAATTGTGGTGATTCATAACAGTCAGCCACCTGATGGCTTAATTATCACATGTTCTGCAATATAACTAAACATGCATGAAAGCTTTCAAATTTTAATTTTCTTTGAATATAATGAAACAAATAGGAACAATTTTGGTGATTTTTTTAAAATATAACTAAACATCATAATTTATCACAAGTCAACTAATGACTATTGGTTTTGGTAATCACCTTTTAATTTGAATCATCTATGGTTCAAATTCATGCCACAAGACTCTAATTAACTATCTATTAGATGTAGTCAAAATTATTGCAAGTAAACAAATAGTTGCAAGACAATTGACAAATAAAGAATTTGGTGGTGATAAACATGATGATTGGAGGAGATATTATTCCACAAAACAAGATGAGATATTTGTTCACGGATACGAAGACTAGAACCATTGATCTTGTTTGTTCAAGAAATGAGAGTGGTTAATGCAACACATACGCATATGTCCACCATTGTATCATGTAAAAAGACATACACATGAGATTAGTTAATCATTTTTACATCTTCACATAATCCAATAAATTCAGCCATAAAATTCATGATTTTTTGAATTATGTTTTGCTTATATTAAAAGCAATTCACCATAAGAATTATAATATATGGCATATGATATAATAAAAACACCTCATCTTTAATTGTGTTTGATTGATTCATAGCATAAAATCAAACATATACACGAGATCATGCTCATATAATTTTTAAACTAACAAACATAACATATCAAACATAATAACTTATGCCCAAATAAAAGTGTCCTCTCATTTAAGTATATGCAAACTATATAATATATCAGATATTAATTAAGAGCCAATGAATCTATCATGCTCTAATACTAATGAAAGATAAATCTAGAAGTACAGTGGAATTACTACTCAATGTCGATTCAACCAAAGCTTGTTTTACGATCGAAAGTGAGTGTCAATTCTCCATCTAAAAAAGGCAATTAATGTCTTTTCAGTGTCCATACCCTAAATTCTTGGAACTTTTGGTGGTGCTCTAAAGAATTATCTAGAGAATTGTTTAATCACGTATCTATTCCCTATAAACTGATCCTCACTGTAAAGAGTGTCTCACAAAAGATGAAACTAATGTATTGAATTTCTCAGAAAGAACTCTCTTAACAAGAACCATCAACTATCTACAGTGTAGAATTACTAGTATGAAACCATACAATTTTAGCAAGAATAAAATGTATAGTATAGTATGTTTCACACAAACATTTTGAAGATACTAAACTCACACCCATCTATTATTGTCTATCTACATCTTGTATAATTAGTAATATTAATGGTAAATATTATTAATTCATAACAAGTATTGCATAGAGTAAAGAAGACCATAATTTTTTGCCCTCTTAAATATCTTTACAAAAGTATTAAGGGGTCTAAGTATGTTGGTTTTATTTGGGATATTAATGAAAATTTTTACGGATATATATAGTGCTAGATCATGCTTGTAATTTTCGCATCCTGTCAAAGTTATCAAACCCGACCTATTCTACGTTATCAGATGTGGATCATATTAATAGAATTTATAGCACACAATATTAACTAATAGATTCCCATGAGCTTCTTTTTCTCTATATTTGCTAGTGATTAGTTTATATTAAAATACTATGATTTTTTTTTTTTTGGTTACAGATTCCAAAATTGTTAAACATGAAAATCTTTTGTCCAACTAGTTTATTTTTCTCATACTCTTGTTAAATTTACTCTCTAAATGGTATTGTAATAATTAATTATTAAGCAAAAATGAAGATTGACTGTTTAAAAAGCTATTTTATGTAACCTGATAGCAAAATTACATAGTCACCCTACAAATACTACAGCCATAAACTTCATAATTAATAAAAGGGAAGGAAGAAATAAAAAGGAAGGAAGAAAGAAAAACTTTAATCTAGAACATTATAATATTAGACATCTATTACACGGAGGTGCAGTTGAAGTAGAAACACATGCAGTCACTAACTCAAGTAACATTTCTTATAATTATATTCATGAGAAATTGTATAAATGTCTTTTTATGAACCCTATTATTATAAGTGAATTATTAACAATACCTATTTACTTTCTAAGAGAGCATAGTTGGCTCTATACATTCATTGAAGAAAATAATGATATTTGGATATTCTTATCTGATTTGGGTGAACGGCTAACTAATACATAACTAATATAAAAATTTATAGATGTTAAGAAAGAACTTGCAGCACACCTATTTTCTTGACAAAAAATAATTTAGCTTGCAGATGTTCATAAAGAACTTTCAATACATGTATATTTTGCATTGTAAATAATTTGCCTTGATCAGAGACTATACACGTATTTATTTTATGATGAATTTCATAATAATATTTATATAAAATAATCATTTATTATATTTTAATTATTTTTAAGAGTTATATTTGGTAATTGGGTTTATCACAAAAAGTTTTCTTAAGGTTTGGTATGTTCTGCAATTCATCCTTTAATATTTATTTTTCTCACTGTATCCCTTTGACTGGTAGTCAAAGTAAACATTTAGTAATGATGTTGAGAATTCACAGGGACGGTTGTCCAAACTCTTAGGTGGTATTGTAGTTTTCAAGGTTGGAGAGGCTAGTGAGGTAGAAGTTGGAGAAGGAAAGATAGTGTTATAGATGCTTTAAATGCAACAAGGGCAGCTATTGAAAAGGTATTGTGCTGAGGGGTGAAATCTTCAAGTTGCAAATGAGGACCAGCAAAGAGGAATTGAATAATTGAGAATGCCCTTAAGGCATCAACTCATAAAATAGTCTTAAATGCTGGCAGTGATGGTGCTTTAGTCATTGGCAAGTTATTAGAATAATATTACCTTAATTTGGGATATGATGCTACCAGATGTCAATATGTTGATATGGTGAAGGTTGGAATAATAGATCCTTTAAAAGTGATTAGAACAACATTGGTAGATGCTACGAGTGTCTCATTGCTTTTAACTACTATTGAAGTAACTGTTATATACCTTAAAGGAGAGAAAAACCCATTGGCAAATCGTGTGCTAGATATGGACGCTATGGTTTATTGATTCGAGTAAACTCGGTGTTTTTGGCCCTGCAAATCAAATGCCAGTGTCAAGTACATGCAATATATTGGAAATTTGTTTGAGAGACTAGAAACTTATTTGTTTTTTAGCTGCCATTATGCTACATGCAAAATGCTTCTCTTTAAAAAAAAAAAAAAAAAGAGAGTTGACATCAAAAGAATAATGCTATCCCTAAAAAAACAAATGCCCACAGGTTTGGTTGGAATACAGTACATATTTCCCTTCCTTTGCACAAAGTTTCGGTTCTATCAATTTGAAGTGGTCACATGCATCACCATTCTAGATAAAAAATTTTTAGATTTCAAAATATTTTTCTAAAAAGTAAAAAAAAAATAGTCTATCATAAAATTAAACCTTATTTTGGGATTTTTTGGTACCCAAAATCTTCTCAAGTTTGCTATTTTACCATATCCATAGGTTTTTTGTATTGGTTCTTCCATATACTGTGATGAATAAGCACGGAAATGAATATGAAGAAACTTGAGATATTTTTTCTATTTTAATTGTAAATGTTGCGGATGAAAGAGAGGAATTTTTTGATGTGATGAATGCTCAAAATATTGTAGAAAACTTCTGGGGGTTGCTTATTTATAGAACATGAAGAGTGTTGTTTGTACTAGAAATTGCAACAATTAAAATGGGGGTATTTTCATCAATTGTAATGTTTTAGCGGTCCATTTACTCAGATGAACTGATGAAGGGATAAAGTGAAAAAATAAAACTTTAGGGATAGATTGACAAACACATCAAATCTTAGGAGAACTTCTTGTGATTAATCCTGAATTGACGGAAAATTGGAAGATGGTGTAGAAAAAGAAACAGTGGAAAGGCATTACAGGTGCAGACAAATAAATCTAAGGAGAAAGAAAAGGCATCAAATCAGAGGAATCAAAATTTTAGAGGAAGAGGATGAGGCCATGTTAGAGGCAATTTTAGAAACCGTAGGAAAGGTAATTTTAGAGACCATGACAAGGCAATTTGTACTATTAGAGAGGTAACAACTATCCCAATAGTGACTAAGAAATTAAAAATAATTCTTACAGACATAATATTTAGTGCCATAATTGTAAGAAAATTGGTCACTATATGTATAATTCTAACAATAAAACTAGGCATGCTAATATGGTAGAGAATAATGGTGAAAATGCTAAAACCATTTTATTTTCTAACTCAAGGATGGAAGAAAATAAGAAAAATAATTGGTTTTTGGATTTTGGTTGTAGTAATCATGTGTGGTGATCAAAATATATTTGCTGATTTGGATGAGACTTTTAGAATTTTGTTAAATTTGACAACAATAAAAGGATGCCTGTGCTTGGGAAAGGAAGAATTGAAATTATGTTGAAGAATGGCAAATCTAATTTTATCTCTCACCTCTTTTATGTGCCGAGCCTTTTTCATAATTTGATGAGTCTTGGACAACTTTCTGAGAAGGGATATGACTTGTGATTAAAATATGACATTGGTACTATTGCACATGATTGTTTGGGACTAATAGCAAAGGTATACATGAATAGCAATTGTTTATGGCCTATCACTCCTTATTATTGTGATTTACCCTACTTTAGTTCTAATATATATGATGATATTTGGTTATGACACATGCACTTTGATCACTTGAATTTTGGGAGTTTGAGTTTTCTTGCCAAGAAGAATATGTTGTATGGGCTACCTTCTATTGATTTTTTGCTAAGTATTGTGAGTCTTATATTTTGGGAAAGAAACACAGAGGTCCTTTTCCAAAAGGTAAGGTTTGGAAGACAAGTAAATCGTTGGAGTTGATACATTCTGACTTGTCTCAGTTGAGGTACCTTCCAGTAGTGGTAATAAATATTTTATTACCTTTATTGATGATTTTAGTAGAAAAACTTGGGTGTATTTTTTGAAAAATAAATATGATGTTTAGGATACTTGTAAAAGTTTTAAAGTATATGCAGAGAAGCGAAGTGACCATTTTATTAAAATTTTGAGAATTAACCAAGATATTGAATTTACTATGCGATGATTTTTTGGAGAAACATGGGATTAAACACCGGTTGACAACCATATACACTCCTCAGCAGAATGGAATGGCGGAAAGAAAAAATCACATTTTGATGGACATGGTGAGATCGATGATGGATGCTAAGAATATGTCTAAAGGTTTTTAAGTAGAAGCTAGACACCACAAGAGTTATGGACTGGTAATAAATCAAATATTTCTCATTTGAAAGTATTTGGTTGTCTTGCCTTTTCTCATGTCTTAGATGCTGTCAAGAAGAAGTTAGATGACAAGGTAGAAAAGTGTATTTTTCTTGATTATAGTCATGAGAACAAAGGTTATAGGATATTCAATCCAGACACAAAAAAAAAAAAAAGTTATTATTAATAGAGACATCATATTCGACGAGTAAGGAGTTTAGGATTGGTTTAAGAAAGTGCTAGACTTTACATTAAAGCATCCACCAATGCCTTTATATTTGGATGAAGGGAATACTTCTGATCAACCAGTGGAGCAATCCAGACAACCTACTAGTGATCCTTCCTCTTTTAGGGTGCAATCAAGTCTTGTACAATCCAATCATCCACAACAAGAACATCGCATGCCAACTCGTTTGATAGATTGTATTGTTGGTAATGATAATGACTTGTCTAATGAAAATATTGTAAATTTTACTTTATTTGTAGATTGTGATCCAGTTACTTTTGAGAAGGCTGTCAAAGATGATCACTGGGATCAAGTAATGGATGAGGAAATCCACCCAATTGAGAAAAATAAGACTGGTGCTGACTTCTCTTCCACGTGGAAAGAAGCTAATTGGTATCAAATGGGTTTATAAGAGTAACTACAAGCCAACTGGAGAGGTGGATCATTTCAAGGCGAGATTGATAGTTAAAGACTACAAACGAAAGACAAGTATCTTTATTTTGAAGTTATTGCTCCTATTGCCAAACATGACACTGTTCGTATGATTATATCTATTGTTGCCAATAATTCTTGAAAGATTTATCAAATGGATATGAAGTCTACTTTCTTGAATGATATTTTTGAGAAATAAATATATGTTGAGCAACATGCAACTTATGTGAAGAAAGGTTAGAATATAAAGTCTACAAGTTGAGGAGGCTTTATATGCTATGTTTTCAGACTCGGACCGGGTATCGACTCGGTTGAGTTTAGGGGTTAGGGGTCAATAGGTTCGACCGGATTTGATCGGGGTCGAACCAGATGACATCATAAATACGTCATATATACATATTAATGATATATAATAAAAATAATGTACAATAGTTCCCTTTAAATTAGTGGTTTACAACTTTATATATACATTTGATAAGTTCAGATTTAGTTCAAAAGAATTCCATTTAAAAAATTTTATATGTTGTAGCTATAAATGTAATTTAGGAAATGTAATGGGTTAATTTTATACGTTTTTACAATAATAAAGGTTCAAAACATAATTATCAGAACATTCTAGGGTATCTAAACTAGCCGTCAAAACTTAAATCCACGTAGCAGTCAGTTCCTTTTCTTCTCCTTCTTCTCTCTTTTTCTTATTTCTTCTTCTTTGTTTCTTCTGTTTTCTAGATACCATGACTCTTCTTTTCTTTTGGCGCACACACAATAAGCACACATGAAGACTTTCTTTTCTTTGCTATTTTCTATTTTCCTCATCTCTCTTGTCTTCCCTTTCTTGCTTTTTTTTTTTTCCTCATCTCATCTCTCTTCCCTCTCTCTTTTTCCTATTTGATTTCAGATCTTTCAAGTTAGTTTTATGGAATTGGGCTTGAAAACATTAAAGAGTTGAACACTTATTCTGATCTAGATTTCTATCACGTGGTAGTAGTTGTAGTAATTGCAGTAGTATTGCAAGCACTTTTTCTTCTTTTTCTTATTCCTTTAAACTATCGTTTCAAACGGGTGTTTCTTGCCTTGGTGCTAGTCAAAGTTTTAAACGGGTAGTTCTTGCCTTGGTGCTAGTTAAAGGTCAAAGGAAGTAAAGAGAAAAAATCACCCACAAAATGGAAACTTTACAGTAAAGAGTTTGCTCTGGTGCCCGTCAGGCGGCGGTGCATATGGACGTGCAAGACACCCAGCTTTGTCTTCTTCTATCTAATGTGTAAATACAAGACGAATGAATGAAGACATGCGAATGCTTTAAATTTCATTACACACGTGTGGATTGGATAGTAGGCTGTTCTACTTTATATCGGGTTATGGTAATAACCTGGGTTCAAATAAGTTTTTCCGATTCCCGTCAACCGGGTTTGACCGAGTTTTTAACAAACGGTTTTTTAAGAAGACTCGGATTGGATGCTTGACCGGTTCCAGGTTTGATCAGTCGGACTGGCCGGTCCGATCCAAGTTTAAAAATAGTGTTTATATGATCTGAAACAAGCTCTTTAAGCATGGTATACTCATATTAACTCTTATTTTGTGAAGAATGGATTTCAGAGATTTCCATATGAGCATACTTTGTATATCAAGTTAATTCCTGGTGGTGATATTCTCATTATGTTTATATGTGGATGATCTAATTTTCATTGGCAA
The DNA here is from genome assembly GCA_013103745.1 of Gardenia jasminoides. Classification (NCBI taxonomy): domain Eukaryota; kingdom Viridiplantae; phylum Streptophyta; class Magnoliopsida; order Gentianales; family Rubiaceae; genus Gardenia; species Gardenia jasminoides. The sequence goes on from CM023100.1 coordinate 5,421,559, forward strand.
TAATTCCAAGATAATTTGTGAGTTAAGGAAGGCTATAATTAGTCACTTTGAGATGATTGACTTGGGATTAATGTCATATTTTCTTGGCATTAATGTTTTTTAAACAAATGGTGGTATATTTATTACGCAAAAGAAATATGTAGGTGACATATTGAAGAGTTTTAAGATGGATACTGCCAAATCTATTTTAACTCCTACTAAAAAGAAGTTGAAAATGGTAAAAAATGGCCGTGGTGAATTTGTTGATGCCACTAATTTTAGAAGGTTGGTTGGAAGTCTTAGATACTTGACTCCAACAAAGGCCTAACATCTTTTTTGGTGTTGGGTTAATTAGCAGGTATATGGAGTCTCCATGCCAATTATATTGGTGGGCGGTACATTAGAAATACACAATCTAATGGTATCTTTTATCCATACGCTGACAAATCTAATCTTGTTGGCTTTTCAGATAGTGATTGGACTGGTGACATGGTTCAAAGAAGGAGCATATTTGGTTGTCTTTTGTCTGGGCAGCAGTGTATTTTCATGGTCTTCTAAGAAGCAACAAGTAGTAGCATTATCCACAGTTAAACAGAAGTATATGGCATTTTGCATATAGTGCTTCTCAAGCATTATGGTTGAGAAGAATGCGTGATTTTCTGTGAGATGAACTAGTCCTACCAAGATTTATTTGCAATAGCAAGTCTGCTATTGAATTGTCAAAAAATCCAGCATTTCATGGGAGGACTAAGCACATTGATATTAACTTCATTCGTGAATTAGTTCAAAATAAAGAAATTGCATTGACTATTGTAAGAGTGAAGATCAAGTGGCAGAAATTTGTACGAAACCATTGAAGGTGGAGCTATTTCTCAAGTTGAAAAAAATGCTTGGCATGATGCGGCATAAAGACATTGGTTTAAAGGAGCCAATGTAGAATGTTAAACCAAGTCTTATTGGGATTTTTATTTAGGAAACTTATATGTCCAATTAATAATGTGATCCGGTAAATTTAGTCCTAATAGGATTTGTTATTTGTTGGTGTACATAAAGACCATATCTCTACTTTTTGTAGATGTAAGAAATAGAGTAGAATTCTTTATAGAACATGAAGAGTGTCATTTTTGTTAAATTTTAACAATTGAAATGGGGGTATTTTGATCAATTGTAATGTTTTGACGCTTCATTTACTAAGGTGGATTGACAGAAGAATGAAGTGAAAAAAATAAAATGTTAGGGGTAAACTGTAAAACACATTAAATCTTAGGAGGACTTAATCCTTTATAATTTTAAGTAGTCAAAACTTCTTTCAAAAAAAAAAAAAAAAAAAAGAAAAAAAAAAGTAGTCAAAACTTAATAAAGGCGAGGACCGAAAGAATGTGTGTGTTTCACGCCTTTTAACTCCCTCCTTCGCTAGCTTGAAACACAGGAAAGCATCTCGGTGAAAGGGATTCCCGGCTATTCATCCTATGGCGACAACCGCAAGCCGGCGTCTTCCTCCTCCGCCGGCCTCTGCAGCGGCAGCGGTTTCAATCTCATCAATTCCATCAATTCTCAAAGCATATTTAGTTCCTCTTATTCTCTTTGGTGTCGCGCTCTTTTTCCAGCTCGTCGTCACCCCTCGCTCCTTTCCTCCATCTCATTACGATGGTAATTCTCCGCTATTATTTTGTATATATTTTTGTATGAATTAGAATTCGAATATCATTTGAGGAAAATGAAAAGTGTGATTATGCTTGAATGAATGTAGTTTTGGGCGTAAAGAAATATGCTTCAGTTGAAGAAGTCACTCAGGCTTACGAGAAGCTCACTTCCACATGGTAATTCCAATTTTCCTTGCTTTTTTTCCGTTAACTTTTTTACTTTCGGAACTGTTTAGTTACTTCTCAGTTGATATCTGGCTGTAATTGTTCTTTTTCTTGTTTCTTTTTTGAAAGCATTGTCGTCCCATTTTCTTTTTTGGTACAGAAGAATTTCGAAATTGTTTGATTCAACATCTTATATGTGTTAATCTATCTTGATGTGTGCCTTTCTTTTTGTCGGTATATTTGGGATTAGAAAGAATACCAAACTGGCAACATTAAGATTTATACAATATAATTTTTTGAGTTGGAATCAAATGGTCAATTGAACTCGTTTCATTTAAATTTTGCAATTTTGTATAGTAGAAAGTACAGTCATTTTTTAAGGTAAAATACAGCTCAAAATGCTTTGGAACTATTTATATGGGTGACACTAATTCATCTCCTGTAAAATTTACAAAGTGTCAACTTTGCAAATAGTTGAGATTTCAGCTTTTTTTAAAATTGTTTTCTGGCATTAGGGTGTTTTCACAAGACTGAACTTTCTCATTTTCCATTAGATTATAGGTTAGGTTGATTTGCATTCTTACCAGACTAATATGTTAGACATTTATAGGTGAATATCATGATATAGTCTCGTATAACATTTCCGTTTCAAAAATGGTTGGAGTGTATTCTTGCTCTTATGATTTTTTATGTGCTAGAAAAACTGGTTGATATGTTGTCATAAAAAGTTATTCTGGCTGGAATTTTGAATTTTCAGGACTGCAAGTGGTAGGATACATATAAAAAAAATTTTTGAAAACAGATTGGGTTAGCGAAAAAAAATTTCTAAAACAAATCGGGTCTTTTGTTGATACTTATAGGTAACACCATTTCAAGCAACAACCCAAAAAAAAAAAAAATCTGATTGTCACATATACCTGAGGTGAAGCAATGTCATAACGCTGAACATAAATTTTCTTAGTACCAAATCTCATCTCATTTTGTTTTTAATTCAGTATCCACATTGCCAAATGTTGTAATCTTGACCTTTGCTTTTCCAACAGTTGTAATATTGATAAGTTCTTGATTGACTTTTGTTAGCATGAAAAAGTCATGATGATTTAGCTCTATATTCTTTTTTCTTTTGTGTTGGCTTTTTCTATTGTAGCACAATTGCTATAGTTTTACCTTTATTTGTGCTACTTCCTTCTTGCATCAGTTTCACACTTCTCAATGTTGATGTCTCTTTTCTATCATTAAATTATCCTCTTAAACTTAAAAATATGGCTAGCTTCTGAGTCATTCTTTTCTCACTGATTAAAAACCTTTTCTCTTTCACCTTACTGGTTTTTATTTATAAGATTGACATTTGTTTGAAGCATTCTGTGTCTGCATTATGATCTTCTTCTTGTACCCTGTGTAGTAACTTAGTGATGTCCTCTTATTCTTCATACTGTTTCCCTCTCCTTGATTTATTTGTTTCCAGTCTTTTTTGCTTCTAGCCATATTTTTCCTCCTATTCAATAACATAGAGCTCTAAATTGTTATATGCATCTTATTCATTTTCTTCATTGGAGCTTATTTTGTTTATCTATGAAATTTTGAGTTTAATATGGTTCTTTTTCCAAGCCCCAACATCATCATATATGACAATGTTTCACATACATTGAAGCAAACTGAACAAAATCATATAGTATGTAGTCATTTTAGAAATTGCATTTTCTGGGTTTGACTATGGGATATGTTTGTATTTCTGCACCGAGCATGTGGACAAAGTAATTTTTTACCCCTAATCTTGTTCACTTTCTGCTGCTGTATGCTTCTAAACAGTATGAGGCACTAACTGGGTTCCACGATGATAGTCAAATAGAAGTTTGTTAGTCCAATCATTGTGCACCATTGTTCAAATTATATGAATCGTGAATTTGATGTTTCCTTTGCTCTCTTGTGCATCTATAGCTTATAGTTTAAGATTCTTGTTGCGTAGTCCTTAAAATTCAAGTGCTGAATTGAAAATCATATATAACCTAATTATAAGGTTATTTTAGGGATTCAGGTGTTCCAGTTCCTTCTGTGTCTGATGCTGTTAAGGTATGTTATTTGCCTTCACCAATTAAACTTCACACCTGAGTATGTAAATTATTATCTCTGTATACTATGGTCTTATATTTCTGCGTTCTAGCCAAAAGCATGTCATGTCTTGGTTTCTTTCTTTGAAGAATTCTGGGGAGGTGCCTAGGCATAGGGCCATGGGTTCATTGGAGATGAGGTTTGAGAATTACTGCTACGCACACATGGGTACTAAAAAGAAAATCATAAACTAGGGAAGTATAATGTCAAAAAATTGTCATCTTCTTTCATGTCTCTCTCTCACTCTCTCTCTCTCTCTCTCTCTCACACACACACACACAGACACATACACACACAAAAAAATTTGTGCTCTTTAGAACAGGGTTCAAAGACTTGGCTGAATCTGAGTTGACTTGGCGTGGTCGTTACCGGAGCTGAGCTTACTGCACCTATAATGCACCCCCATGTACTGATAACACCAGACTCTGCATCTAATTGTACTTGGTGATTCCACGCAGTCATCCAAGTCAGTCCAAGTTGACCCATGAACCAAAAACCATGAAATTTCTGGGCACAAGCCATTTATTTTGATGCAAAAAAGTTCGACTAAGAATTGAGGAAGCAAAGTAGGAGCTATTGGCACCAATCTTAGAATAGCTCAAGTGAGAGAATTAGTTTAGGTGCGCCCACCAAATTAATCCTTCTCGGAACATTTATGGAGTCTCAAGCTAGTGAGGGAGGAACTACGAGAGAGGATAAGACTGCTATAAGAATTGAGAGTAAATTGGGAGAAGCATGATAGAGGGGCTTTGGTTTAGCAAGAGAACCATGGAGAGAAAAGAGGACCACAAAATAATCGATCCTCATGTCTAGTTTAGTCTTTGCAGATTGCAAGTTGCTAACTTAATCAAATAAGTTTTCTGCCTAACCAGGCAGACCAGCAGAGTTTTTGGCTTTTACCTTGAAGGATCTTGCTTTCATATAGAGGAGTGTCTTTCCCCCTTCTGACAATGGAACAAAGAGCTTCTTTTGGGGAAGAAAATTTTGGAGTTAGTTTCTTTATTATCTTTTTGGGTGCTTCTTTTATAGTAGGGTTTGAGTTCAAATGCAGTTCTAGGTTTTTGGATAAATTTTTGAAAAGTGTCTTTCTTAGCGTTTGATAGACATCCTTAATTTTTTAACATTTGAAATATTAATTTTTTTCAAATTTAGCAGATTCATAATTTTTCTTGTAGGTAAATTTAATCTACATAGGTTCTAGAATCTATTTACATCATTTTAGTTGTTTGGGAATTTTATGTGTTTTATGAAGCCTATTCAGAATCTTTGGGAAACCCCACCTATCACAAGTGTGGATTATCCAATGTGGAATGCTGGCATATGTGTCATGTCCATGACTTTGAATTTTGCTTCAAAGTTAAACATGTCCCAAAAGCCATAAGAAATCAAGCTTTTGGATAATCGAGTAATCTGTTTATTTCTTTACCATTATAAATTCATTGTTCAAGTATGGTATGAACTTTTGGATATGGATTTGCATGATAACTTGTTTCTTCACTCTGTATGAACCACATTACCTTAGACTGATGTGGTCCAAAGACAATGCCTGTGTTTATCTGGAAACTCATGTCACTAAATGCTTACTAAAGCCCAAGACAAACTTGGTAGAGCTAGAAGCATCATAGTTGATCACTGGTCTTTCCACTTTTCCATTCAGTAGCAGTGCTCTTATTTAGTGTTTGTTTTGCAGGTGCAATATGCTTTTGAGCTGCTGACGAATGAATTATGGAAGAGAGATTATGACAATTTTGGGATTGATGAACAATCTGTGAGTCTATAGCTCTCAATTTCATGTTAGAGTTCCTTTTCAGTGCTTAAGTTTTATGCATGCTCTTTTCCTTTATCTTATTTTTTGTCTATATGTTGATTGATCTGGTGATTTTTCTATGGCTTTGCAGCATGTGATTAACCAGGCCATTGCGCAGTATGCTGGGGCTAGTACTTCTGAAATTAAAAGTCCATTGATGGAGCCCAATTCTTTTGGTTTGTGAAGCTATTCGTATTGTATCTCCTGGTCTTTGTTTCCCTTTTACCTCCCCCAGTGAGAATGTCAAAGTATTAGCCTCCCTATTTATTTTTGTTATGAAATTTATGATGCATCTAATGTGATCTTTTTTCTTAATTTCAGATCTTGCTGAGCATCCTTTTGATGTCATTAACTCCGAAAATTTTCTGTCCCAGTTTGATAGCACGAAAGCATTGCTCATTCAGGTATCTTTACTTTTTAACATGTTGCCATTCTATATGGTGACTAAATGTGATTGATGGAGGGAACACAAACTGGCAAACACCTAGGGAAGAATATAGCTAAATATGTTTCGACTGGACAGTCTTAGACAGTAATTAACAATGAAAAGGTATTGAGCATTCACTCGGTGCCTGAGATTGTGGCTGCTTTTTAAGAAGATATGCTTACTTTTGTGCCATATAGCTAACTTAAATTTGAGCAGAAACTTTCTTTTAACATCAGAGTAACATGAGAAAGCTATATCCTCAAAGATGATATCAAAGAATTACTGATTGTACTTCTCAAATACAGAATTGCTTGGTTGGAGATGATTTATATGATCCTGGTCTATGCTGCTGCAAAATGGAAGCATTCCACCAGCTGCTAATATAGTAACCAAAAGTTTGTCTGTAATAACCAAAAATGTATGTTCCAACACCAATCAAATTAAGGAAATGTCATTCTGCTGAATCATGATAATTACCAATGGGAGTTTATTTAGTGACTGCACTTTATTTGGTCGATTTTGAAAGTTTATGTGTTTTTTTATAGTTTTGGTTGTTTGGATAGGAGATTATTTGGAATGTTATTTGGAATAATTACTGCAGCACATTTTGTGATGTGATGTATGTGAGATAGAAAGGTGGCTGGGAATATAAAAAGGTGTGTTGAAAAGTGTGTTTGTGATGCAAGCAAATAATTTTTTAGCAAATAAGTGTTATTCAAATACACTTGTCTAACTTAGGAACAATTTTCTGTCTTATAAGAAAAACCATTTTATTCATCAGTGTGGTCCTGATTTAAAACTGAATGGACTTTGAAAACTATTGAAATTCAGAGAATCACTCAATCAACTTCTACTTTGATAAAAAAAAATGGATGTTCTATGTATCATTGTAGTGGTCTGGTAATTGATTGGAAGCAGTTTATGTTTTTTTTCTGAAAGATTTTAGTTTGTTTTTTTCTCTCGTACACATGCAGACAGATATAGACATAGACTTCAGATACTCACCTCGATTTATCTCCTTTGGTATACTACTGTTTTTCTTGTTTTAAACAGTTCTCTGATGCTACAAGATTTTGAACCGTGGACACTTCTTGCATTTCATGAGTAGTTGTATCACCCCTTTTCTGGTGCATCTATGCATTGTATCAAATTTGCGTTGCCACAGGTTTCAAATGCTTTGTTATGAAATATCTTATGGGTATTGATATGTTCTAATCAACACTTTTGGGTTTATTGTTGAAAAGTCATGGATTCGACAAATTGTGTATTTATGTCTGTAAATCCCATGCTCGGTTACAATCCCAATTAGCACTAGTTACTGGACACAAGCATCTGCATCTGAATTCTGAAGAGGCAATAAGATAGAAGTGGTTACATATTTCTTAGAAACGCAAACACAGAAAAAGAGAATATGACATGTCTTCCTCATTTTCTCTCTCTAAAAACTAATAGAGGTTAAGCAGATAAGGTTAAAGTTGCAATTAAAAAGAAGGGGCAAAGATAGGAATACTGTGTAGCTGGATATTATCTGAATTTTTGCTGAAATGGGCTAGAGTAGGCGGTAAGAACTGGAAGCAGCCTGAAATGTAAGGATTATGAAAGTCATGCTCACGCTTCCTCTTCTTTTTTTCCTTTTTTTTTTATTTTTGGTGCTTGGCAATAGGGGAATGGAGATCCTGACAGTTTTTTTTTTTTTTTTAAATTTTAAATATCTTGGGGATGTCACGGAGGATGTTGATCTCTGATGTCAGTTAAACACAAAATGATAAATAGAATTTCCATTTGACATCCTTTTTACTGATGATTATTCTTCAGGAGTTCCTTTCAAATGGGGCCTAAAACTGCTATTTGTTGGATCCCCTAGCCAATTTTTTCAGCCTTCCAATTATTAGGCTTGCAAGTGACTTATTGTTGTAGAAGTGGAAATAGTACCTTGTGCTGAGGTCATCATGCTGTGGTTTTTTACATTTAATTTTTATTGGAAACTATGTCTGCACGTTTTTACTGATCTTCTTTTATTTGCCCTATTTGCTTCTTGAAATTTCATATCAGGTTTTCTCATTTGGGAGCAACCGCTGTGCAAATTTTTCTAACAACTGGAAACGCATTGGTAGATCATTGCATTGTTGTCTGTTATAAATGTCTGTATAGATGGTACCTTTGAATTGTGAGGTGCAATTTTCGTTCTTGACCACTGCAGTTACTTTGCTTGATGGGGTTGCAAATACCAGAATGGTCGAACTTGGTGATGTCCGTCTTGCTGCATACTTAGCTGAGAAAAGACCAAGTGGGCAACCTTTCTTTAAAAATGGTTAGCACTCTGCAAAATTTATTTACTCTTATACTGTAAAAGTATGCTAAGTATGCTTAACTGTTGTTCTCCTTTTTGCAATCTTATGTTCATGTTCTTGTTTTCTGTGCTTCTTTGACTTATTTGGAATCGATGCAGGTCTTCCCACACTTCTGGCCTTTCCCCCTGGTTGCAGTAGTTCCCGTTGTCTTCATAGGTGAGTTTCTGCTGACTGAATTGGATAGAAGTCTGAGACCCACCGGCTTCTGAAATTTCCTTTCATATGTTGTTAAAGTTTCTTGTAGCCCATTGCTTTCTTTTCCTTTTTTTGTGTGTGTGTGTGTGTGTGTGTCCTCATAGCAGTGTTGAGAACTGTTTAATATAGCATTTTTGCTGAGTGCAGGGCTGTTTGTTAACATTTATGTGTCTTAGTTTCTATTTTTGCTACATCGAATGCAACACTTGTTCTACTATTATAAGAAATTTTAGCATTAACCAAGAACAAATGCGGTAGTCCTTTACCCCAGTAACCAGGAAAGTATCCTGTAACTAAATTTGATTATATTCATATCCGTTAACAGAAATAGGGGAGAGGAAGTGTTCAGAGTATGATGGGGATTGACAGCAGGAGATCGGGTCTAGGATTGTGCTTTCAGCAAGGCAGACGCTAGGAGGAGGAGGAGGAAGAGGAGGATTTGGGGGCTTCCGTTGAAGATGGTGTCAGCAAAAGGGAGGAAGAAGGTATTGCAGATCAGGGGGATAGGGATTGCAGATGTTAGCTGCAGTTGGAGAGGAGAAGTGAAGTGGCTAGGTGTTTATATACTGGAAAAGGAATAGCAAATAGAGGGATGTTTTAAGTGGAATCCAAGAAAGGGAGAACAGAACAAGAGAGAAGGGGATGAAGGGATGGGAAGGAGAGGTCTGGAGAGGACGAACTTGAGAAAGGAGAGAGAAAAGAAGAGTTGAAGGAGAAGGATATATTAGGAGAGAGAAAAAGGAAATATTGCAGTCTATTGACATTTGAAAGTCGCCCTTATTAAAACAAGAAAGCTTCTACCAAACACTGTTTCCATTTACTCAATGCGAAATTCTTTGAACACAGAGAGAAACAAGAAACATAAATGTTACCATACAGTTATGCTGCATGAGAACTTTTGATAAATGTATTACTTAGAGGAAACTTGTTTCCAAGTTTTTTGCAATAATTTCTTGTAGTCTTTTATAATGACCAGTGTTTCCCTTATTTCTTTCACAAAACTAACCTCTTGCTCAGACACGAATTGTCTTGAAATTCAACAGATTGATTCACAAAATGACAAAATCAGCCCGTTCACCTAGAATAATGAAAAGAATTATCATATAAATGATGACAAAACTGATAATTTGCCTGAAATTAAAGCATCAGAAAGATGGGTAAGGAAAAAATGACTTATTTTGCAAGCTAGATCCTTCCAGCCTAAGAAAGATAGATGCCCTGTAACTCACTAGCTCTAATTCTTTCAATTAAAGAGGAATGCTATTCTGGCCCTTGTATATACCCCCTATTTGAATCAGGCATCTGATTAAGACTAGTGTCTCCTTCATTCCCAAGCTATGCTCTATGGCGTGCTTCCTATTTTCCGAAACTTTGCCAATAACCATAGTTATTTGAATGGGGGCTGTGGATGGGAAATGGGACCAGATCGAGGAGGATGAGATGCTGATAAGGGGAGATGAATGTCTATATAAAGTACAGTATAGCTGGAAACATGTTGGCGGGAAGAGGGTCCATGTTTTGAACAGTCTAGCTGAAAACAGGCTTCAGTTTCACAAACCTCAAACAGTTCCAACGAACTCTGTTGTTCACCTTTTTTCAAACAGGAAAACAGGAAACATAAACGTTATCAAATGGCTTGGAGTGTGCTATACCCTTCTTGTTTGGTGTCACAAATGTTTTGTTTATTATTTTGGCTATATTGGTAGGTATGGTGGACAACTCTCTGTTGATGCAATTACTGATTGGTTGGCGACATCAGTTCTAGGTTTGCCACGGATTTTGTACCACTCCAAGGAGTCAATGGTAATTGGATAAGTTTTCTAAGGGCTAATGTTGCTATAACAGTTTAGTTCTTATGTTCTTTTCTGATTACCAACTTATTCTCCTTTGAATTGTGCTGATTGATTTAAGGTTTGGACTGCTAAAAATCATGATTTGTTAACAAATTCCCTGTAAAAACCATTAATAAGATTATAGCATTTTCAGAAAGTGAAATTTTGTCATTGATTTTGTACTCTGTTGATATTCTATTGGGTTTATCATGGTGATCCTTTTGTCTGGGGATTTTGTTTGCTAAGGACCACCTTGTTGATGTTGGTGGATGTCCTTTTTTGGTGATTATTACAAGAAAAGGTTGCGGAATTTGATATATGGATGTCATAATGCACAAATGTGAAAAGTTAAAGACGTTGCTTTTTTAAGTGGGAAATATATATTTTATGGATCTGAATCAAGAATCCATATATTGTCAAAATTTTTCACTGAAGTCCCATTTTTTCATAGTGCCTCTGTCATGAAACAATTGAAGTTGCATAATGCATCTCACAGCTTGTAATTGAGCACACAGGTGAAGATTGATTTGTAGTTAGAGGAATAATGCATGGCTAAAAGATTGATTATTCTAACTTAGACTAAAGATGAGACGTTAAATGAGGGTTTCTGGTGTTTGGTGTCTGTTGTGGTGTGTAGTTGGCTTTCTTTTGCTGGTAGCATTACAAATAGGAATTGATGGAGGTGTTTGCGTGAAAAATGTTCTTTTCTCATTTCTGGGGGATCACTGAAGTTGGTGGGCAAGAAATTCCACTGGGGACCTGTTATTGTAGTACCAACTCAATTGCTCTTTTATGGTTTAGCAGCTCTATAAATCCCAACATTCCTCTCTTTTGTACTGATGTTATCCCCACCTGCCCCCCTCTTACAGGTACAAAATTTTCTTGCTAAAGCAAAGCCTCACAAGGTACAATTTCTCTCTAGCCCTTGATGGTACTTCCTTTTTTAATCTGCTTATGGTATTTTTAGTACTTATTCTTTCATTTGTATTGGTCAGTTTTGGATATCTACTTTATAAACTTTATCTGCTATACTTGCCTACTTGGAGGATTTTTCCTGCTGGCTGCAGTGTGAATTGATTGCATAATTTTGAGAAAAGATGCATCTTCTCATTTTGTATTATAAGAATAGCGAAGTAGAATTTCAGAGCAAGGTGGCCAAGTGAACAATTCTTAGTCAGACTGGTCCTAGTTAGGACATCACATTTGGGGTTATTCTAGTAGCTCAGCCTTGTTGATGAGCTCTCTGAATTACTTTGATGAGTCAGTTGCTTCTTCAAAGGGATAGCCAATTTGGAGTTTTCTGCTTTTTATCCATATCTGTTTGTTTGCCCTCTTATCTGGAAATTAGAAGATAATTAATTCTGTTCAAGGACAGTGATAATCAAAGGATTTAAGCCAAGACGCGAAATCATCCAACTCCTTTATCTTGGACTCGCTATTCGCATGGCCTGGACTTGCCTAGTTGCTTGGGCTGTAACTGAATGGCTTAGTTTTACTGCTTCATGGATAACAAATTGAAACTCCTCAATGCTACTCTAATTCCATCTACTCCTGAAAGGTAAGGAACATTGGGATCAAGGGCCTGAAATGGCATTAGGTCGAATAGAAACTTATCATTTTAATTGCTTAGGGCAATGTATAAACTAAAACAACAGATGTAGACACTAAGACAACAACTGGCAATGCTTGTACTCCTCTTCACCCTGCATGCTACTGTGTTTAAAAGTCTGCAGATGCTAACCAAACTACATTCCATGCTTGTCTCTTCACTCTGCACCTCCTAGCGTCTTAAAATTTTTCACAAGTTTCAAGCTCCAGTACACAATTTTCAAATGGGAGGATCCAGATGTGAACGGTCAGGTGCAATTGCACCTAACAATTGTTGAGAATCCTTTTCCACATTCTTTTGTCAAATTATGTGGTACATGTAAGTTATTTTCAACCATTTGTCACTACAAATATCATAGACAGACCATGATAACGTATGATGATGGTTGTCAATGATGAAATTGGAAGTACCCAAATTGATTCTTCACTTTATCAAAGGTGAAAATGCTTGCATATCCCAATTTTACATGGTTGACATCGCTACTGGGGGATGTAAAAGTACAATCTACATCATGGTCATTATTTAGTGCTTTAGGTATCTTTTTTCTTTGTGCCAAGTGAAAAAGTAAAGCCTGTTTCACATAGCCATATTCAACATTATTTTCTCATTTATGTGCCTATCTGGCGTCTACGTTGCCTTCTAGAATTGGAGAAAGGTAACCACAATATTCAGGGTTGTTTTGAAGTTCTATTGTTCTTGATTCATAATCAATTTTTATGTGGTTATTGATTTATATTTTCCTTTCTTCTGGCTGATAGGTTAGAATTATCTTCTTCTCAAGATCAGGAGAACGAGCCACCCCATTTATCCGTCAAGCTGCTAGAAATTATTGGACCTATGCCACTTTTGCATTTGTTCGATGGGATGAAGATGATTCTTCTTTCTGGTGGAACATGTATGTCTGTCCTCCCATGTTTTTAAAGTTCGTTAATTGAAAAACCCTTTTCTTTTTTCTTGGTTGTAGGCTCATTGCGTTTCCGCTGCTTTGGTTTGTACCTTTCCCATTTATGCCTCACACAAATTGTGTATGTTTTCCCTCGTTGAGTAACTGCTCTTGTGTGCATAGTCCTTTATTGCCCAGATGATCTTAGGTTTAAACTATTCTGCAATTTGTATCTTGAAGTTGTCTCCACTTGTCTGGAGGAAGGATTTGGCTCCTCCAACTATAGCTTAATGTCCTACACCGAACCTCTATTTGCATTTTGGGTTAACAAATGGCCAAGCATTTTGAGTCCTAACATGTCACTGTGTATTGCTTCCCTGTATTTGCACTTTTGACTGACAAATGGATGACTTGAGAACCTTTCATGACAATTGTTTCTCAGTGCACATATGAATTTAGACTAATTGCTTTTCTTGCAAAATCAACAATCTGCGAAAACTGAGGGCAGAGGTTTGGTAGTACAATTTTTGTTATCAATGTGTCATGTCATTGTCACATTTTTTATTTGTTGGCTCTTATTCAAGACAAATATTCCATGATGACTCTAGGTAGTTAAAACTATTATTACTTCTATCCTTCTTTCGAGTACTTAAACCTCTTTCTAACCATCGTATGGCAAGCATGAGCTACTCACTTCAGGTTTCTATGACTATTATTAGGAAACATAATGTGAAAATGGTGTAACTGCAGTTTAGTTTCCATATTGTCTGTTTGTCAGGCTTAATTTTTTTGACCAATATAATATTCATATTTTTATTTAAAGTTCTTTGGCAACTAAATGCAAAACTTGAATCTCTCTTGTGTTTATACCTCTTTTTCTTTTCTCGTTGTCTTGCTCAGAAACAGGAAGCAAAAATATATCAGTTCCATCAGCCGTAACAAAGATGGTACTTGTAACTAATATAGACTGACAGTGGGAAAGATGCTTAATTTTTTTCTCCAAATTTTCATTTATAACATGACAGAAATGGACATTCTGCATGGTTGATGTAGCATGCAAAGGAGTCATAAGTCCTGGTACATGAGTGCTGGGTAAATAATTTCTGTCATGTCACTTTTGGAGGTCAGAGTTGAGTGTCCTTCTGCACAATAACATTGTACCTGATATTATTTATTGTTTGTGAGGATAGATCTAGTAAATGAACCCCTGATTATTTTCATTGTACTTCATACAGAAATCAACACTAATTTTTTTTTTAATAATTCTTTCTTGAAGAATGGAAACTTTTCTCTTGCAGCATAAATAGTGATCTGTTTAGTGTATCAAATGCATTTCACTGAAGCACTTTCATTTCTAACAGGTTTGGGGTTGAATCTGCTCCAGCCATTGTAATACTTAAAGATCCTGGTGTCAAACCCACTATTTACTACGGTATGTTCTTTTCCTTGTGCCTCTTTTGAGGATACCATAGTAGCTGCTGCAAAAGTAACATGGCATCATTCATTGACAAGCTTTAGGTGCTTGTATCTTGCAGGATCGATCAACAATTCAATGTTTATAGATATCATGGAGAATAACAAATATCATGGTATACTTATTGTTTTAGTTCAGTTCTAGTAAGTGCTTCTGCACGAAGTATAGCATGTTTGAACAATTTTGTTAGTCGGATATAACTCCTGTCACTGGTCAATGGGTTCTGCTATCACAGCATCTGTCATCTCATAGAAAGTACAAACTTAATAGCGTAGTATATCCTTGTGAATGTGTTTTTCAGCTGCTGTTTTCAACCATGTTTTGCATTCTCATGCTTAAGTTTTGCTGTTCTCAGTTTTGCATTCACATTTTGCTTCATAAACTGAATGAGTATGTTTTATTTACATTAAGGATTTCGAAGGTTGACTGAGGTCACAATCACTGTTTTCTGACAAGAACTTTTGAATACACCTGGTTCCAATATGAAGATTGCTTATTCATGCACCCTAATAAAATCTGCATTTTAACAAGATAGAGGACTGTTATTGTTTTGGTTTATTAAGAAGCATTTTAAGTTTGGTTAAAATAAGCTTTAGAGTTTGTTGTTATTGGTAATCCTTTCACTAAGCTGTCCTTGTGAAAAACTTATGGTCATGTTTTCATTTTACCTGATTTTTTCCTATTAAATGTCCCCATGATTATCTTGCTTACCTCCAGTTAAAGACCTAAATTATCTCTCTTAGAGTAATATAACTTATCCATGCTTTCTGTAAATGGATGAGCTGGTGCTGTACCTTCAAGCTGAAAGGATCAGTGGATAGGTGTACCATTTTTCCTGAAAGAAGAGAAAAGGATCTTCATTTAGAGCCCTGATTAAAGAAGGATTACTTGGCTTCTGTTGGTTTCTAAAATCTGAAACTTTCTAGGATTACTTTTTCCTTTGTTCTCTTACCTAGAACAATGTGTTCAATTTGTATGAAACCAAACAACAAATAGAAATAGGACTAGACAGCGAGGCTCGAGAACTTCTGTGACTTGCTCATTGCATGCTTTGCCGAACCTGAGTAAGATATGAAAATGGATGCTTTTGCTTTTTGATGTCATGCTTTCAGTGCTTCCCCAGCTAAGGAGTGTCACTTCAAAGGAGTTGGGTTGTGACCGAGGTTACTCTCGTGCTGGAAGTGAGACTAGGATTTGGTATTGTGTCATCCTTGCTGGAAGGCTGAGCCAAGAACTGAATAAAATGCGTGAAGTGAGCTTCTTTTCCTTGTTATTATCTGTTAAATCAATATCTAGATGCTAGTTGATGTCTAGTGATGCGTACTTGAAGCTACAGATTTGAGATAGACATTTATGTGATTCCATTTGTGCTGCAGACAATTCCATGAGTGAAACTAGTAAAATTAAAGATAATGGCAAGGAAATACTCTGTAAACTAAATATGCTAAGACAAAGATTTTTGTGACACAAAGGTGCTGTAAGATTTTGTCTTATATAGTAAATGGTGTCATTACATGTGGTCAAAGACCATCCGCAGGGTCCAAGAGACACTGAACAATAATGATGGTGAGTTGAATGCTCTTGATCAAGATTCTCCGTCTACACCAGCAGCTCTTGCCGTGGAGCAAAAGCGATTGACACTTACCTGGCTCGACGGGGAGGCACAAGAAGTTAGTTTCTCTTCATATTTTTCATTGCTTTAAGTTTTTAATCCATTCAAATCTTCCAGAACATGGATTGCATCTTTTGAAGTTATAAATCAAGATTTGGCAGTTAAGTAAATCATGAGGCAATATATGACATTTCCTATAGAAAATGTAGGCATTTAGGAACATTGCGGAAGTTTTTGTGCCTTGTTTTGTTAATGTGTATAGCAAGCATCACACTATAGTATATACCTTGATGAGTTTTCCAATCTCCATGATATATTGGAACCATGGAAGTTGCTGCTGATTTTCCTTGGTACTCTGATTCTGTTGGTCTTACATTTCAATTTTGGTATTCTGGAAGATTGACATCCCACAGCTGTGTGTAGTTTAGAGTGTAAGAGATTATGGGTGAAGTGGTTTTTAGTTTATGCAAGTCTGGAAACTTCAGCATAAATGTGATTAAAACCAGATTGATTGTGGATGCCTATGTATGGGGGTATCTCTAGAAAAAAAAGTCTTTCCTGCTCTTGAAAATTTACCAGGCAATATAGGGTTGTAAGTATCCAACATCTGAGTAGTTATTTTTTCTAAAGAAGCTATGAGTTAATAATGCATTTATACAATCAAAAATCAAAACTGGCAAATGGCAAGTGTTTTATTTTCTGTGGATATAATCTTCCAGATGTACATTTTCAGTTTAATATTCTTCTGTGCTAAAATTAGGTTGCTAGTTTCTTTAATTTGCTTGGCTCTCCAATGGAGAAGTGTACTAAGGGCTAGGGGATGATTTAAAGATTTCCATGTGAAGAAGACTTCAGTATCATAAAAATTTGTGATGGTTATAATTGCAGAAAGATTGTATGGTTATTGAGCCTCCAAAAGAGAGAGCATGTAGCTTTATGTCTTGTGTGTGGATCAGGTAGATGTTATTAACAATCATGCCCAGTAAGATTGTAGCCCATCCGGTTGTGGATGTTTTGTGTTGTTCTTTGTCTTTTCTTTTCATTCTTGGGGCTTATATTACACACTCCAATAATTTAATTATTTTGCACATTTATTAAGATGATATGCAGCTTTTTTTACCAGTCAATTACTGGGTGCTCTTAAATTGAAGACTGACATATCTCCAATTTTAGAGATATTGCTTCTTCCATGTAAATTCTGAAGACAGCTACGAGACTTGTGGAACAAGAAGGGCTATGATAGATGTACCGTGTTTGCTAATTGTACGTTATGAGCGGAATGAAACAGAGGATGAAGTTAAGACCGAGAGGCAGCCAAGAAACATGTTTGAAGCATTGCATCACAGTGAACCAGATCCTGCATCTCAGCTAGTGGCAAAGTACAACGGTTCAGATGACAGTACAGAGGTTTGAATTTTTCACAAGCTGATAGATTTAAACATCTAAGTTGAACTAGTGCTTGACCTGAAATTACTGCATCAGCTTATGCAATGGTTTTTTAAATTCATTTTTTTAGGACTAATCTACTTCAGTCTCTTATACCAAACAGCTTTTCTCCTTTGCATCATAAACTGTAGTTAGGGACTTTTTGCACCTAAGCTCTGATTTTGGTTGTTTTGCTTCCTAAATTATCAGATGCTCCTGAATGTACCAGTCACTAGCAGTGCTTGCCTCGATAAGTACAAGCATTGCATGGGATTGTCAGCGCCTTTTCTGGTGTATATTGATCAAAATATAACAACAGGATTGACGATAATATCTATTCAACATGAGCATAAATCTTTAATCTTCATATTCTCAGATAAAATTTGTTCATTTGCAGTATAAAACTGCATGCAACTTTACTGAAGAACAGATTGATATGAAAATATGAAGCTTCGGGTATTATATAAAACCAAAGGTTGAAATTATCAGTTAATTACCCCTCATTTTCTGCATAGCTTCAGACATTTATCCAAATTGCCATCTGATTTTGGAGTGATCCTGGTGGTGGAGTATACCTGTGGGTGACAGCCAGCTGAGTTGATGCAGTGTCTTCACTGACTCCTAAAGCCTGTCCTCTTTGTCTCTCCCCAAAGGAAAATTGATAGTATTGCTATAGAAACAGTCAAGTATAGGAACAGTAACTGTCCAGAACTGTCGTGGACTCCTGTTGTCATTGTTTAATAAGGCAGTTCTGAAAATATTACGCCACTTGCTGCTCATAAATGGACCCTGCACTCAAAAATCATTAGTCTAATGTGTTCTTGTCCAACTTTCTTGGATGCCCTTGGTAACTAAGCATGTGAATGCCACCTGTGTTTTGTCTGTGATTATGTGTAGCACATAAGTGATTAAACTACATTAGGGCATATCATGTTTAGGCCGAGTTCAATGCAAGTGGCCAAAGAGCTTAAGGGCGCAAACTGGAATTTGTCCCCTTCTATTATCTACTGAAACTGCTTGTTTTAGGGGCCTTGCAATATGTTGTCAAGAAACCATGAATGATCATATCCCTGAAATGTTCCTGATGGCTTAAGTCAAATTGTCCTGAAATATTGTGGATGTTTGTTGGCAGATCATAAGTTGGATTTCCAGGACAATAGAAGATGGAGACTCCAGAAATCTCCCTCCTTTTGTAAGTCAACTTGCAAAAACATCTCAATGAGTCAATGCTAATTATCCACTCCTCTTGTTATTTTTGGGGTTGTGTTCTGCTTCTTTTTCTTCTATAATTCTGTTTTTGGTGAACAATTCCATGGTGGCTAGTTCTTAATTAAACATGGAATGTTCTTCCTTTGCATTAGTCCTTGTTTTGAATAAGATATGCAGATGTGTGCATTTTGTATTTCGCAAATTCTACGTTGGTTAACTGGAAACTTCTTGGTTACTTAAACTGTTATCAGATTGTCATTGTGTTCATCTTGATATTCTGGAGCCAATTTTGTTGACTTTAAGGTGATAATTTATTATGCTTCTGATAAAAGAAACACATCTTCTTATGGCAGGCTGGCAAATGGATATTATTGTTCAAAATATACATTGTCTTAGATAGTCCTTAGTTTGTCAGTCTCGTCTTTTTTGTGTCTTGATTGTACTTTTGGAATTCTGTTATACTGTTAACATTAAATCTAAACTCCAAATCCCTAAGGCTATGTGCATGTATGGTTAGATTTGAACCATATATCTGGACATAGGCAATTATGAAAGAGCAAGTTTTGAAGCAATTCGAAAGGTACTCAATTTTGACCTTGGGGATACAAGTTGGGTGCAATTCTCTCTTTGCTTTCAAGGGTGAGGCTGTGTAACCTCCTAGGATGTCATGCGTTTCTAACCTTGGTCATAGGAGTCTCATTGGATCGACTTTCATGTAATGTATGTGCATGGTAGGCTTTCCACTCAAAAACCTTTATTAGTTTGTTACTTGTGTAAATCAAATGGGTAAAAAATGCTTATTTTCCCTTACTTGATATCCTTTTGTAGATGAGCTAATTCAGGACTTGTCAGAGACAGATTTGCTCTCTATGTTGTCTTTTTGATGCTGAAGTATTCTGTCAATCTTGCAGAGAACAAAATGTCCTGAGCTGGTTCCTGAGGATGTGGATCCCTTATGGCAAGCAGGTTCTGAGAAAATTATTTCTTCAAGCAAGGGCCTGAAGTATAAGATCACTGGCTTCATAAATCAAATGCATAACCAATTAGATGATCCAAGGATTGGACCAGTTTTACTTTTGGCGGCATTGGTGTTATGTGGCCGCACCTGGCTGCAGAGAAGTCAACCAACTCCGAAGAATGAGTCAAACGCTTCAAATGAATCAAGTGATAAGGTTAGTCATAGTGATTGTCTATCTCCAAGCTGAGCCTCGGTAGTTCATTCCAGTAAGTTGTTCGTTAGTCTTTCACTTAATATCGTGTAATACTAGTAGAGCTCTACCTCATTTACATATATTTGCAGTCAAGTTTAGTTAAACATTTCTTCACCTATCCATGTAATGTATTTCTTTTTCTTATGAATTTCCTGTTGCAGGATAAGGTTAGGCAAAATCGCAAAACTCGTCCACGAAATGACCTTATTCCTTCTTCAATCACTGATGTGGAACCTAAGGATGCCCAACAAGTGCAATTTTCGGACTCAGATTCGGACAATTAGGAAAACATAGCTAGCATTTAAATTCAAAGAAGTCGGGAGAACTTTTGGCTGCACTTGGTGTCTAAACTAATTTTGAGTCCACTTTTCAGTTAATAGTCTATATTTCTTCCTTCATCTTTATGATATAGGTCTCCTTTGGTTCTAGTAAATGTCCAAGCTTGGGGCTCATAGGTTCTAATAATTCGTTAAGTTTTTTAAATGACATGCTTATTTATCACGTGTAATGCGAGAATACCATTAACTCCTATTTTAAAGACAAAAGACTCCGGAATACCCCAGTAGTACAGTTTCTTTGGAAAAGGAGCTAAGGAGTGCTCCATATCAGGTTGGCCTAAATCCGTTAATAGCTCTTGCAATTGAATTCTTAGTTAATGTGAATCATCAAATTTTTGTTGGATTAGTATTTTTGAACGTGGAGCAAGTAGTTCATTATTGTGTTGACAGTGTAATAATCTCACCGTTGAATGTGTGATAAATAATCAAATTTGAATTTGATATATGTATCAATGTATTTAATCGTGACAGTGTATATAAGATTAATGTGTATAAAATTAATTTAACTCAATACAATTACCACTATTTTAAAAATAAAGAAAATGGAAAAAAGATGCGACTACTGATTTAACTATAATCCAGTGTGGTAGCATGACTGAACGTTAAAGTATTGAGTAAATGGCAAAAAAGGTCACTCAACTTTTTAAAGTTGCACCGGTTGGTCATCAAACTTTTTTTTTGGCCAAAAAGGTCACTCAACTATTTAAAACACGCCATCCGAGTCATTTCGGCAAGTTTCTTGTCTAATACAGCCGGAAACAGAATAAAATAATTGGAGAGCCTAATTAAACAGGGGTAAAAAAGTCCAGAACTTAGATCTGCCTCGCAAACCGTGTCCCTTTTTGTATATGAAGGCACCATAAAGTGTATTCCACACTGTAAGTCTAGATCTGCTGCCTATCTCCTCCAAAAAGCCATGAGAAGAACCTTTAAACCAATTCCATTTTGCAATTGTGGCACAAGAACCATATTGAAGACCTCATGAACCGAGAGAAACCCAGCACGAAGATATGTTGAATGTGCTCAAGGTCAAGTAAGTATTAGAAAGTCTATTGCTTGGCTTGTCTTTGCTGAAAGTATAAGATTTTTCTTGAAAAATCCCAAACAGAAAAATTTAAAAAGAACTATAATTGCAGGTTGAAGGCTGTGGACATTGGGATTGGTATGATGAAGAGATGTGTGAAAGATCTAAACAGTAATACCCCAAGGAGTAAAATCAATTGGAAGTTGAGAATGAATCTTTGGTAGAGGAGGCTAGAAGGTGGCAAAACAGAACGATAAAACTAGAAATTGAAGTAAAGAAGTTGCAGGACCAACTACGCAGAAGGCAGACAAGGAAAAAAGTATCAAGTTTTGCTATTGTGATTTGGGTTTTCTTGACTTTGTATTTGTGGAATAAAGAGGCATCAGAGTGTAGTGTCTCTGGACGGAAGCTACAAATTGTTAGAGTGTAATATCCCTTTGTGGCAGGAAATATGTTGTTTAGTTTAGTTGACTTTTGTAGCTGCAAAAACTTTGCAGGAGTATACTAATACCATTTTGTTGGACGACAACTGTTAATTGTGAAACCAGTGCACATAATTCCTCATGAATTTTACTGGAGTGTATATCATTGGCTGCATTTTGTTTTTTCTAGTGCTATGTACGATGGCGCGAACCTGATATGTCCACATTGAAAGTAAATGGAATGGAATAATGACAAATAGGCATAATAATATATAGAGCAAGATCCTTGTCAAAATGGACATCAATTTTCTGAAGTTACAATATCACCATCCCTGCATCTAGATCAAAAAGCTATCAATTTTTTTCAACAAGTCTATTCTTATTGCTGGTATCAACAAAAAGGAAAACAAAAAGTGTTATTTCCATCAGCATCAGGAAACCCCATTGCCTCTTCAACCACAAATCAGGTCACTATTTACATCAAAAGATTAAAGATAAATGCAACAATTCAGGCAAAAAATCTTCATGATGAACCTCTTCTACCCCTTGAAATTTCAGGCCACCTCCCAACCTTAAATGGTGGTTCTTTCCCCAAATATGCATAATTGGCATTAATAGCTCCTTTTTCTGCATCAGTCAACTTCCTTTTCCTTTGGCCTTTTTTCTGGCTTGTTTTGGCAGTAGATGAACTTGGCTGACCTTGTCCACTTGTAGTTGAATTTGCAGCAGTAGAGCCTACTCGTCTTACATACAAAATTGAATATTACTGTGTAGAAACATATCGTAACTATCATGACACAAAAGTTAAGGTTCTAGCTGGTATTGAAGTTTTCCTAAGTCGCTCTTTTGTGGACCCCTCGTTTGGGAACCTCTGTCGTGTTGGATTGATTTTCTTTATCAATATTGGCGGTCCGGGAAGTGGATTTTGCTCTATCCAAATCTTTTGTGGGACCCGTTGTTGGGTCTGTCCTTGTATCGGTTGAGCAGCCATGGAATGACAATTATGTCCATTATTAGCTGCTCCAAAATCAGCATGCTCATGGCCTGCAAATGTACTATTACTTTGAGAAGCACCAGTCATTCTTTGTTCTTCTGTGACATCACTTGGGCCTTCTTTGCAAGTGGCTCTGTTATGGCCTGATTTCCCACACTTTTTGCAATGTATTAACACATGCTTTTTTAACTTCTGAACAGTGTTCTTGACAGTTCTACCACTACCTTTACTCGGTCCACATCCTTAATTCTGGCTTTTCTTGGCCTACCTCTTTAGACGCATGGGATGGGGGGTCCAATTCTGGATTGCTAGATTGGGGCCACAATGTCTTCCCACTAACTGGATACAGTACATTTTCATATATTTGGATAAATAAATCTCTCTTGTAACATGCATCGTTGTAATTATGTGGGTCCTCATTATTTCTGTGTATTGCTGCAATTGCATGGCAACAAGGTAACCCACTAATTTGCCATAATCTACATGTGCATGTTTTCATTGTTGGGTAGACAGCATATTGTTCCCCCCTAGGGCCCCTAACCTGATAGCCTCCATCACCATTAGCTACTGATTTCCATTTTCTAGAGTGTTTTACCCTATCATCAATAAGTTCCATTATTGTTGGACCAATAGGCCCAGTACACTTCCCCATCCAAGCTGCTCTTTCCCCTATCCTACCCATCAAGTACTCCCTAATCCACTCCATCATACTAATGATTGGTAAGTCCCTTGCCTCTAGTATTTTTGCATTAAAAGTTTCACATAAATTGTTAACAAGCATATCCGACTTAACATGTTTAGGAAAGAATGCCTTACACCAATGGTGAGGTGGTGGGGCCCTCCTCACCTACTTATATGCAAGTGCATCATATTGTCTCAGGTCCTCAAGTTCAGCTTCATACAGCCTCCTGGTTCAGTAGCAATGCTCCAAAACATGCCCTTTAATGCACTCCCAGGATGCTTTTTCTTGAAATTCCTATATAAATGTTGTACACAAAATCTATGTCGGCATGGAAGAAAGCTCCAACAAAGGTAATCACAAGTCCCTAAATGAAGTGTGAAGTGTTTGTAAATTACTTGACTAGCATATAAAGTAAAGTTTAAAATAAACAAAAAGTACAGCATAGAAGATATTTGACCTTTTCGGTTCAAATAAATGTGTAATGGCTGCTGGCCTGGGCAATTCCTAAATCTTGAAACAACAAATTCAAAAACCAGAACCATTGCTCCCTTGCCTCCTTTTCAACCACGGCCCAAGCAATAGGCCACCACCCATTATTGGGATCTGTCCCAATAGCTTAAGTTGACCGTGATGTTCACCTTTTGTATGACACCCATCCAATCCTATTATGGATCTACATCCATCATTGAAACCCTTTTTCAAAGGTCCTAGGCAACAGTAGAATCTCTTGAAGATTGGTCTGCTATCAGGATTGGTTCTTGGACTGAACTGAATATCAACAGTTGTATTGGGGTGTGTTCTTTCAAGCTCTGCAGCATATCTCCACACAGCAGCATATTGTTCATGAGCATGGCCTTTGATATTTTTCCTTGCCATAGTTCGAGCCTTGTATGCCATGCTTCTACTAATTTCACATTTGTACTGCTCATCTATGGTTTGCCTAATCTGCTGAATAGGCATGTCCATATTTGTTCTAATTGTATCCTCATATCTCTCGGCTAGCCATGATATAGTCATATTCTTGTTCTTCCAAGCATGTCGGCAATTTGTATGCACATCATTCAAAGTCTTGACAACAAAATCATTATCATTCATGGCAGGAATTTTTGCTGCATACACATACCACTTACAAGGAGCTTCACATTTTGCCCTCAACCTCCTAGAGTCATTGGTATACATGTACACTGGTCTCCCAATAAGAATTGAATAATTTCTAACTGCATTTCTAAATAAAGATTTGGTTCAAAACTTGACTACAACTTCAAATTATGGATTTATTAGAAACTGGTCAATGTTGAAGTCTTTGTACCTTGTTTGCCAATGGTCTCCCTCATCGATGAGTTCGGATTGTTGTTAAGTTCTCAGTATGCATCATCCTCTAAGAGTGGATTCTCCTCTTGTGTTGATGTATGCGCTTGCTCTCTTCTTGGAGAAGACATACCACCACTTCTTCGTGAGTTTCTAGCAGGTTGTTGTCTTTTGTGAGAAGCTGTATCACCACTCCTTTGTGAGTTTCCTAGCCTTTCACTCCTCCCTCACTTGCACATTCTCATTCATGGATGCTGGGGCTGAGTTGTTGCCCTCACTTATCCCTTCGCCATGAACAATCTCACTCTCCATATTTCTATCAATTGAGACTCACCAACATGGCCCTCAATGGTAGCATCACCTTCTTGTGTATCTGGCTGTTGCATGTCTATGTTATCATCTCTACAGTACTCATTATACTCAGTGAATTCCCCTTCCTCAGATGTTGAAGACATACCATCACTTTCATGTGCTAAACCTTCTGAGAGTGCACTTCCATCTATAGTGGCATCTTGGGTTGGCCCATGCATTGTATCCACATTTGCTTGGCCTGGTTCTTCATGTTGCACTATCCATTCTAAGGCACAAATCACTTTAGAGCCAACACCACTCCTTGTATCAGGTTTTCTACCACTTGCCTCTTTGAAACCACTCTTTTTTACTGGTTCTTTTCTACCAAAGTCAACCTCATCAGCCTCCAATTCCTCTATAACTACTGAGGACTTTCTCCCAACTAAGTCATCATGCAAGACAATAGGGGCAATATTGAGCATTTCCTTTCCTTGGACATGGTGACAATATACCTCCATCAACGTAAACTTTCCAATCCATTACAAATTCTATAATATGCTTGATCACTTTGCAGCTCTCAGGGCCATGGTTTATATCACCAATAGGGATCAATGTAATAGTACAAAATAATGCTATCCGTGTGCCCACACTCCTTCACCATTTTGTTGATTTCATGGACTGACATTCTTTCCGCATCACAAGCATCAAAATAATCAGTCTCACCATTCACATAGCTTTTGTATTTATCCCCTTCAATTCTACCACCATGATGCATTTTAATTGAAAATAGAGAAGATTCATCGGCTGCAATAAGAACCCATTCCAAAATAGTTTATGTAGACACCAAATTTTGACTATTTCTTTTGTTTTCCTATGTTTTTATCTATTAATGTTTAGTTATTTATCTTTGAATTTTCTAACATTTTTTTTCTCATTTTTGTAGGTTTTTCTTAAAAAAAAAAGAGAGAAAAAAAAAAAAGGAAAGTCAAAACGCTGACCGACGCTGATGAGTCCGCTGTAACAGTCCGCAAAAAAAAAAAATGACGCTGATTTTTCCAGTAAGATCGGATCATCCTTTTCCAAATGTAATTTTGATGCTTGAGCGATAAGAAACCTATTTAAACATTCCCAACTCACCTTAACCCCTAACAACTCATCTAACGTTCAAGATTAGCTCACCTCATCCCAAGAATATCAAAACCCTTAGTTCTAGGTTTGGGTGGCTATAAATAGCCTAGATTAGGGTTTAACAAGGGGGGGAAATCTGAGAGAAAAAAGAGGCAATTAGGAGAGTTTTGATAGAGAAAAAAGCAGAGAAAAACGGCTGAGAATTAGAGAGGAAAAAGGAAAAGAAAGAAGAAAAGAAAAGCTAGGGTTTCACTTGAGGAGATTATTCTGGAATTTCTGTCCTCTTCTCTTGTTTAGATTCAAAACTTCCGATTCAGGTAACATCCTTCTACTCTATTTACTGTTTTTTGATCGTAAAATTGTCTGAGATTTGGACCTTTTGGTGGAACCAAGGTCTTGAATAGTTTTTCCTTTAGTTTGGAATATTTGATGACGATTATCAGCTGTTATATGAGCATGTTGTATTTATAAAGTCTTGGTAAGGCTAGTAGACTTGTTTTTACGTTTAAAATTAGACGTTTGATGCTTCTGTGATGATGCTGTTGTGATTCCTGAGAAATTTCTGGAAAAATGTTCTTCGCGTTTTGAAGATGTGAAGAAACACGGACTACTTATTGCTTGTCAGCGTTCCTCTTGAATATTTGAAGATGTGAAGAAGCGGACCTCTTTGGGTTACTAGCAGCTCGCTTTGTTTGAATATTTGAAGATGTGAAGAACGCTGGCTTGTTACGCAGCCAAATAAGCCTCGTTTCTACCAGCTTCTTCCCTTTTTTGTCTATTTGATGATGTTGATGCTTAAGATTTGGTCTTCTTCGATTCTAGCTTGTTTTGACATGATCTGAATGCTAGTGTTTGATGTTTAAATAGATCCCCTTGCCTCTGAGGTTTTTTTTATCTGTGATATTGTCTGAAAAATTGGAAGCAATCTTCCTGGTATTTTGAAGATGGGAAGAGACGCGGATGGTTACGCGGCTGAGTCCGCGTTTCTAGTCCGCGTTTCCCCTCTGAACTTTGATTTTTGCTTGTAACGCGGACCTTGTTGCGCGGCTCTGTCCGCGTTTCTGATCCATATAACCTCTCTGTTTTTGTATTCTGTTGAGATTTTCTGTTCCTTTGTTCTAGAATCTTACTCCATTTCCTAGTTTTATCTGTGTTGCTTCCAGAGTCTGTTTAGATACCTTCTCTTTAAACTTTTGATTAATTTTTCCTTTAAATTGGTACCTTGATCCCTTTTGTTGACATTGAGTCTTAGATAACCATTCCCATCATCTAAGGATTCAATTAAGGCCTCACATCAAGGGATGGTAACTTCTTTCCCCTATTATGTGCTTATTATGTATTTTTGCATGATCTTGCATGTTTTAAATTAAGTTTTCCTTTGCTTTTATTCATGTCTAGTCTTTATTTATGTCAATTTAATTTTTGAGTAAATCATTTGGAGGCCTTGGATGCCAAGTTGTAATAGATAGGTTTAATTTGGCAAAAAGTGTATTTATTCTAGAAAATGTAATAGTTAGATTATTATTCCGAATTTTCCCCCCTTAGAATGTATTTAGGTTTCCCCAATGTAATAATTAGTTTTTATATGCTTATTTTGCATGCTTGCATGATTATGTGTTTATTTGCTTTCCTAGGGCCTTGCATTTAGATATTATGCCTACGTGTTATGTGCTTATGTGTTTTATGTGTTTATTTGCTTTATTATCATGTCTACATGATTATTGTGTAAATATATTGACGTCACCACACTAGTCCAACGCTAGTTGTGACCTTCCCCTTCGATTTCTCACTAATCCAATGTTAGTGAGAACCTTTTGACGAGGGTTAGTCCAATGCTAGACCCTTAAAACGCCATTCATGCATTAGATACAAATTTCACACACTTTTCACTTTTAAAGTTTATTTCCCATTTTGCATGTCACTATTATCCCATCCCGTATGTGAAACATCTCATTTAGTTTTCTTTTTATTAGATTAGTGCATTTAAGGCATTACCCTTTGAATTAGGGAAAAGAGCTAGTATGGCTTCCTAGCCTTAGCACGCTTTTATTTCCTTCTATGAAAAGGAAGAATTAAAGTCACGAATTTAGTCCTCCGCACCCATTATGTTGCATTATCCCTATTTAAGACATGCATGTGCATTATTTTAAACTCTATCAAATTCATTCTTTAAAAATCAACTTTCTTCTTCATATTTTAGCAATTCAAAGTCAAAAAACCATTTTCTTAAAATTACATTTTTTGGAAATTCAAAGTTCCTCTTTGCACTTAAAATTGACCTTTCAAAAACCCAACTTCTTTCTCTTGATACTTTTATAAAATTGCATTTTAAAACCCTATTTTCCGTTCATTCGAGTCTCATCATTTGCATTTTTTTCGTGACCTCCTTGAGGGATCAAAATTGGATGACACAACTAATGTGATCAATTCTAATCACACCTCAAGGAGATATTTTGCCCCTCTCGATCCAACATTAGGTCTAGGTTTTGCATCCATATAGACAACATCCAAATATGATAAAATTTAAAGTTAGAAATTAGGAAATTTTCAACTAAATCTTGCAACTAGCTTTAGGTTAGAAGGGTGCCTTGTAGAGGCCAGTAACATCTGAATCTTTGCCTTCCTTCTTTCAACCGACCTAACCTTTTCTCTAGTTTTCAAAGATCTGAGTCGCCTAAAAGGGTTTTTCTTTGTTTATTTTCATTAATTAAAACTTTTGGGTGACTTGGTACACCTAAACTCCATACCAAGTGGCAACTCCAAACCTTTTCTAAAAAAACCCTTTCTAGATTTTTGTTTTTGGGTCCAAACCGTCGCAATTTTATAGTCCCATGACCCCTTTCCCTTTCTTTTTCCAAAACCAAATAAAAATCGAAATCTTTCCCTCTCTTTCCATTCAATCATTTAATCAATCAAAATGGCCATAATGGGATTTTCCTAAGAGGGTCCGAAAGCACTTGATTTAGTTGATTATTTTTTTTCTAACTTTCTTATATATCACATTTGATGTTTTAAGTTGCATTCTTTTCTTTTCTCTTTTAGGTTTTCCGCAAATCACTCCTTACACATCGACATGATGAATGAATTATTGTTTATTTATTTACTTGTACCGCCTTACATTGGATGCACCTACCCTAGAGCCTCGAAAATGCTTGATGTTTGAATCCCTCCTCTCAAAGGGGATCACTTTCATACTGCATATGTATTTTACTTTGACCCTATTTTTTTACTTTTAGTGGCTTTGTCACGCCACTCTTCCTATTAGGATTAGGATCGATCCACTTGGACATCCGGCCGTGTACGTAGCAATGTCTGGGGATCACTCAACCAACCGGGGCATTTGAATTGATGACCTTTTGCCTTTGGTCTCAAGGTTTGGGAGCTCAGAACCTTTATCGAAGTCTAAATGCATTAGTGAGCCCAACCTCATGCATCCATGTTAGAATCGCCAGGGAGAGTCTACCTTACCCTATTAAGGATCACTAGACACCTAGAGAGGGATTTCACCCCTCTTATTTTTGTGCAATTTGTTGCTCCAACGCGGTTATGTGATATCTGTTGATTAAACTAACTTTTGTTGTCTTTTTCTTGCATTTCACAAACTATAGAAAACAAGAGTCTTGGCTTCTTAAGACAAGCCATCCTTCTAGATAGGCTATTGCACGTTTGAATTTATGTTCATTGCATTCAAGTTGTAATTGCATATTATTTTAGGCTTACCCGGCATTCAGATGGGGCTCCTATAGGCCATGTTTCATTTTGCACCTTTACTTGCTTTAATAAAATGACATCATGCATAAACCATAGAGGGAATGCCGCATAGGGAATCCCATGTTAGGAATAAACCACCTTTGTGTGTCGGATATATAATCCAATGAGACTTGCATGTTTATGTTTTCAGTAACATCCAAAGGGGTAGTGCACAAGGTAAGGTAGGGTCCGATCCTTCTATGATGACATCCAAAGATATGGAGTGACCTTCACATGCTAGAATATAAACCTCTAGTAATCATTTTTTGGCAATTTTATCAAAATTGGTAAAATCCCATGCATAAGGACACTAAATCAAAAAGAGTCACAAAATAATTTCTCATTGTTGAGATAATGATTTTATCAAGGCCAAATCTTGATTTTAGAGGCCTTATGGGCTAGTGTATTGTAAATAACATGGAGATGTGGAGTTACAAAGTAAACAATAAACCCAGTCGACTTTTGAGTAAACCATCAATCTCGTCCAATCTATTTGAGCTAGATCCATATTTCCCTCAAGAATAATCCTTTTCATGCTAAATCAACCTTTTAACCTCTCTTACATATCAATTAAAGTAATGAATCCATTCAACCTTCGTCCCTCATAATGTGCCCAAACAAGGTATATTCTTTTGGTCAATCCTTCGGGCTTGTTGTTACTTACCAATCGCATATCAACGGAGTGATCGGACCCATCAGGTATTGTATGGTGCATACACCAGAGGATTGCATTTTTCATGCTAGGCCTACCCTTGGCACAAAAGGGCTCCCCTCTAGGACATGCATCCGAATTATATAAGCAATCACTAATTTCGTTCTTTTTCCTTTTTTCAAATAAATCTCTGCAGCTCCCTTTGGAAATAAGTAAAGTGTGTTTCTTTTCCCATTCGGTATTTTTTTTAAAAAATAGCTTCACGCAGAAGCCCCATCGTTACCCGTTCTAAAAGCAAAATCTCAAAACAGCCCATAAGCATGAGTTCCGCAGGTTTGATAGAATGCTTTGGTCACTGCCTGATTTTGCTGCCTTGGGAGCTCGCTAAGTGAAGTGGGAAGGTTCAACGAGATGGCGCCGAGATGGCAGTGGAAATTGATCGGTGGCCAATGAGTGGAGGTGGTACCGAATGATCATGAACACTTCTGCTAGCATTCCCCGCTAACAAGTAATCCACCCCTTTTCTCAATATTCAAACCACCCCTTGTTCCACTTATTCCTAACCTTCATGAGATTGCTTTCTCTCACCATAACACCGGTTTTCCATACACTCACCGACTATGTCTTGAGCCCAACCAAAAGGCAAACCCTCACACTCAACCCGCATCATCTTAAACATACCTCCCATACCAAGCCTCATCTTCATAACACCTAACCCTTTGTATGGGATATTGCCTCTCAAGGAAGGCCAGATAGATGAGCCTGCCAATCGACAAAGATCTGAAGAGATTGGACAGGTTCGAGGAGTTTATAAAGAAGAACCAAGGTCCAACCTGGATTGGATTACGATGATCTGTGCCTATTTCACATTCAGCCTGGGTTTCAAAACCCCAAGTTCAGCAAGTATGATGGTACCGGAATCCTAAGACGCACCTTAAAATGTTTGCCAACAAGCTTGGTAAGCTGGATGATGAATTTGCCCATGCGCCTGCTCCCCGAGAGCCTAGAAGGAGATGCTTTGGATTGGTACTCAAACCAAATCTCAAGAGATCAAAACTTGGTTAGATTTGTCAACCGCTTGTGAAACAAGACAATACAATTGTGAGTTGGCACCACACTAACAACATTGAAGGAATCAAAAGCGAGGCCCCGGCGATCACAAGTCATATGCCGATGGAGAAAGTTGGCTAAAGTTGAGCCTCCCATGACGTAAGAAGAGATTGTTCTGCACTTTCATCAAAGACATGACCCGCCTTTATTTTGAAGAGATTTTTCAATGACCGGGAGTTCTTTTGCTACAATTGTCAATAAGCTCGGAGGAGTATGATGAGTTTGTTAGAGTTGGGAAAATTGTCAATGTGACCGCCCAAACAAAGAATTGGAAACATTACAAGGGCAAATGGCAAATGGGAGGAAACTCCCATTTAAAAAGAATGAAGGAGAAGTCGCTTTTGTGTGGGATCGAACCCACCTCCTCAGCCCGTGAACTTGACTCACCCCACCAATTCAAGCTCATACTTACCTTATCCCTACCATCACATCACACCGCTGCCCAAATGCCTCACCCCCACCTATATTTGAATTCCCATCTTTGCCTCCAACTTCCCAACCTATCTCCTACCCCCGTCAAAACTATGCTCCTAGACCTACTCCACAAAATCCTGTACAAAATTCTTTTCAACATAATGAAATGCAAAATCAGAAAACCTTTCGAACTTTTACCGATCTGGGCCGCCCTATTGACCAGCTGTATGAGCAGTTGAAGGCCGTTGGAAAAATTGGCACTGTCCCTCCCAAATTGTATTCCCGAGGACTCCCTGCTGGATATGATCCCCATACTATCTGCGCTTACCATTCTGGAAACCCGGGTCATCCGACGATTAATTGTTGGGCCTTGAAGCATAAAATTCAAGACATGGTGGATGCCGGGGATATAGTTCTGAAAAGAAAGAATGAGCAAGGGCAATGTCAATAGAAACCCTCTCCTAACATAAAGACGCCGCCAATGATGCATGGAGGAAATTGTTGACCATGCTCGCCATTAAAGAAGAGGGATGATGGTGGATCATTTAAGGAAAGGTCTGATGATGATATAGAGACAAGGTTATCTCAACTGTTTGTCGGGGTCACCCTTAACACCGATCCTACGGAGAATGTGGATTTTCCTTCGATTCCTCAAGAGGCCACACAAGATTGGGCTACCGATGGTCTGCCTGTTTGGAGGAAGTTTTGGTAAATCTGAGGGGGTTGTCCCTGAAAAAAAATGAATCATGCTTTGATGTCAATCATTTCTTCAAAAAACAATGCACTTGTTATTTCACCTTTTTGCTTGTTTAAAATTGTGCTTTTAATTATGACTCCATGGTATTATCTGTTATCTTGCTTTGCCAAATGAAATGGAATCCTTTTGTCCTTCAAGTTATGGTTCACTCATTTTATTTTTGCACATTTATTTATTTTTGCTCTTGGATGATCATGAATAAAAACCTTTGACCCTTGGACATCATCCTTTTGGAATTTGATGGACGAAAATTCTGATGTCTCATGAACTTGGATGTCGTCATTTGTAAGATAATCGAAACACACCGAGATTGGCATGAGAAACTACCCTTTTGGCATGGAGAATTGCAATCAGAATTTCTACTGGAGCAACACCTTACTCTCTCATGTATGGGATGAAAGCGGTATTACCTGCTGAAATTGAAATCCCATCTTTGCGCATTTTAATGGAAGCTCAATTGGAAGAAACTGAACGGACCAAGCAACGTCGCGAGCAACTGTCTTTGATCGATGAAAGAAGGTTGAATGCCATCTGTCATGGGCAATGTTACCAGCAGAGGATGGCTCGGGTTTATAACAAGAAAGTTAGACCTCGCAGGTTCGAAGTGGGGGACAAAGTTTTGAAACGAATCCTTCCGATACAAGAAGAGGCTAAGGGGAAATTATCCAATTGGCAAGGCCGCTCATTATTCAAAAGACCTGGAGGGCATTATTTCATGAGATGGATGGACAAATTTTTCTCAACCAATCAATTCACATGTGTAAAAAAATTTTGAGTAAGGTTTCTTCAAGTTTTTGCAAAAGGTGGTCCTGAAAAACCTCTATTCCTTTCATTTAAACACTTCAACCCCCCAGTTTTCCCGTTTGAGCCTATAAAAGAATAATTAATTATTTAGCAAACCCTCTTGAGAATCACAAACCTCCACACTGGGGCAATTTTTGTATTTTTGAAAATAAAAATAAAAAAAATTTTCTTTTGAGGAAAAAGAAGAGACCAAACTGGGGCAATTTTTGTATTAAAAAAAAAAAGAGAGAGAAAGAAAAGGAAGAAGAAGACCAAACTGGGGCAAATTTTCTACAAAGAGAAATTTTTTGCATTCAAGTTTAAACCTGCCTCTACACCACACTCAAACCCCTTGCAAAAAGTCTAGTGTTATAGACCCCCACCTTTTTGCAAAAATTTCTGGAAAGAACTTTCGCAATCAAAAGGCAAATGATGCAAATACATTCCCTCTGAATTTTTGTCAGAAGGGATTGTCTCACTGATGCCACCATTTTAACAAACATGTTTAAATTGACGAAATTGGGGTTTAAGTCTGTCCATTTCATTAGACTACCTTATCAGTCAGTTTCAACGCAAATCTGAAAGGATACTAAAGCAAGTTTTGAAAAGCAACAGTGCAAACGGAAAGGAAAAGTTCATGGGACAAGGCAAGCGGTGATTACGCCTATCGGTTTACCTTATATCAAGCACTCCCTTGCCAAGAAATTCTAAGGAGATGATATCCAAAAGGGTCAAATGCAACGCTTTTGTGTTAAATAATTTTCCTAGCATTTGTCCTTTATTGATTTAAAATGTCATGTTTAACATTCATGGTCATGATGTCAAAATAAATTTTCTTTCCTTTGCCCCAAATTTTTGCACATATTTTTTATCAAAAGGGCATTTTCATCAAAGGACAATCCTCTTAGATCACCATGAAGGAATGGGTGATATGGGTTCAGAAAGAAGCAAGACGACAGAACAGATCTGCACCGGTAAAACAAGAAGAATTCAGCTGACACCGCTCGTCGACGTCCAAGAACTCATGTTTACGGGTTGCTCGAGATAAAAGGGAGAATGGTGGCGGCGTTATCATTACTTTTTCACCGTTTCTTTTCTTTTGCAGAGAAGCAGGGACAAGTGACTAATCGGTCCAATCGAGGAAGTCAGTTTTAGTTTGAGTAGATGTTTAAAATGTATGATTAGGCCATTTTTGAAGCATGCATACAAAAATAAATAAAGATAGATGTTTTGAAAAATCAAGAAAAGATAAATTCTTTGAAAAATGTTGGAAAGTAAGGTTTTTACCTACATTGCCAAGTGTTATAGCCCTCAGTTCAAAATGATAATAATAATAAAAGAAGAAGAAAAAAAAATTTTCAAAAAAAAAATAAAAAAATAAAAAAAAAATTTTTTGTTGAAGTGACGCGGGTGGTTACGTGGACCAGCCCAATTACGCTTTCTTTACAAATTCATATTCTCGAGAAATAACGCTGGTGGTTATGGACCACCATTTCCCTCGCTTTTTTACAAATTCATGTCCTCCGAGAAGTAACGCTGGTTGTTATGGAGTAGTCCAGCGTTCCCCGCTTTTTGAAATTCATATCTTCCGAGTGTAACGCTGAGCCTTATTTTGTTCCGCTTTTCCTCGCTGGATTTTGCTTTATTTCATTTTTCTGAACGAACGCTGCACTGCTTGAAGTTACTCCGCTTCATTCCGCTTTCTATTTGACAAAATTTCAGTTCATGGTAACGCTGAGTAGTCCAGATCACAAGCTTCCATTGCCCAAACTCAAAAGCAAGCGCTGACGCCTTCCTCATTTTTTTCTCTTCCCACTCCATCGTAACTCACCCAAATCCTCGAACTGCTCTTTCTTCCATATTTTTCACCGAACATTCCCTGGGCTTCTTAGAACCTTTTCATCCAACAAAACATCACTAAAAACACATCAAAAGTCTGGATTGAGGTTGTTTTTCCGGCTAAAACCGTCAATTGGGGTCAATTCGCTTGTTTTTGGGCTTCTTGCATCATTTCACTCTCAAACACTCCACTACGTGATTATGTAAGAAATCCTAACAAAATTACATCTTTTGAATTTCCGAAAATTCATTCTTTTTTCCTTTTTTTCGCGATTTTTCTGTTTTAATTATAATGATTATTGTTGTTGTTTCTAATGATTGTTAGACTTGTTTATGTGATTAAAAGATGTTGGTGAGCCATTTATCTATTTTATTTGTTTAATTATTATTTATTTAAATTGTGTAATTTTTGTTAATTTGTGAATTTTAATTTTTGTATTGTTAATTAATAGATTGGATATGATTGTTAGATTCAAATTGAGCACGTTTGAGTGGTCAAGTGTAGAAATTGTAGAATTTTTGTTTAATTTGGAACTTGTTGAAATTTCTAGTCCTATTTGGAATTTTGTGTGATTTTTTTGCACTAGTGTAAAATTAGAGTGAAAATTAGAAATCTGATTTTTTTACTTTTTATAGAAATTGGGATAAAATTTGTGAATTGTTGATTGAATTGTTGAAATCTTTGTAGTTTATAAAGAGTAGTTGAATTTTCGTATTTTTTGTGTGGATTTTCGTTAAATTCAATAAAATTTGTGAATTGTTGATGGAAATTTATATAAATGTTGGTGATTTTTGTTTTATTTTATTTGTTTATTTATTATTTATTTGAATTGTGTTAATTTGTATCAATTTCTGAGTTTAATTTTTATATTTGTTAATTAATAGGTTTGATAGGATTGTTAGATTAAAATTGAACACGTTTGTGTGGTCAAATGTAGAAATTGTAGAATTTTTGCTTAATTTCGAACTTGTTGAAATTTCTAGTCCTGTTTGGAATTTTGTGGGATTTTTGCACTGTTGTAGAATTAATGTGAAAATTAGAAGTCACTGAATTCTTTGATTGTTGTATTTTTATAGGATTTTGGATAAAATTAGTGAATTGTTGATTTTCCTGTGGAAATTTATGAAAAAGTTGGGAGTTTTGAATTTCACAAAATTAATTGAATTGATTGGAGTTTTTAGGAATTGTTGAATTTTAGGTTTTGCGTGGAATTTCGTTGAGTTTTTAGATTTTAGGAATTTAAATGATTTTGTGAAATTTATTGGATTTTTTTTAGAAACTTTATTTTTGTTGTAAAATTCTTGAGATTTTTTTTCATAGGTCTTGTTAAAATTCCTGAAATTTTGGAAAATTTGTTGAATTATTGCACTCTT
Organism: Gardenia jasminoides; assembly: GCA_013103745.1. Classification (NCBI taxonomy): domain Eukaryota; kingdom Viridiplantae; phylum Streptophyta; class Magnoliopsida; order Gentianales; family Rubiaceae; genus Gardenia; species Gardenia jasminoides. The sequence goes on from CM023100.1 coordinate 5,458,356, forward strand.
TGTTCTGTGCACTGTTGTGGAAAAAAAAAATTTCCTACATTTTTGTGAATTTAATTGAAATCTTTTAGAATTTTGTTTCTTTTTGGGGCTTTGTAGAAGTTGTTTGAAGTTCAGTTTTAGAATTTTGTTTTAGGGTATTTTCCAAGAATTTCTAATTTGTTTATGTATTTACCCGCTTTGTCAAAATTGTTGGCAATTAATCATTTAAAAGATTTTTTGTACTATGTCACCAAAGACGCGGGCAAGGGTCGAGCCCTCCATGGAGGAGAGTGAGCCAGAGCCAAGGAAGAGACGAGACAGACCCTCCACCGCCAGATTTTGATCACCCGGTTCTCCCTAAGGAGAACCAGAGTGGTACCGTGCTCGAGAGAGCATAGACTTGTGTATGAGCTGCACATAGCTTCCGGGTGGACGCTGCCCACCGACATCGCCTTCGGGTGGCCCCGGCATTGCCCTATCGATCTTCCTCGACTTGGTCCGCGAAGTTCTATGCAACATCGAGGACAAGAAGGGCAATGAGAGAGGATTGAGACCTCGTTAGAGGAGTCCCAATGGAGATCACCCGGCACTATAGCTCGACACTGGGTGCAGCGACGGGGTCCACCATTGATTTGAAGAAGGACTTCTCCACCGATCGGAGTGGGATCCCTCACATGCTATGGCGCAATTTGGAGTCGCATATGAGGAGTTCCGAGGGTCCCGTGAGCCGCAAGTTGGCTCGATCTTTCCAAAGACGCCACCGCACTATTTTATACACCCCCCACAATGTCATCCCAAGAAGAGCGGCTGGGAGTCGAGGAACAAATCTATACTTTTAGATCGTATGTTCCACGGTCAGGACTCACCATCCGCCCAGATTCCCTTGCCGAACATCATTATCAGTCATATCGGACGGGCGGGGACGTCCACATCATTCCACTTCGGGTTTCCCCGACTTATTTCACTTCTCCTCCACTGGGCGAGGGTGATTCCCCCTGCTATCCCACCTACTCCCCGAGGCTGGTGAGCTTCGATTGGATTGTCTTGAAGGACTTACATATAGATGTATCGACATTGCCCGCCAACGAGAGCCACCCAGAGCTACTAGACGGGAGGAGGAGAGGCGGCTCATCGTCCTGCACCACCACCACCACCATCACGCCTGGATGGCAGTCGCCATGACACTCGGCGGATTTCGACCCGCATGATCGAGAGATGGGATCGCATGGAGACACGCTCACTCGATGGGGTATGGAGGAGCAGACGGGCTTTGAGCACTCGACCGGGTCATATAGAGGCACATCTCTGGCATTCACCAAAAGCCCATCCCAGACCACCGGAGGTATGGTGGAGCCTGGGATGATGGATCCGCCCATGATTTGTTTTTTTATTCTACTCGTGCTTTATCTCTTCTTTTTATGTTTGATCTTGTATTCTGATTAGGTTTAACTGTTAGACATACTTTTGGTTAAATTGCTTGAGGATATGTATATTTGTTTAAATTTAGCTTTTTATGTGATTATATGTGTTGATTGTGATTTGAAAATTTGGGTTGCTGGCAGGGAGTTTTCATCCAGTTATAGGGGAAACTCTGCCGAATTTTTAAAAAAAAAAAAATTTACACATTTTGCCTCACGAATTGTTTTGTTTTTCAAAATTTGATTGCAATTGTTTTCATCCTTTTGAAATAAAAGCCCGTGTGATATGAAAAATCCTTTTTCCATCCTACTCGGAAATAATTATTATGTGATTGTGACATTGGCATTTTAGAAAGTATGTTTTGTAAAATAGAGAAAATTATGCCTCGAATTTTTTCCTATTAAATGAGATCTCTTCTTTTATTGGATTTTACAAGAAAATGATTGATATTGTTGGCAAATGATCCTTTTCCATTTGATATGAAAAAAAAAAAAAAAGAAGAAGGCAAAGCAAGAAAAGTAGCAAAAGTGAGAATTTAAATTCTACTCCAATGATTCTAGTACTAAGTAACCGGAGGTTTAGCATCTACAAATGTTAACTTTCGCGTAAAACGGTGCTTGAATTATGAGTATGCAAAGCAGTTTGAACAAGTAAAATGTTGAGTAACCGGAAATCTTCACCTAAAAATGTTGATTTTCACGTCAAAAGACATCTTTACTATTTGAGCAAGAAAGCATATGTCGAGTAACCAGGAGTCTTCACCTAAAAGTGTTGATTTTCGCGTCAAAAGACATTTTTGCAAATTGAATAAGAGGAAGTGTTTCAGTAAATCCTTTTTATCAGTAAAATCTGAGAAAATATGGAAAAGGCAAGCTTGAATTGACTATATGAGTCGTTTGATTGCAAAATTTGGTGAGAGTGAGAAATCAAGTTTGAATTGTTAAAATTGAGGTATAATTGTCTCGCTTTTGCTTGATATTATGAGTATTTGGATGCAAATTGAATAATTGCATAATAATGTTTTGCCTGGTTTATGAGGATTTGGATTTCCAAAATCGCATGGTTTATTTCAATCCCATAACTTGTTTTTGATGAATATTTCCTATCACTTGAGAACAAGCAATGCTTCATAAGCATAAGTATCTCATGAATGTGTTCATTGCATGATTTTCATACGTTTTAGTCATTTAATGGTCAACAGCTGTGATCACAAGAGTTTTTTTTACACTTTATGATTAAAAAAAAAAGAAAGAGAGAAGAGAGGAATTGAATTTCCATGGACTAATTGGTTAATATTTCATGACTTTTGCAGGGTTAACGATTCAGTTGACACTGGGGCAATTTTGTTTTGAGAGAAGTGCTCTCCAATTTTGGATAATGCATTCAAGATTAATTTTTGCCGAAAAGGTTTGCAGATCAAGACGATGGCAACATATGTGGATTTGTTCCAACCTTGCAGAAGAAAGGGTTCAGTTACACTATTCAATTTTTCAAAATTTATCAATTCTTGAAAAAAAAGAAAAAAAAAAGAAAAAGAAGAAAAAAAAAGGAAAAAAAAAAGAAAAAGAGAAGAAAAAGTCATTGTTCCTATCAATCACTTGCTTTTTAAGTCAAAAAAAAATCAAAAATCAGAATTGCACCATTTCATCGAGTGCATCGTTACTGGCATTTTACATTTATCATGTTTGAACAACTTGTGTTTTATTTTTCAAAGTCCGGCAATCCAAAGATTTATAGTATATCTAGTCATTCGACTCGGGTCCAATCCCATCAATCAGATGTTTAGTCATTCGACTCGGGTCCAATCCGAATAGTTTATATCTAGTCATTCGTGCTCGGGTCCAATCCCATTTGAATAGTTCTTTTAGTCATTCGCTCGGATCCAATCCCACAATAGTTTTTTTTTTTAGTCATTCGGTCCAATCCCATGAATAGTTTTTTAGTCATTCGCTTGGGTCCAATCTCACTGATATATTTGCATTTTCCCATCTAGTCATTCAGGCTTGGGTCCAATCCCACTGAATAGTCTAAATTTGAAAATTCAATTTGTTGTGCTGTCTCACCCTCACTGTGTAATCCTATCCCACTAATTTCTGCTCGACCCTCGCACCCTTCTATCCCCTGCTTCAATTTAAATTTCATTCGCTGCTTCTATCCCGTTCTTCAAAATTTAAATTCAGAGTCTCACTCAGGCATTCTATCTCCGTTCTTGATATTTAAATTAGTCTCACCGGTGCCCTTCTATTCCTTTCTTCAAATTTTTTTAGTCTCAGCCTTCTATCCCCTATTCTTCAATAAATTGTTGGTGAGTCTCAGCCTCCCATGGTGCCCTTCTATCCCTTTCTTCAATTTAAATTTTGTTGGTCTCACCTCACCATTCTATCTCCCGTTCTTGATATTTAAAATTAGTCAGTCTCACCACACCTTCTATCCCTTCTTTCAATTTAAATTGTCTCCCTATCCCCTTCTTCAAATTTAAATTTCATTAGTCTCAGCCTCACGGCACCCTTCTATCTCCCGTTCTTGAATTTTACAAAGTTCAGTACTCATTCCATCATGGTTCATTTGTTTGGAACTACGTTTGACCTGATTCTCATGTCGAGATACGTAGGCAACTCTACACGAGTTCGGTCACATTATGATTTTCTAGCTTAAAAAAATGGGCAATCTAATATTCCTGCTGTTTACAATGGTTCAGATACAACCAGCGAGGCCAGGTAAGCATTTGGTGTCTACGTCTTTGTCTAGAATTTCTTCAAACTGCATAAAGAGGGCAAGTCAGACACCAAATTTTGACTATTTCTTTTGTTTTCCTATGTTTTATCTATTAATGTTTAGTTATTTATCTTTGAATTTTCTAACATTTTTTTCTCATTTTGTAGGTTTTCTTAAAAAAAGAGAAAAAAAAAGAAAGAAAAACGCATTGATGAGTCCGCTGTAACCAGTCACAGAACCAAAAAAAAAATGACGCGGATTTTTCCAGAAGATCGGATCATTCTTTTCCAGCTGTAATTTTCGATGCTTGAACGATAAGAAACCTATTTAAACATTCCCCAACTCACCCTTAACCCCTAACAACTCATCTAACGTTCAAGATTAGCTCACCTCATCCCAAGAACATCAAAACCCTTAGTTCTAGGTTTGGGTGGCTATAAATAGCCTAGATTAGGGTTTAACAAGAGGGGGAAATCTGAGAGAAAAAAGAGGCAATTAGGAGAGTTTTGAGAGAGAAAAAAGCAGAGAAAAACGGCTGAGAATTAGAGAGGAAAAAGGAAAAGAAAGAAGAAAAGAAAAGCTAGGGTTTCACTTGAGGAGATTATTCTGGAATTTCTGTCCTCTTCTCTTGTTTAGATTCAAAACTTATTCGTAACATCCTTCTACTCTATTTACCGCTTTTTTTGATCGTAAAATTGCGAGATTTGGACCTTTGGTGGAACCAAGGTCTTGAATAGTTTTTCCTTTAGTTTGAATATTTGATGACGATTATCAGCTGTTATATGAGCATGTTGTATTTATAAAGTCTTGGTAAGGCTAGTAGACTTGTTTTTACGTTTAAAATTAGACGCTTTGATGCTTCGTGATGATGTTGTGATTCCCGAGAAATTTCTGGAAAAATGTTCTTCGCTTTGAAGATGTGAAGAAACACGGACTACTTATGCTGATTGCTTCGTCGCGCTTCCTCTTGAATATTTGAAGATGTGAAGAAACGCGGACCTCTTTGGGTTATTGCCAGAACGCCAAGCGTTTCTGTTTGAATATTTGAAGATGTGAAGAACGCTTTGTTACGCAGCCACCAGCTAACAAGCCCTCGCTTTCTACCGCTTCTTCCCTTCCCTTTTTGTCTATTTGATGATGTTGATGCTTAAGATTTGGTCTTCTTCGATTCTAGCTTGTTTTGACATGATCTCAATGCTAGTGTTTGATGTTTAAATAGATCCCTTGCCTCGAGGTTTTTTATCTCGTGATATTGTCGAAAAATTGGAAGCAATCTTCACGGTATTTTGAAGATGGGAAGAGACGCTGGATGGTTACGCTGGCTGAGTCCTTTCTAGTCCGCTTCCCTCCTCAACTTTGATTTTTGCTTGTAACGCGGACCTTGTTGCGCGGCTCTGTCTGCAGCGTTCGATCCGCTGTAACCTCTCTGTTTTTGTATTCTATTGAGATTTTCTGTTCCTTTGTTCTAGAATCTTACTCCATTTCCTAGTTTTATCTGTGTTGCTTCCAGAGTCTGTTTAGATACCTTCTCTTTAAACTTTTGATTAATTTTTCCTTTAAATTGGTACCTTGATCCCTTTTGTTGACATTGAGTCTTAGATAACCATTCCCATCATCTAAGGATTCAATTAAGGCCTCACATCAAGGGATGGTAACTTCTTTCCCCTATTATGTGCTTATTATGTGTTTTTGCATGATCTTGCATGTTTTAAATTAAGTTTTCCTTTGCTTTTATTCATGTCTAGTCTTTATTTATGTCAATTTAATTTTTGAGTAAATCATTTGGAGGCCTTGGATGCCAAGTTGTAATAGATAGGTTTAATTTGGCAAAAAGTGTATTTATTCTAGAAAATGTAATAGTTAGATTATTATTCCAAATTTTTCCCCCTTAGAATGTATTTAGGTTTCCCCAATGTAATAATTAGTTTTTATATGCTTATTTTGCATGCTTGCATGATTATGTGTTTATTTGCTTTCCTAGGGTCTTGCATTTAGATATTATGCCTACGTGTTATGTGCTTATGTGTTTTATGTGTTTATTTGCTTTATTATCATGTCTACATGATTATTGTGTAAATATATTGACGTCACCACTCTAGTCCAACGCTAGTTGTGGCCTTCCCCTTCGATTTCTCACTAATCCAATGTTAGTGAGAACCTTTTGACGAGGGCTAGTCCAATGCTAGACCCTTAAAACGCCATTCATGCATTAGATACAAATTTCACACACTTTTCACTTTTAGAGTTTATTTCCCATTTTGCATGTCACTATTATCCCATCCCGTATGTGAAACATCTCATTTAGTTTTCTTTTTATTAGATTAGTGCATTTAAGGCATTACCCTTTGAATTAGGGAAAAGAGCGAGTATGGCTTCCTAGTCTTAGCACGCTTTTATTTCCTTCTATGAAAAGGAAGAATTAAAGTCACGAATTTAGTCCTCCGCACCCATTATGTTGCATTATCCCTATTTAAGACATGCATGTGCATTATTTTAAACTCTATCAAATTCATTCTTTAAAAATCAACTTTCTTCTTCATATTTTAGCAATTCAAAGTCAAAAAACCATTTTCTTAAAATTACATTTTTTTGGAAATTCAAAGTTCCTCTTTGCACTTAAAATTGACCTTTTCAAAAACCCAACTTCTTTGCTCTTGATACTTTATAAAAATTGCATTTTTAAAAAAACCTATTTTCCGTTCATTCGAGTCTCATCATTTGCATTTTTTTCGTGACCTCCTTGAGGGATCAAAATTGGATGACACAACTAATGTGATCAATTCCAATCACACCTCAAGGAGATATTTTGCCCCTCTCGATTCAACATTAGGTCTAGGTTTTGCATCCATATAGACAACATCCAAATATGATAAAATTTAAAGTTAGAAATTAGGAAATTTTCAACTAAATCTTGCAACTAGCTTTGGCTAGGTTAGAAGGGTGCCTTAGAGACGAGTAACATCGAATCTTTGCCTTCCCTTCTTTCAACCGTGACCCCCGAACCTTTTTCTCTAGTTTTCAAAGACCTGGAGTCGTCTAAAAAGGGTTTTTCTTTGTTTATTTTCATTAATTAAAACTTTTTGGGTGACTTGGTACACCTAAACTCCATACCAAGTGGCGACTCCAAACCTTTTCTAAAAAAACCCTTTTTAGATTTTTGTTTTTGGGTCCAAACCGTCGCATTTTTATAGTCCCATGACCCCTTTCCCTTTCTTTTTCAAAAACCAAATAAAAATCGAAATCTTTCCCTCTCTTTCCATTCAATCATTTAATCAAAAAAAATGGGGTGCGACAGCTTAAAAATTGGTTTTGTAGACATGTAAAAGATGAATTAAACAAAATAACAATTAGTCAAAATGGACGTCAAGATTCCTTTGACTGCAATAAAAAAAGAGCAATCTAAGCTTCAGGTTGCCTTCTTTACTATATTTAATCACTTTTAATATAACTAACCAACATGTGGGGACCTAATTCTATCTTTAATCACCCAAACATGAACAACAATGCATTCTTTGTTACCCATTTGGTATGACAAATAAAGTCCCACTTTGTCCCGTCCTTTCACTTTCATCTATTTCCTTATTTAAAATCCTACTATCACTTTCAGGAAACAATTATTTACAGTAAATGCAGACAATGTCATATAATCGTACAACAAAACACATATTATCGACCAAAAATTGCATTTTTTTTATAAACTTCTTACCATAAACTGCATATGGATCAACGTAATCCCCTCGCAGTCGCTTCACCCAATCCATTGCATACGTCTCAATCAATAATTCTTGACTACTGAATAAAGTTGTCGGGCTTTGACGGTTTTAGATTTTTGGTTTCTTCATCGATCGCAAGAAGTATTTGAAGTTTGAAGTGAGGGTTTTGATTAAAATGTTCTCAAAAACCTGGACTTTTTTTGTTCTGTAAAGTAAAGTTGATGGAAAGGTGTTTGATCTGCCGCTACACTTATTCCAACACACCTGGACTTTTTTACCCCTGTTTAATTAGGCTCTCCAATTATTTTATTCTGTTTCTGGCCGTATTAGACAACAAACTCGCCGGAATGACTCGAATGGCGCGTTTTAAATAGTTGAGTGATCTTTTTGGCCAAAAAAAAAGTTTGGTGACCAACCGGTGCAACTTTAAAAAATTAAGTGACCTTTTTCACCATTTACTCTAAAGTATTTAACCCAATGATAAGTGTATGAAAGCCTCGGGGTAATGCCACATAACATTGGCATATGGTCCTGTTAGTGTCCAAACTTGAAACACGTAAATAAGGATCAAATTTTAGATAATGATACTGTATACAAAAAATGATGTGTCATGAGATAATGCCACATGCATGCATGTGGACGTCAATATGGTGATTGGAGGATTGATGCTGCAGCATATGTTTTGGGCGGTTAGTTCATTTACTTAGCCCCTAAGTCTGTAAAAATTTTGCTTATATATATGTATTCATCAGATGTATTGCAACAGAGATTTGTGGAGACGAATTCATTCGCTTGTTCAATTTCCTTTCAATTTCCTTATCAATCACATTTTATACAAATCATCCTTTATAGTATTAGTTTCATAACATGTTATCAGCACGAGACTCTGCCAAAACTCTGTTGGGGTCAGTTTCTGTGAGCAATTTGTAGGCAAAATCTGAGGTAATATTACTCGCTTTTAACTCATTTCAATTTTGATTATGGCTAACCTTACCAAATAGGAATTTGTACCACTCAATATTTCTGGAACTAAAATTGTAATACAAAATGCACTACTCTCTACTAAGTCTCGAAAAAATCTGCTAAGTTTTAAAGAAATTCGCCGAAATGGATATCATATCGAGATAATTAATGAGACAAATAGTAAATATTTATTAATCACAAATACTATTTCTGGCAAGAAATGTGTATTAGAAAAACTGCCTTCCCTCTTCTCTGGATTATATTACACAAAAATAAGTGCAACTGAAATTAATAATATAAAGGACCAGAAGTCCCCCAATCCCAATGATTTTATAATTTGGCATGATCGCCTTGGACATCCAGGCAGTATAATGATGAGGCAAATAATTGAGAATTCACATGGACATTCATTAAAAGGTCAAAAAGTGTTAAATTCTAATGAATTCTCATGTGTTGCCTGCTCTCAAAGGAAATTAATTGTTAGACCATTTCCAACTAAAATAGGAATTGAATTTCCTACATTTCTAGAATGAATTCAGGGTGATATATGTGAGTCTGTAGATCCACCATGTGGACCATTCAGATATTTTATAGTGTTAATTGATGCATCAACAACATGGTCACATGTATGTTTATTATCCACTCGCAACCTGGCATTTACGAGACTACTTGCTCAAATAATAAAGTTGCAAGTACAATTTTCTGATTATCCAAACAAGAAAATTCGTCTAGATAATGCTGGTGAATATTCCTTACATGTATTTGATGATTATTGCATGTCAATTGATATAACTGTTAAATATCCTCTAACTCATGTTCATACGCAAAATGGTCTAGCGGAATCATTTATTAAAAGATTACAATTAATTTCTCGACCATTATTAATGAAAGCTAAACTCCCATTGTCTGCTTGGGGACATGCTATTTTACATGCAACAACACTTGTGAAAATTAGACCAACAAGTTATCATACTTATTCTCCCCTACAATTAACCTTTGGTCATGAACCCAATATATCTCATTTGAGAATTTTTGGATGTGCAGTTTATGTTCCTATTGCACCGCCCCAACGTACTAAAATGGGCCCCCAAAGAAGAATGGGAATCTATATTGGGTATGAATCACCTTTTATCATTAAATATCTTGAACCATTAACAGTGATTTATTTATTGCTAGATTTGCAGATTGTTATTTTGACGAATCACATTTTCCGACATTAGGGGGAAACAAAAATCAATTGAAAAAGGAAATCACTTGGAAAATATGATTAGATTTCCTTGATCATCCTACTAAGCAATGTAAACTAGAAGTTCAAAGAATTGTACGTTTGCAACAAATTGCAAATCAATTGCCTGATGCATTTAGTGACACCAGCAGAGTCACTCGATCATATATTCCTGCAGAAAATACTCCGATAAAACTCAATGTTGCCGAAAGACAAATTAAAAGTGCTAATGAATCTAATGCATGCCTGAAGCGTGATAGGCCACTCGGTTCTAGAGATAAAAATCCTCGAAAGGAAAGAGGAATAAATGATAAAATCGAGAATTTGAAAATTATTCAAGCACCTCAGAATACTGAGAGTGACAAAATTCAATCTTCTGAGGAGATTGCTCTTGAAGATTCTGCTCCAAAAGAAAATGAAAATTCAATAAATTTTGTCATTATAAGAAAAAGTTGGAACCAAAAGAAATAATTATTGATAATGCATTCGCATATAATGTAGCACTTGACATTATGGTGGAAGGTGATGATCATGAACCCCGATCGGTTGATAAGTGTCGGTGAAGAAATGATTGACCTAAATGGAAGGATGGGATACAAGCTGAATTAGACTCACTGGCAAAGAGAAAAGTTTTTGGACCAGTAGTCTAAACACCAGAAGATGTAAAACTAGTGAGAAACAAATGGGTATTTGTAAGAAAAAGAAATGAGAAAAATGAAATCGTCAGATATAAGGCAAGACTTGTAAGCCAAGGATTTTCGCAAAGACCTGGGATTGATTATGATGAAACATATTCTCCAGTAATAGATAGAATTATATTTAGATATCTGGTAAGCCTAACAGTGCATGAAAATCTTGATATGCGTCTAATAGACGTTGTCACTGCATATTTATATGGCACATTAGAAAATGAAATCTATATGAGAATCCCTGAAGGATTTAGCATGCCTGAAACATATAAATTGAAGTCTAGAGAGACGTATTCCATCAAATTACAAAGGTCTTTGTATGGGTTTAAACAATCTGGACGTATGTGGTATAACCGTCTTAGTGAATGTCTAATTAAAGAAGGTTATACTAATAACCCCACATGTCCATGCGTTTTTATAGAGAAAAGATGGGCAAAATTTGTGATTATTGCAGTATATGTTGATGACCTCAATTTGATTAGAACCCCTGAGGAACTCCAAGAGGTAATTAAATATTTGCAGAAAGAATTTGAGATCAAAGATTTTGGAAAAACTAAATTTTACCTTGATTTACAAATTGAATATTTAGAGAATGATATTGTGTGCACCAAACCACTTATATTCAGAAGATATTAAAGTGGTTTTATATGGATAAAACACATCCATCAAGTACCCCAATAGTCGTTAGATCACTTGATCCTGTTAAGGATCCATTTAGACCAAAGGAGACAGATGAACAGGTACTTGGTACAGAAGTACCATATCTTAGTGCCATTGGTGCACTTATGTATCTCATTAATTGTACAAGGCCGGATATATATTTGTAGTAAATTTATTGGCAAGATTTAGTTCTTCACCCACTAGGCAATATTGAAATGGTATTAAGCACATTTTTCGTTATCTCCAAGGAACAATTGACCTTGGCCTATTCTATTCAAAGACATCTCGACATGAATTGCTCGGATATGCTGATGCTGGATATTTATCAGATCCTCACAAAGTAAATCCCAAATTGGGTATATATTTACATGTGGTGGTACGGTTGTTTCATGGAGGTCTACCAAACAAACGATTACAGCCACTTCTTCAAATCATGCACAAGTATTAGCAATCCATGAAGCAAGTCGAGAATGCGTTTGGCTAAAATATCTATCACAATATATCCAAAAGAATTGTGGATTATTGTCTGAGAAAGACAATCCTCTGATGACATTGTATGAAGACAACACAGCCTGTATAGCCCAATTGAAAGGAGGATATATCAAAGGAGATAGGACGAAACATATTTCACCAAAATTCTTTTTTACACATGACCTACAAAAGAATGGTGAAATTGATGTGCAACAAATCCGATCAGATCATAATCTGGCAGATCTATTTACCAAGGCATTGCTGACTTCAACATTTGAAAGATTGGTAAGAAACATCGGAATGCGTTGACTCAAAGATCTCAATTAATGCCTGAATTAGGGGGAGCAATCAAGACACAAGAATTGTGAACTCTTTTTCCTTCACTAGGGTTTTTTTTATCCCACACGGTTTTTCCCTAGTAAGGTTTTAACGAGACATATTCTTTGTGTGCAATTGACATCCAAGGGGGAATGTCATGAGACAATGCCACATGCACGCATGTGGATGTCAATATGGTGATTGGAGGATTGATGCTGCAGCATATGTTTTGGGCGGTTAGTTCATTTACTTAGCCCCTAAGTCTATAAAAATTTTGTCTATATATATGTATTCATCAGATGTATTGCAATAGAGATTTGCGGAGACGAATTCATTCACTTGTTCAATTTCCTTTCAATTTCCTTATCAATCACATTTTATACAAATCATTCTTTATAGTATTAGTTTCATAACATGATTTGTTTTGTTCTAGGGGCTGATGATTTGTAAGTAAAAATCAGCATGCAATTCTCATGAGAAAATTCTTCTTAGTACGAGGGAATTGAAAATTAACAAAGGTGTTGTATTGGGGATGATGGCAACATTTTATAGATTCTTGGTTGCATCTGATACAATGGAATCATATATACATACACACATATATATAAGATAAAGTCAGTACTTTCATATTTATCTTTTCACCTGCATTTCTTTCCTACATGGTTACTTGACATAAACATAGCGAGTTTTCTATATTTGCTCTCTGATACTTGTCTTTTCATTCTCATTTCTTTCCTATGTGGCTGTTTGACATAACGAGTTTCCTATACCTGCGTTCTCATCATCTACTCGCTTTAGAATTTCCTAATTTTTTCTCCTATTACCTTTGTCTTTATTGCTTTTTTTTTTATCATGATAATATTTTTTATAATCTTTCTATTAATCTCTCCAAGTTTCACTCAACCACTTCTCTCTCTGTCTTTATTCTTTTTTTTTTTGCTCATGATAATATTTTTGATAATCTTTCCACTAATTTTCCAAATTTCACTCAACAATTTGTCTCTCTCTTTCTCTTCTTTTTTTCCCATGTTAATTTGTTTTCTTTCTCTATTTTCAACTCTCGCCGTTGCTTTTTTTTTTTCCTCCTAACTTTCCCCAATTTTTCAATTTTTAAAATATAAAATCTGAAAAACAATTTTTATCATCTAATCTCATCTATCCATCCATATTTAGGGAAAGCAATGGGAGCCGGTGACTGCGGACACCCACCCTGTAGGAAGAGTCATAGGGTGGGGGGTGAGGCAGAGTGGGTGTCGGGGTAGGGATAATTTTTTCCCCCCATTTTAAACAGGGTGAGAGATAGAGAAATTTAAATTCAATTTTGATTTAATTTTTTATTATCATTGTCACATTAAATCAAATGATCACGATCTTTGATTCAAAATTTTATATTTCTAATTTAACATTTCTATCTAAACTTTATTTTGAATTCAGATTCTAAATATGGTATATCCTTTCATTATTTTAAGTATTTTTATTGATAATTAGGTCCTTATTCTATTACTTAAACAAGTACTTGAGTTTTCAATTAAAATTTTACTTCCTTACTAATGCACGGGAGATAAACTAATTTATGTTAATAAATAGCTGAGCGTAAATCTTACATATTGGACGTTGGAACAGCCGCTCCAAATAGCATCTTGCGTAATGAAACTTAAATGCTCGGTATCAAGATTTGAATAAAACAAAATGTCAGTCGAGTAGAGTGATCAATTTTAAAATAAAAACAAAAACAAAATAGAATGAGCAACCAAACCACTTATTGCCCATTGTTCTTATGGCTCATTATCCATGCTAAAATGAATTTCTAAAGTAGAAAAGACTTTTACAAGCATGTTTAACTTTTCCTTTGTAATTCTTATTTATATTATACATATAAAGGGAGAGCATGTTTATGGTGTCTAAAATATGTGTCATTAGATTCCATATTGACCTATATTCTATTTAAATTTTAAAACTTCAAACTTTGCCTTCATCCTTTAATGACAAATTTAAGTTTTAGAATTTCATACTTCAATTTCTTTCTTTACCATGGTATTTTTAATATAATAACTTATTCTAGTATACCAAAGAGTATATAAACACACACACACAGACATATCTATTTCCAATAGCAACAAAAGCATGCATTTTTCAAGCAAGAAGTGTACCTAAAACATTAGTAGCAACTAATTTAATATTCCCTTACAAGTTAAAAACTTTATAAAATACCAATATGAATAAGGTAAATATGTTGTAATATTGCAAAATTCGTATAAAAAAGATTTATCCAAATTTACCACATCACTAGAAGTAGATGCCCTTAAATGGAACTTGCATCCTCTCAATTCATTTCTTGCATTTGTGTATTTGTTTACTCCAATCTAAATTGGTCAAATTTCAATCATTTATCCAAGCATACCATTTTTATATCTTGACCAGTTGGTTATCATGCTGAAATGAAAATCCATTTCCTTCTTCGAATGTATTTTGCTGGTTGGGCTCTTGTGTAAATCATTCATAAGATGCATTATGTACTTGAATTATTTAGAGATGATTGGATCAACTTTTATTTTAAAATAGGAGGCAACAACACTTGAGATTGTGGAGTATATACTTTGAACAAATGATGTGGATCAAGGAGATCAGCAATGTTAATTCTAATTGCTTGACAAAATTTAAGAATGTGCAAACACAATCACAGTAATTGTAGTTACTAAAACTAACTATGCTTAAGTGAGTCGCTACATTTTTTTTAAAATTATTTTCTGTTGTTCAATGTCCTTTTGTGCATGCACTTAATGCTCACTTATTTTCATTATAATTTACAAGGAATTGTTCTATAATAAATTATATGTAGCAAAACTTTCTTGTTGATCTTTGGATATGAATTTTAGTGGAAGAATCCACACCTCAATTACACCATTTTAAATACACCCTTCTAACAATTCTTTTAAATAACTGTATTTTCCTTTTTTGATATCATGGAAATGGTAAATTCACAAGTGAAATCCAGCATGTGGCTTAGAAATCAATTTTTTAACATCAAATCAACTGACAGGGTGAATATGTGGAGAAAACAACAATATAACAATCATAAGGGAGATTGGTGTGATCATGAAAACTTTGGCAGCGCTATGTGGAATTGTCAAAAACCTTACGGAAATTTATTCAATTTACCCCTTTAAGGGCCTAAAAGGGCTATGTGGCTATGTGGTATTTAAAAAAATAAATAAATAAAATTTTGCCTGAGCCTTCCCTGTGCAGTCTTCTCAGCTGTGCTCCAGTTCTCATCTATTCATCACAAGAAAAAAAATTCAAACTCTAAGGTAAAATTCCCAAAATTTCATCTTTTTAATGTTCCTTATTAATTCTAGACTAAATCCACAGTTTATTCTTTCGGGTTTTGTTCTTTCTGCTTGTGAATCTTCATATTTTGGTGGGGCGTGGGAAGATATTTGGATAATTGGATAGCTTATAATGGCTTAATATAGTCCTTTTAGAAGATGGCAAATTTCAATATAGAATTACTTGTTGCTGACGAGGTTTAATGGATAGTTGCCATGCTTTAGTTGCTTTAAAAATTTGTACGCAGTAACTTAAATTGTTGTGGTAGAAGTATATTTGTTTGAATTTTATTGTTCCAAGATTTAGTAAGCTTACATGAGCTATATTAAGTTTTTATTACCAGGATTAGGTATAGTTTAGCTGATGAAATTTTCTAGTAGTTTGAGAAGTGTACAGTATTTGTATAGCCATGTTTATTCATATGATTCTCCAACGATCATTTCTAGTTCTATTTTTAGAATCTTACCTCCTTTACCCTTTTATCATATGCACTTAGATACTAATTAAGTTCTTTTGCTGGAGAAAATGGAATTTTGCCTTTAAATGATTGAAATTAGCTTCTGTAACACACTCGAACATTTCAGAAGCAAGTTGAAGAACATTGTTCATAGGGTAGTTCTACAGTTGTATGAGTATAAAAAACAATTATTACTTGAAACGATGGTCAATTTGTCACATAAGAATGAAATGCAATGATGTATCCACCACCCTGTCTTTCATCTTTGAAGCTGAATATGTTCAGCTCCCCTAAATTGAAGCTCCTATCTTGACCTTTTCTGTACTTACAATTACAGTTCTCTGATGTGAGATATATGCATGTTAAGAGTGATACTCAAGCAGCCTGCCCAACAGAGAGCTTGCAAAGATATCATGTTTGAGAAGAGTTCAAGTAAAAACAACAGCTTCTGTTATCTGGTTTACATTGCAAATAAGAAGAAATTCAAATGGCTACTTTACCTGCCGACTGACACTCTTGCTGGGAATAGATGGTGGCCTATATGTTGCACTGGCATACCTACACACTCCAACAAGTGCACTGGTAGCCTGCAGGAAAAGACAGCAGGTACGAAAGAAAAATGCAGCCTAAAATGTGTTCCGTCTTGTAGTTTCCTATAGGAAATTCACACGAAGGCCCATGTCAAAAATTTCCAGCTTCAGAACTTTCTTATAGCTTGATGCCACCAGTAGTTCAGATCACTGTAGGAGCTGCTGCTGATGTCTTTGTAATTTCGGTTTTTGTAGGACAAAATAAACTTTTGTGTTAAGTTAGGATATTTACTCGAATGCTAATCAGTTAGAACAAAGAAAAGCTCATTGTATCTGGGATGTGTATTCTTAGCTTTCTGAAATGGCCTACATTGTGATTGTGGTTTACAATCACAAGTATATGATAAAGGCTGTCCAGTGCATCTGAGATTTTTAGAGTTGAGAAATGTATTAGAAAGCATGATTATCTTTTTCTGGAATTTTACTTCAGTTCCTGGCGTCTCTTCCTTGCTGTCAATTTAGTTTACTATGAACCAAACTAGAAGGAAAAGGAATATGAAAAACTCTTATATTCATCTTTTAAGAAAAACTCTTAGGATTATGGCATCTGATCAAATGTTCCTTCTCATATGAATTCTCTCTCTTTATTGTAAAATGTCTAAATTGCATTTTTTTTTCAGGTTTAGCTCTATTCATTCTTTCACCAATGTGCTTTCTTAAATTTTAGGGTATTGGCATCTTATGGTGTGGGGTGTTTGGGACTGGAAATGGGATCTGTGTCTGTCTAAGCAGTTGTCTACAGCAATTTTTAATTGAGCAGATGTCTTATTGGTGCAACTGGGTAATTTGGCTTACTCAGTGAGAATGCTGGCTTACTAGCATTGAATTGTGTTGGAAGTCGAAGAGTGGTTCAAGATTCTGCTGGATTCATGCTTTTGTTTTCTATTTTAGGTTGGTGTTGGCATCTGAATTTGCAAAATTTAGTTTTCCCCTTCGTGAATACATTTTTGTAACAAAACTAGAATTACTTGGAGGAAAATTTTGAGCTTTGCTTCAATTTCAGCACTAATAGTTGCTGCTCTGTACTGCATTTTCTTTGCTTATGGGGTATGTCTGTACTAACCTGTGGCAAGCTAGTGCTACATTCTTAGATGCTGATTAAATTTGTAACTGGTTCTTGTTCACGACATTTTTGCAGGTTCAGCAGTAACTTTAAATTTGTAACTGGTTCTTGTTCACGACATTTTTGCAGGTTCAGCAGTAACTTTTCTTCAGTTCTGCAACCCGAACTGCTTCAGAATTGAAGTCCATAATAGGCTTCTCAATCTTTTTGGCTTGTCTGTGCCCTGGTATTTCAACGAGTATACAGCTATCTGAGGATATGATCCATTTCACAGCAACAGAAGATGGGTACATAGTTTATATTCACTACAGAATGCCTTTTTGAGATATTTTTGAATTCCTTTTGTATTTAATTTAGAAATTTTGAATTTTTGATAAATTGTACTCAAAATATAAAGCTTGATAAGAGAAAGGTTATGCGTCTTCCATACTCTGCAGTCTAATGACATGGTCAATGTCCCTTTCTTATCGGAAGCTTTTGTTGCGGGGATGATGGCTTATTTCCTGCGTAACGCACTCCACAAGAACGATGCTCATATAAGGAAAGATAGAGGTAACTGCTGGTGGGACAAGTTCAAATCCTTCAAAACAAACACAAGAAGTGAGGAATTCTATTCCCTCACCTTCCATCTAGACCAATACTACCTGTCTGTTTGAGTTGCTCACGCAAGATTAAAGGTGTTAGTAGTAACCAAGTTTTTGATCCCTCATTAGCTCTGAGAAACTATGTTTTTGATCCCTCATTGGCTCTGAGAAGCTGGAGGGCTTCTCTGCTATCAAATTGTTCTTCAATTCGTATCTTTTTTACATGCTGAAGAAGTGTAAATAGTCAGACCATCTAAAGCCTAGAGCATTTGTTTATTAGTTTCCTTTCCGTGAATCAAATTTTGTGGCAACAGACTTGAAATACTGGTGGAAGTCATCATCTTTTCTTTTTTCCCCATGCTTTTCGCCTGGAATCATCATTCTTTCCTCTCTCCCAACTTTCAGCTTCTGGTCTACATAATCTGATTGTTGGAGGCCTAGGCTTTTGTACAGGAGAACTTTGTCCTTTGAGCATGGAATTTAGCTTCTTTACTTGTCATTCCCTGGATTATGTTGTTGACTTCTTGAACTGGTTTAAGGTAAGCTAATGTATCTACAAATCTGTGAAATCTGTTTACAAAACTCCCGGATACTCGAAACTTGGCATAATTGAAAGTGTACACATCCATGTAGAGGTCGTGTGCTCTCTTGCAGCTGGTTGGGTTAGTTTTTTAGCAAATCAGCTGTAAGTTGAATCAAAAGAGTTTTTTCCTTGAAAAGATTTTGAGGGTCCATCTATAAGCTCTTTGGGTTGCCAAGATATTCTTTCCTAATCTTGCTGGCTTCTGCATCAGGGGATTGCTCAAGATTGAAATCCGGTTACTTAATATTGCAAGGGCTTAACTACCTGCACATGTTGATTCTTGGTAGTTTATTTGCTTTGTGTATTGGATTAAAGTAAAAAAATACTACCACGAGTCCCTACCATACCAATCTCACCACTCTCCATATGTTTATAGCGTCGCATGAGCTTTGTCAGTCAGTCAAATTGCTCTCCATGCAACTTTTCTCAATGGGAATTGATGAAGTAATGATGAGAGAATAACTTAGAAAGAGGGAGGTGTGCTGGCTCTTCTATTCTTGTAGTAAATTTGCTTGCGGTTGGATATGCTTCTCAAATCATTAAAGATGTTCTTTGCCTTTTGCGAATCACATTTTGATTTAGTTTGATAAAGAAACAAAACAACTTGAAGAGTTTCCCATCACCTTTTAGTCTACACGTACTTAAAAAATAAAACACTGCAGAGATCCCGAGAGGAGGAGGAGGAGGTGGTCGAAGGGCGAGGGGTATGATGGGTGGAAAGAGAATTTCCACAGTTCTTTATGAAACAAACTTTTGTTGTGGGGAAAAACGAAATAGAAAACCTTTGAAGAAGAAGAGAGAAAACCACTCTTGAATTAAACAAACTATCGTGACTTTCAACCACTCTTGTATGTACTTGATTTACTAGGTTCTCTCTTGGGAGGATAAATGAGTTATGCACACCTATCGTGACTTTCAACAGCACTAGTTAAGACCAAATTAATGATTTTTAAGTGAAATGATGTTGTCAAGTAATATGGTTTGAACTTTCAATACAAAAGCATTTTCAGCTAAAATGATAATTTCTTTCTCGGATTAAAAATTGATGAAAGAATTTGGAGAGCATTCTATTTACTAAAAATAGATCTCAAATGAACATTTTTATAATGGCATTCTATCTGCGAATCGTATATCAGATGGCATTCTATTTATAAAGTAGATAGCATATATTAATGATAGCATTAGAGAGAGAAAAGTGGACAAAAGATCATATATCCCCACTTATTAACTCAAAAGATGACATTTTATTTACAAAATGGACAAAATATACTATTGATAGCATTTCATATATCTCACTTATTAATTCAAAAGGTTATGCTACAAACTAGTTGCATTGTTAGATTGGGTAGGATTAGTTATAATTGGAAAAAAAGAAAAGTTAATCTCTAGCTACAAATTTCAGTAGAAGAATTCCTACCTCAAATGCTGTCTTTACTATTTTTAAGCACACTTTTCTCACAAGTTTTTTTCTCTTGTAAATAATTGTTACTTTCTTCTTTATATCATGGAAAAGGTAATTTTGGCTTGGAAATCAAGTTTTAACAACAAATCAATTGCAGGGTGAATATGTTAAGAAAACCAGAATATGGGGAGATAAGTGCAATCATGAGAATGTTGGTTAGAGCTATGTGAAATTGTCACAAACGTTGGGGAAGGTTTGTAAAGTTAGAGGCATAAAGGGCCAATTAGTAAACTACAAAGAAACACCAGCGGCTACTAAATACGCCAAAAAAAAAAAAAAAAAAACGGTCAATTCTCAGTTGCCGCTGACAGAGCCATTCTCCCCCCCCCCCCCCCACCCCACAGAAAAAGAATCCCCAGCCTCGCAGTCTCAGCTGTGCTTCCTTTCTCATCTGTTCTGTTCATAACAAGAAAGGGGGGAAAAAAGAAAATCAAACTCTCAAGGTAAAATTCCGGAAACCCATTTCTCAAAAGTGCATCTCTTGATGTTCCTGAGTAATTCTAGACTAAATCTTACTGTTTATTGATTCGGTTGTTTTTCTTTCTGCCTGTGAATTTTCATATTTTGGTTGGAAGGATTTTGGATAATTGGATAACTTGTGATGGCTTAACAAAGTACAATTAGAGGATGACAAAGCTTAAACGTAGAATTACTTATTACTGATTAGGATTAATAGAAAGTCACCATACTTTTGTTCTTTTAAAAATTGTTTACCTGGTAGTTAAAATTGTTGTGGTAGAAGTATTATTTGTTCGAATTTTATTGCTTCAAGATTTAGTGAATTGACATGAGTTATATATTGGGTTTAAGTATTTATTTCAGGATTAGGTATGGTTTGGCTGATGAAATTTTGTAGTAGTTTGACAAGTGTATAGTATATGTATAGCCATCATTTACAGATTTTTGGAGTTGCATAATTAGATAGCGCAACTCTAGCTTACTTCTTGTCTTTTTATTGTTTTTGGTTCTTTCCTTTTTGGGTTGAAAATTTGCTTTGAGTGTAGCCCTTTTTGTACAGATTTTTTCGGGTGCATTTGTTAGAAAGGGCAAAATTTGCTTGTTTTCTTGTCCTTTTTTTTTTAAATTTTTTTTGGTTAGATTTGCTCTTGCTTTATATAACTTATGATTTTCCATCTCACCGTAATCATATTTGGAGTGGAAGTCAATCTGGACTTTTAATGAATAAAATTGTATAGTAGGAATATTGCTTCCATGGCCTCGGATCCTTACTTCCATGGACAGAAGTATATTTAAGATTTTAAGTCTCTAGCTCAGTGCTTCCATGTTACCTTTGCTAACTGTATATGAATTGTAGGAATCTTGAAGGAGTAATCTTAGGAGATATTTTAGGTAATTTAGTAGAGGAAATCAGAGTAAATAAACTGTCTCTAAAATTAAGGGAATTAGGTGTAGACTTTCCTTGTTTAGTGTACCAGAAAATTGTATATATAGATTAGAATGAGTTGTAGAAAACACACAGAATAATAAAATCTCTTAGATTCTTTTCCAACATGGTATCAGAGCTCGTCTAGGGTTCTGGGAAAAATACCACCTTTGCTTCTTGTCAATTCCAGCCTTAATTGCTGGTTCCTTTCTTATTCTCTCCAGCCTTCATTGCTGTTTCTTTTACTATACATCTTTTCCTTCCCATCAATTACTTGATCCTATTCAATCATGGCTGATACTACATCCTCAACACGGCAATTGTCTTCAACTGTGGAAGAAGAACAAATTACACGGAGCACAACAGAGCTTCAAAATATCCAGGCAGCATATAGACTAAATGGAAAAAATTATTTGAAGTGGCTCGATCAAGGCAGGGAATTTTCATTTCTCAACAAAAGTATGTTACGGACCTGCTCAAGGAAACAGGCATGACAGCCAGCAAACCAGTTGGAACTCCCATTGAACAGAATCACAAATTAAGTGAGGCTCATGGAGCTAAAGCAGTGGACAGAGAGATGTACCAAAGACTTGTTGGTAAACTCATTTATCTTGCACATACTAGGCCAGATATAGCTTACTCAGTCAATGTTATTAGTCAGTTTATGCATGATCCTAGAGAAGTTCATCTACAAGCAGTTTATCGAGTGCTTCATTACTTAAAGGCACATCCAGGGAAGGGAATTTTATTCAACAAGGGTCCTGCAATTGATCTGGCAGTTTACACAGATGCAGACTTTGCAGGGTCTCCAATCGACAGGAGATCAACTTCAGGCTATTGTATATTTCTTGGAGGAAACTTAATATCCTGGAGAAGCAAGAAACAAAGTGTGGTAGCAAGGTCAAGCGCTGAAGCAGAGTTTAGAGCTATGGCAGCAGGGGTATGTGAATTATTGTGGGTTAAAATTATCCTAGAAGACTTGAGGATTCGATGGAGCAAACCAATGAAGCTATACTGTGATAACAAATCTGCTATAAGTATAGCTCACAACCCGGTGCAACATGATCGGACGAAGCACATAGAGATAGACAGGCACTTTATTAAAGAGAAGCTAGAGAGTGGACTGATTTGTACTCCGTATGTTCCGACAGGATCTCAACTTGCAGATGTGATGACAAAGGGACTGTGTAACATGTTTCATGAGAGTGTTGTCAAGCTGGGAATGGAAGATCTATATTCACCAGCTTGAGGGGGAGTGTAGGAATCTTGAATGAGTAATTGTAGGAATCTTGAAGGAGTAATCTTAGGAGATATTTTAGGTAATTTAGTAGAGGAAATCAGAGTAAATAAACTGTCTCTAAAATTAAGGGAATTAGGTGTAGACTTTCCTTGTTTAGTGTACCAGAAAATTGTATATATAGATTAGAATGAGTTGTAGAAAACACACAGAATAATAAAATCTCTTAGATTCTTTTCCAACATGAATAAATTCAGATAAACCTTGGAAAGTTTTGTTGTCTTTGCTTTTTCCAAGAAGATGACTATCTATTTGGTTTTACCTGAATTCATATTTGTTGCTGACATTTGTGGTATTTCGTGGGCTATTCTAAAGTCATATTAATGTACTTTAAGTGCATATATTCATTCCCGTAACATCCTTTTTTTCCCTCCCTGAAAAGTATCATATCCAGTTATGGGTAAGGATTCCAAGCCTAAAGATTCAGGAAAGGGCAAAGGCAAACAGGCTGCTGGTGGGAGTGATGATAGTGGTTCAAAGGGCAAAGGAAAGGGTGGAAAATCTGATGGCCTTGGGACTTGCACATATGTTAAAGGTCTATCCTTCACTTTGCCACATTTTCACGGAATTTTGTACTTTCAATGGCTGCATGCATTGAATCTTAGGTATCATGACTAGTTGCCTGGTAGGATTTTGATTATTTGTTGCTCTTCTTCTTTTTCTACCAGCTAGGCATATATTATGTGAGAAGCAAGGGAAGATCAATGAAGCCTACAAGAAACTGCAAGATGGCTGGCTCGACAATGGAGAAAAGGTTCCCCCTGCTGAGTTTGCTAAGGTGAAATTATTCGCATCTTGTATGTATTGTTCGCTTTCATTTGTAATTGGTGTGGGAGTTCGTATCTTTGCCCTGTGAGCCTTCTATCATGCAAAGCAAACAAAGGAAACAAAACAAAAATAGTTCTCTGTAGTCTGTACACTGCAAGCAAAAGAGGTTCTATTGAAACTGATAGCAAAGTGTTTCTGTTTTCTTCCCAGCAACCTACTTATACCTATCATTTCTAATCAAGTGCCCATCAGATTGGAAGAACTTGAAAATTCTGGACAAAATCATTCACTTTCCTTTGAATTCTTCAGCTAGCAGCAGAATATTCAGAATGTCCATCTGGGAAAAAGGGTGGGGATCTAGGATGGTTTCCGCGTGGTAAGATGGCTGGTCCATTTCAGGATGTTGCTTTCAGCACAGCTATTGGAGCTACGAGTGCACCATTCAAATCAACGTGAGTTTGGATTTTCATGGTTTCCTTTCTTATCCTCATGAATCTGACTTTATGGCTGTAATTAATCCTAAGTCCCAAATCATCCAAAACTTATCTTGCACATATTGCAGACATGGATACCACGTTATCTTGTGTGAGGGGAGGAAAAACTAAGACATCTCAGAGTTTGATGGAGTTTCTAAAGGTGATTTCAGGGATCTAAATGTCATTGTAACTATCTGATACTAAGTTCAGCAATGATATCAGGCTTTGAACATCTCTGGTTTGATTATGCTTTTCAATTCGTGTAATGGATCTTGGAGGTTTATTGCAGAGTAAATGTTTTGTGTCCACATTCATCTTTAAGTTTTCTTCATATAAGATATATTTCTTGGTGAAGTTGTTTTAGATTTAGTTGCGAATCATAGGAACTAGCAATTGTCGATATGCTCATATTGGTGATGTTATTGTTGCTGTGATCAAAGAAGCAGTACCAAATATGCCCCTAGAAAGGTCAACAGTCGTCAGAGCTGTAATTGTGCGTACCTGTAAAGAACTCAAACGTGACAATGGTGTGATAATACGATATGATGACAACGCTATCCTCTAGCCCAACCTCTGTAGGGGCCAGGATAGGGATTTTGTCAATCTCTCTGTTGTGCATAAGGGCCTGTGTGAATCATGAGCAGAGGGTGATCAGTTTGATCAATGCGAAGGTGAGAAACCTCCTGATACTATAATGTAGATGAATAGGGTAGTCATCAGCAGCCATGAACCAATGTTCCATCTACTTAGTTTGGCTCAAATGTGTGGCTCTCTCTCTTGGAAGCAGTACTGAAGGATTGAAGTCTCCTTTGACCAAAAAGGGATAAAATAGTATCAATGATTCCGTAGCATTGTGCTCCAGGTTCTTGTTTCATTTCTCTCAAATAAACAAGGAGTAGCTCGTATGGTGGAAGAGAGATTATATCATATTTGTTAGCCCAAGAAGCGTAGTATCTTGGGTTTTATGCGTTCAGACTGCTTGTGGTGCTGTAAGCGTAGTTTCCCAACAATCAGGCTCTTTTCTATACGATTAGGTTTGCCTATGAGCTGTTCAAACTTTTGCTGCTGATGAGATTTGACCATTACAGCCATTAGTGCTTTACAGGCCCTGGAATTGCAATACTGGGGCAAACTGCTGTCTGTGCTTCCTGGTTTTATACATAGAGCTGAAATGGCCATGTAAGACTGTGCTTACTACATTGTCCTTCTGGCAGTCTTTGATAAAAGAAGAAAACTATATTTCAACTACATCACTGCAAAAATTGAAGTGTACACGGAAGAATTTTATCTTTCTATTTCTTCAGGAATTCACAAAATGGTCTCTAGTCCTATTCTCTGTCAATAAATTTAATACCCCACCATTTGTCATCACAATGCTGTACATGAGGATCAAGTTTAGCACCAGGGCCAGTCCATTCTTTCCTTGGGCAATCATAATATGGAGGGGCATGCATACAAGGTTCTATTGACACACCCCGCTGGCATGGTGGATTTGGTACTACATGATTCTCAGGCTTGTAAAGGATCCATGGCTTCAAGCCTCCAAGACTATGAGCTACATAGCCAAAAGTCGAATCTCCGCTTGTCACCAGCTTATCGGTCAAGCTGAGCAGATAGATTTCTGCCCATGCTTTTATATTGTGTATTCGCCTTCTAGTATGCTGATACTCTTCATGACTTGGCTGGTGTACTTCAATCACTTCGCCTGTGACAGTGGAACGCTTCCAGTACATGCTTTTTATTGCCTCAGAGTACCAAGAGCTTAAAGATGTAATCAGAACAGCTTTAGTCTTAAGCTTTCCAGATTGAACGACCACAGGTTTGGTTCCATTGATTTCTGGTAGTAGATTCTCCTTGAGCATGCAACCCAAAGTCTGATTTAGCACACGCTCAAAACGACCAAGATCTTTGTCAAGGACGCGTATCTGAATGCCGATCCTTTCATCTGCCCTAGCTAAATTAGTGTCGTAATACCTGGTGACAAGCCCCCAAACAAAGTTGGTGGGATTGAAGAGATATTGGCCCAAGTAATGGAAGACAGTTCCTAAATTTGGGAATAGATCGCTAAGTTCTTGCTGAAATGATGGAATTGAAACAAGAGATGGGGCAAAATATATGTTTGATTCCACAATAAGCCAAGGTATTTTCTCGAGAATAGTATGATCTTGATCACAAAAGAAACGCTTGTCAAAATCATCATAGTCGTGGACTAGGTAGAGATAGAGATATGATGGCAGGGAAGTTGAAGTTGAATTAGCATGGATGCCCTTTCTCAACAGGTTTCCGAAACTCTCAGGAGATTTCTGATCAAAGCTACTGAACTTCCCAATAAGAGGGAAGTTAGGGGGGAGTAACCAGGAAGCCTCAGGAAATGGTTCGCAGAAAAGATCAGAAACTCGGCTTCCTGGATCAACAAGTAAGACTCTATTTGTTAGCAGGGCATAAAGAAAAGCAGATGATAAGCTAAGCATTCTGTTTCCTAAACCAGCCTTTGGAATCCAGATAACGTACTTGCAACCTGTGGCATTGGCGTCTTGGTCACCCCTGCCTGACTCAAGATATTCCAAGGTTCTGTTGTAGGACTCTGTAAATGGTCCACATTGTTTATGCAGGGCTTCATATTTTCTTAACCTAGAGACTAGATTGGGAGAAGGCCGGTGTTTTTGTTCCTTTCTGTACAAGGCTGACTGATACCTACTTACACATGTATTTACATCTAATCCTTCTGGGAAAAGGCCACCAAGAAACTTATCCTTTGGTACCTCGACTGGCTGGGCAAAAGAATCTCCAATGTACCTGATCTGCTCTATAATATCGTCCAAATCAACATCTGTGGCAAGAAAAGAGAAGAATTATGGGAAAAACAGTTGAGGACAATGAAGGCAAATGTCAAGCAAACGGCTCTAATATTTCATTGTCAGCAATTTTCATGTGAAGCTAACGGACATGGGGCAACAGCCTTCTCAAGCAATTCAATGCGCCAGTTTTGAAACAATTCCTACCAAGCAAAACAAGACAATTATATCTGATAGATGCAACACAGAGATGTCTTCAATTTCTTAGTGTTCAGGGAGCCAATATAAATATTCCAAAAATTCGAAGGACTCTGTGAGTTAGTTCCGTAAATTATTGACCATGAAATATGCTAAACACTAGGTGTAATGGGCAGCATAGCAACTTAAGTTTTTTGCTATTTGACCACATATAGATCAACTATTCGCAAGTTTGAAAAAATGAGGCCTCTCAATCAACTATTATACATTACCAAGGTTCATGTAGTTTAAAAAATATCACATTGCTCAATAAATTTAGTATACAGCTTCAATTATGAAAATTTCACTCAATATACTGATCGTAGTTTTTTTCTTCTCCTGAATTGTTTTAGAAGGTGTAGGAAAGGAGATGGGGAGGTGAAAGTCTCATTCTAGATAAGGAGCAGAGACATTTCACATTGAATTATATTCACCATAGGTGTCCTAGGATCACGTCTACTAGAATTTTCATAAAACATTAGATGCTAAAATTAAAAAATGAAAAAAAAGTATAAAAGATTATATTATTTAACACTTTTTTATCTCCATCAATTTAGGAATTGTATCCTTAAATGTCAAAGCCTTAGCTAGGATAAAAAAATAAACACACAGAGAGAGAGAGAGAGAGGAGTTTCAAATGGTATATACGAAGATTTTACCTTAACAAAAAAAATAATAATAAGATATCGTAATGATTAATCACAATTGACTAAAAGTAAACAGAGTTAACCTGTTTGAAGTTTTCTGAGAGGATAAGAGACCAAAGAGTACGGAACTTTGACTTTCTACTTCTAATACGTTTAATTGTTCAATACATCAAGATTCTGCTCTAAATAGTGTCTATCTTTGTGCATTTACCCGATTTGATGCATAAACACCTAATCCTACCCAAAACAACCTAATGGAGTATATTACCAAATAGCCTAACAAGTCAGGTAGTTTCATCTACCCCAGAAGGATCTACCTAGTTAATTACATCCCTAGTGATCCTTCCATTGGTAGAAATATGCATCTTAGGAGGGTTTTAACTTTTAATCCACAGAAATTTGTTTACGTGTTCATATTTCACACACGTTTGTTTGATTGATGCTAAATCCGTGAACAAGTTTTCTACGCAAAATCAAGAAACTCTCTAATCTAGTGAGATCTCAATGACTAATTGCTTGGATTTTCGAACTCTCAATGAATAGTTTCAAACGGGATAAATCCCATTATCATAAGAACACCTTTTTTTTTTTGGAGAGAATTTGGATCTTGTGAAGCTACCTATTCCGGAAATCACTATGTTGGTTTGGTCTATGCAATCTTGTACGCAAAAATTGTATATCCTAATCAATTCAATTCATTGTGCCCCAGTATAAAGGACATAAGTTTAAAGAATTTTATATATAAAAAAGTGTCAGTTCTTGTAAGCTCAAACCTAATCTGGAAACCTGCATATTTGCTAGCCCAACATGCTTTTGCACCTTCAAGAGAGTTTTAGTATATAAACAAGATCAAGGGTTCTAATTATATATAAATTTTGCAACTTGAGATGTAATAATCACCAAAACAATGCCAAATTTAGAAGCAATTTGGAAATTTCCTACTAGTTTTCATTTTCTTAAAAGAGTGTAAAGGCCTAATTTCTAGTAATCCTTGCTAGTAATGATACCTTATTAATAATTCCACATAAGAGTGAGTCAAATTCGGTGAACGGGCACCCAAGATTCATTGATCCAATGCAAAAGCCACAAGAAACAGACTATTTAAAGTAAAAAAAGAGCAAGAACAGGTATCAATTATCAAGTTCTTGAAGCTGGGATTATCTTTGCAAAGCAAAGAAGCAGATCAATGGAATTTATTAAGCAGCAAAAAACGTAATCAATAGAGAAGCAGGAGCTAGCTAGGTAGGTACCTTTTTTCCAAGGTTTCTGACTCCATTGAAAGCCATAGGAAGGCCAGCCATTCGTTGCTGAAAACCAGACCAAGAATCCCACCAAGGAAGCTACAAAAATCCCCAACACTTTGACTGGAGTACAGAAGACTCTGTAGGCCTCTGGACACCTGCTCATCATCATCTTTAACGTTTGATTTATGGTAAAAGAACAAGAACAAATGGATTAGAGGGGGCGCCTGTGCGATGTATAGTATCAGAAATCTTGAGTTGGCCTGAGTCCAAAACTCAAGAAAAAGTGAGGAAGGAGAAAAACTTGCTATGAACAAGGAAGTCGGTTGACTTGCTCTTGACAAGGGATGCCTATACATTTCCGTTGGCTTTTGTCGTTTGGACTTTGAATTAGCGAAAGTTCACAGCGTGTTCTGAAATTCCAAGTTATCTTTACTTGGCAATTAGCATTATTTGGTAGCCCCACCCCACCTTTGGCCGAATAGTTTGTTTTGGGATTATTAATTCTCCTCAACTTGCAACTTTGGGAAGATGAAAAGGATCCCACTTGGCTAAGTAAGGATTCGGATTGCGAATTGGTGCACACATGGAGAGAGGGGAATGCATGTGCAGGCTGCCTGACAAAGTGGAGCCACCAGCACAAAGCAGGGTTAACTCTGTGGGATAAGCCACCAGATTTGGTTAAGTAACTTTTGAATGATGATATAAGAGGGGTTGCATCCCCACGTTTAGTTAGGGTGTAATTGGCCAGTACGCCTCCATTGTACTAAAAAAAAAAAAAAAAAAAAAAAAAAAGGATCCCACTTGGCATTGTTTAATTTGTTATCTCCAAAAAGAAAAAAAATTGTTTGGATTCTAAATAATATTCCAATATAGTGGAGGGTTTTCTAGGAATAGTAATACCATTTTACACTTATTTTGGTTTTATTTCCAGAAGTGAAATACTGAATGACACTAGCCCATGAATATTTGTTTATGTGCAAGAAAACGAATTGAGTAGAATTGGAGTTTGAGTTGAATGGTAAGGTGGGAGGTACCTCACACTTATTTAAAAAAAAAATACATCTAAAAAAATCCAGTAAAACTACGACAAGCTTATAGGTTGAAGCATTTGTTTTTACCCTTTTTTTTTTTAAGGTTACACATGTTTTTTCAAGTCTTTAAGAACATCTCTTTTGAGAGGTCAAGTAAATGTTTTCCTTTTTTTTTTTTTGATTGAAATGAGAACAAGCCAGCAAATATGGCTTCTTTGGAAGGGGGCTGTGACATATGTCAAGTCCAGACCAATAAGTTTTAACAGTCAATAGTGGTGTGTCCATTGTCCTATGTTATTTTATTTTGCTGACGAAGTCAAGAATGGTGTCTTGAATCTGTCTTCCTGCTTGATGATACGGATTCCATTCTTTGACCGTGTGACATGTTCACTAGGGAAGGGATCGGTCTATGGTAAGAACTGGTTGACCCTTCCTAGCGTAGGAAGCGGTGACATGTCGAAAGGCAAAATGGGCACGCTTTCCATCATGCAAATGCAGATCGTTTGTGGTGTGAAAGCCTCCCGTGTGCAAGGTACTCCAAACGCGCCAAGAAAGACTTGGTGGCATCCAGACTGGAGTATACAAAGGGCAAACAAATTGTTATGTCACAAATACATGTCCTGTTTAAAATGAAAGGGTTAGGAAAGTAAATACGAGTCATAGACTTGGAGCTTATGTAGACACCAAAATTTTGACTATTTTAATTATTTTCTCATATTTTTATCTATTAGTACTTAATTATTTATTTTTGAATACTCTAACCTAGGAGAGAGCTACTGCCTTCACGCGCGCGTCTTCTTCAACACCTGGATGATACGAATTGTACCAGAAGAAGGGAGCCATGGCCAATCTATTTTTTTCTCATTTTTTCTTTCATCAAAAGATTTCGTACAAAGCCAGCTAGCATCAAATTCTTATCCTATATCTTCATCAAACGGGAAGAAAAGCAACACCTCATCAATTTTGTTTTTAACCGTTCATGAGTTTTCATTCTTTTGCTTCTTTTCTGAAAATCTTGGAAACCCTATAAAAGCCACGATTTAGGGTTTAAAGAACAGAGATAGAGAGAGATAAGAGAAGAGAGACGGCAGTAGGGGAGTGGAAAAAAAAACCAAAAAATGAAAAAATGAAAAAAAAAAAGAAGATCAGGAAGCAGAGCATAAGAAAAGAGAAAAAAAAAGGGGGAAGAGGGGCGACGGAATTTCTAGCATCAACAGTAGCTAGAACCTACTACATCATCATCAACATCCTCAGAAACAATCTTCGTCAAAGCACTGTAATTTCTGATAAACCCTTCTTTCTATTTTTTCTTTACGTGAATCAGGCCTTCTTTATTTTCTTGCTGTTACATTTTGTGCTGGCTTAATGTTTTGCTGGAAGTTGATTGAATGTATTTAGTCTTGATTTCTTTGGTTCTGAAATAAATTTTCGGCAGAATCTTTGATTGATTTAGATGAGAATGCTTGGCTTTGTTTGTTGCCTTTGACATGTTTGATGAAATGCCAAAAGGAACTTGGACTATAAGAACGAATCTTTATGATTATCTGGGTGTATGTAAGGAGTGGCTATGATCATTGAAACTCAAAAATGAGTAAAAGAAGAAAAGAAAGAAGTGAACAGAACAAAATTTTTGTTTGAAGACATGTGTTTGTTTCTTGGCTTTTTTTTTGCTTCGTTTGGGGCTTAGTTTAGGTCCTTTATGTTAGAAGCATGTTTAGAACTAATAGAAGAAGTGATTTGTGTAAAATTTCAATTGAAAAAAAAATTGAAAATTTTGATTCCGGCGAGTTTTCGGCCGTTTTGGCCGGAATTTTCCAGATTCCGGCGACTTGGCCAGAATCATTTCCAGAATCCGGCGACTCGCCGGAATTTTCCAGATTCCGGCAACTTGGTCGGATTTTTTCGGAATCTGGCGACGGTCGCCGGAGCTTTCAAAAAAAAAAAAAAGAAGAAGAAGAAAAGAAAGTTTTTAGAATTTTGTTTGGGTTTAAAAATGGGCTTTTTCTTATTTGGTTTGGGTTTTAGTGATTGGACTTTGTTTATTTCGTTTGGGCTTATGTATCAGATTCTGGTTAATTTTGTTGGGCTTTTATTTCAGGCTTTGGTTAAGTTGTTTTATTTGTTGGTTGGTTTCTTTTTTGGTTAATTTTCGGATGGGCTTTGTACACCAGATTTCATTAATTCATTTGGGTCTTGTTGTTGGGTTTTTGCTTAATTTGTTCGGGCTCTACACTTGGGTTCTGTTTAATTTCGTGTGGGTCTAAGAAATGTTGGCCCAACTCTTAAAAATATTCCAACCCACTCTGTGGTCTGCCAGAAAAATAATTACACATTGACCCCTGATTTATTAATTAGTTTCACTTTGTCTCTAAAACTTTTAATTTCTTTCACATAGGTCCCTATTTTAATTGCATTTTGACCCCTAAACTTTATTTTCATTCAATTTTGACCCCCAATTGTTTGGAAAATTTGGTTCAGATCCCAAAAAGTTTCAAATATTTTCAATTACATCCTAATAAAATGTGACTTTGCAATTATAAATGTTTCTTTTCTTTAATTGTTAAGTATAAGCTTCTCATGTGTATTGTTTCCCTTTAACATTTTGATTTGAGTTATTCATTTTGATTAGCATTTATTTATTGTGGTATTTTGATGTGTGTATTCTTTTTGAGTAAGTGACCCAAAGTTCACATGTGACTGGCGGGAGAGGTATATCTAAATCCTTTAGAATTTTCTCTTTATGTGCCTTATGTGTTTTTTATTGCATGAATTTGCATGTTTAAATTTATTTCCCTTAGTTTTATTCATTTTTAGTCTTTAATCGCTTTATTTAATTTTCAATAATTATTTGGAAGGCACTTGAATGCCAAGTTGTAATAGATAGATTATTATTTTGATTTCCCCCATTAGAATTGTATATAGGTTTCCCCAATGTAATAATTAGGTTTTATATGCTTTATTTGTGTGTTTGCATGCTTATGTGTTTGCCGCTTCCCTAGGTTTTGCATCTAGATATTATGCTTATGTGTTATGTGTTTATGTGTTTTTATGTGTTTACTTGCGTTATTATCATGTCTACATGTTTTATTATGTAAATGTATTGACGCCACCACACTAGTCCAACGCTAGTTGTGGCCTTTCCTTTCGATTTCTCACTAATCCAATGTTAGTGAGAACCTTTAGACGAGGGCTAGTCCAATGCTAGACCCTTAAGGCCGTTCATGCATTAGATACAAGTTTCACACACCTTTCACTTTTAGGGTTTCTTTTTTCCATTTTTGCATGTCATTTTTCTCCCATCCCGTATGCGAAACATGTCATTTAGTTTTCTTTTTTCATAAAAAATAGATTAGTTTTTTTAGGACATTACTCTTTGAATTAGCGAAAAGAGCGAGTATGGCTTCCTAGCCTTAGCACGCTTTTAAATCCCTTCTATGAAAAGGAAAATTGGAGTCACGAACTTAGTTTCCAGCACCCATTATGTTGCATTATCCCTCTTTAGGACATACATGTGCATTATTTTAAATTTTATCAAAATCATTCTTTAAAAATCAAGTTTCTTCTTCCTGTTTAGCAATTCAAAGTCAAAAATCCATTTTCTTAAAATTTCATCTTTTGAAAATCAAGTTCCTTTTTGCACTTAAAAATTCATCTTTTCAAAAATCCAATTTCTTTTCCCTTGAGATTTTATAAAAATTGCATTTCTTTTGAAAATCCTAATTTCTTGTTTTTCGAGTCTCATCCTTTGCATTTTTCGTGACCTCCTCGAGAAATCAAATTTGGACACAACTAATGTGATCAATTCCAATCAAATCTCAAGAAGACATTTTGCCCCTCTCGATCCAATATTAGGTTTAAGTTTTGCATCCATATAGATAACATCCAAATGTGATAAATTTTAAAGTTAGAATTAGGAAATTTTTAACTAAATCATGCAACTAGCTTTGGCTAGGTTAGAAGGGTGCCTTAGAGACGAGTAAAATCGAATCTTTGCCTTCCCTTCTTTCAACTGTGACCCCCGAACCTTTTTCTTTAGTTTTTCAAAGACCTGGAGTCGTCTAAAAAAGGGTTTTCTTAGTTTATTTCCATTAATTAAATTAAAATTTTTGGGTGACTTGGTACACCTAAACTTCATACCAAGTGGCGACTCCAAATTTTTCTAAAAACCCTTTTTTTAGACTTTTGTTTTGGGTCCAAATCGTCGCATTTTCTAGTCCCATGACCCATTTCTTTTTCAAAAAATCAAAAATCATTTTTTAACTAAAAAACCTTTTTCAACTAAAAACCCTAAATGACGAGTTTCCTTCCTTTCGAAAAAATGGGGCGCGACAGCTTGTTGATAAATACATAAATAGTGGGAGAGGGGCTTGTTTATAAATACGGACATGCAGTACCGAGGTAAAGAGAAAAGGTGATGAGACCGAGGAGAAGTGAAAAAAATCAGGGGAGGCCTGCGCATCTGTGGGAGCGAAAGCAGAGTAAACACCGGCGATTGCATAATGAAGGATTGTGGTCGGAACAACGGTGGAATATTGACGGAATAAACAAGAAAATAAACAATGCGTGAAATGTGAAACTAGTGGATGGATGAGATGGGGATCCCAAATACAGAGGAAAGTGGGCTTGTTGTCCAAAGTTTATGTTAATGCGAAATCACATGTAAGTGGTGGCTAAACCCCATCCTCCTTAGCAGTGTTGTTAATAAGATTTGTTGCCCCGTAGCTGCAACCTCCCTTCATTGTTGCTTGGCAAAGTAATGAAACATATAATTATGAACACAAACCAAAGACAAAACAATCCATGAGTTGGAGGGTGGATAACTCTGTATGCGGGGACAAAGACTGAAAGGCCAAGGTAGAACATGCAAATGTTGTGTCAAAGCAGTAAACAAAAAGTGGGAATGTTATAGCAAAGTGGTACAAAAAAAGGGGGGAAAGGGTAGATGGCAGTATGGACGCGCAGATTGAAGAATAATTTGGGTTGGATCGATGAGGTGAAGGCGAGGTGGAGGAGGAGGCCATTCAAAGTTAATGAGAAGAGAATCTGAGGGCTAGTGTAAGCAGTAGAACGATGTAGATGTAAGTGATTTACTAAGATGGAAGTGGAAGGACAGGGAGGTTTGAGGTGTGAACAGATAGACTTGAATGAAGAGATGGGAGCAGACGAGGATAGTTGTAAAAATACGGACCTGGGCAGATGCACCGGAGAGGAGTAGTGGGTGCAAAGATGGACTAACGCAGCAAAGCATGGACGGAGTTGAAGAAGAACTGAGTTTGGATGATATTGGGGATGCGGATATATATGGTATGGAGTTTGAAACCACAAAAGAAGCTAATAGTTCTATATATTTGTATCAAGAACAAAGGGATTGAGTGCGGAGAGGGTACAAGAGGAAGCATAAGAACGGGTTAATCCGGTTAAGGTCGTGGCTGTGTAACAGGGAAGGGGAGAGACAGAGCAAGCACGTAAATAGGGGAGACCGTGTAAGGCAGCCAAAAGCAATGACACGGGTTAACTGCCAAGCGTGCTTGAAGATTCGATACGATTGGACAAAGCAGAGGTATGTCGTTTCTGGATTCACTAGTCAACACTCCTATCGTTTGTGCAGTCCCGAAAGTGTTAAGTTTATACGTTCGCACAGAAAGGTTTCAGAGGCCGACGTGCAACAGGCAACAGCAATGAGACAAGCAAGAATCAGAATCAGTCACATAATGAGGCTTATGGCTGTACAAGCAGGAGGTTACCATAACATACCTTTCCTGACCAAAGACATGTATAACTAACTCAATAGGCAGAGGAAGAAAGAAATTGCAGAGGGAGATGCAGAATCAGCCATTGCATACTTGTCAGGGAAGCAAAAAGGTGACTTAAATCTTTTATACAAATATGACATAGATGATGAGGGACGGCTGACCCGTTTGATCTGGGCTGACTCATTTGCAAGGGATGACTACAGTTTCTTTGGAGATGTATTGGTATTTGACAGTACGTATAACTGCAATCACTACAAATTTCCTCTAGTAGCCATGTGTGGGGTAAACAACCACTATTCAACATGCATATTTGCATGTGCTGTTATTGCCCGGGAGGGCGACGAGGGGTACGATTGGGTAATCAGTAGCTTCTTGGAAGCAATGGACGGCAAGAAACCAGTGGCAGTAATCACAGATGGTGACAAATCAATGCGGAAGTCGATAAAAAAATACTTTCCTTATGCAAAACATAGACTATGCAGCTTCCATCTGGAGATGAATGCAAACACAAATGTTGGAGATAAGAATTTCTTGGATCCATTTAAAGCATGCATGTTCATGAAATGCACTCCAGCGCACTTCGAAGTGAAATGGGCAGCAGTTGTTAGAAGTTTCGAGCTACAAGAGAATGAGTGGATCAGAAAAATGTACCAGAAGAAGCAAATGTGGGCAATGGCTTATCTTAGGGGAAATTTCTATGCCGGAATGAGGAGTACTCAAAGGTGCGAGAAAATGCATCAGGTGTTGAAGCTACACCTTACCTCGGAACTGAGGTTGTACGAGTGCCTTCAGGCATATGACTTGGCCGTGGCAAAACTCCGGCATGAGGAAAAGAGGAATAGGGCCATGACGGAGCACACATCTCTACTATCGGCAACCCAAATGCATGCCCTCGAGAGACACGCAGCAGAGGTGTTCACGAGGACAACATTCATACTAGTTCGAGAGGAGATGAAGAAGTAGGGGATTTATTGTAGGTTCAACGGAAACGATGATGGCATAAATTCCATCCACTTATTGAGGCATCCATACACACAGTCGCAGTATAGGGTGTCATATAATCGATCCATTGGACATATGAGCTGCTCGTGCCTAAAAATGGAAACGCATGGACTACCATGCTGTCACATGTTCCGGGCAATGCTGTTCGAGGAACTCCAGAGGCTCCCAACAAATTGCATCATGGACAGGTGGACTCGACGGGCCAAAGAAGTGATATTGAATAACAATGGCAGTGACACGCCTAACCTAAGGTTAACAGAAATGGCCAGGTACTCCCGATTGGTCACAGCGGCAACCCAACTTTGCTACTATGCATGCAAGACCTCAGCCGGGTATACGAATTGGCTAGAAACGTTTCAAAACGAGACTGTTTGAGTTAAGGAGATATAGCTAAAGAGGCCACGCGAGACATGTCTCCTGCCTAATAGTGACCATGGCAGAGGCACTCGGATGCGGGTTACGGTAATGGACCCAGCTGTAACTATATCGCGTGGACAGAAAAAAGGGAAGGGCATAGAAAGCAAAGGAAACCACAGGTATTATATTGTGGTCGGCATCTTTAGGTTTCCATGAACTGGTTTGTACACCCAATCACGCCCCCCAATATAAGTATATTTATACATGTCGTTATATTATTATGGTTATAGCCGTATATGTAGTCATACATACAGTTGTATAATAACAAAGTAAAAACATGCATACAATGATACATTGGTGTATAAATAGAATTGCTTGAGTGAGTTTTGTATACACATACATGCATTTATTTGTATAAGCATAACAGTCAACACACACAGAGACAGACGTGCGTATATGGTCCAAATATGAATATATTATGGAATTAATGTGATACCATAAAATAATATCAATGTATTGCATTCGTAATCCCTAAATGTAGTTGCATTTATATAGAGGGAGAGTTGGGCAATGTAAGAGTTGATACAAAACATACTCTGTGCCTGAGGATTTCTGAGCACAAGAGTCAGAATTGAACGACCAAGATGGAAGCCCTATTCCAACTCCATGTTCACAGCAGAGTAATTGCCAAAGCACAACCAGTTTTTCTGCAAAGTCATCCTGCCATCCATGTGAGCCATATCCAAAGTACTGCGTAAACCAGGTTTGCATTAATCTTCTCCAGTCGTGGTTGTGTGCTAATGTTCTGAGTTTACTATCCAGTCACTCTTGGCACATAGGATGCACTATTATTGCTTTTAGTAGAATGCGGTGTTTAGGTTGTGATGGCCACTTTCCCTTCACATTATAGTAAATCCCATCACAAGTGCATTGGAAATTGTTGGCATTATAAGGGTAAGTGTCTGAGTTAGTGGTGGTGTAAAAAGCAGTCCAAAGCAAGTTGAAGTGGATAAAGAGCAAGGTGCTATGTTATTAATGGAATTTTTGCATCATGGTTCACAGAGCATTGGCCATCAGTCTGGCACTGAAAATCGACAGATGCGGTTCCAAGGAGTTAGTCCAAAATGCCAGGTACAGGTATACATTGCCCCAAATGCAAAATATATCGAAACTGCATTAGATCCCAAAATGATTAGTGGGTAACAGCACTGGTGGATGTAACTAATTAAGTATTGACCTGTCATTTTCCTTGACCACTCCCGTCCCATGACATGGATAGTACTGTAAATTTTCAGGTTGGGCTAAGCAGCGTTGATGGTTTCATAGGGCAACTGCTGACACCCACGACTTCAGCATACCAGGTAAGTGCCAGTCAGTCCTGTGAATGCACCTATGCACCCCTAATACAATTTGCTATTCTGGCAACTAAGGTGCTATGACTTTGCAGGCAGTGTACCCCAGGGGCAAGTGTGAGGTTGATAAACCGATAGTTCCACCTGCTAGTTCATGGCACTCCAGTGGGTCTGCCGACATAGTGGATTGGTAGGCCTAAAAGTTAAGTTTTTTTGGACTAAATAGGATGAATATGTTGACGATGTATGAATGTCCCCCAACACAATGCTATTAAACTCCATGATATGGTTTATTTTGGCGTGTGGGATAAGCCGACCGCTTCATGCTATTAGTTAAGATGGATATGTCCTTTATTATATACACTGAACAAAATGTTCGCATACACTATGGACCATAAATCATTAGTTTCCGACTGGAAATGTAGCAGCCGTAATAGTAGGCGGAAACCGTATATATGTGGTCTACGTACCAAAACAGAAGATGTACTACTACGAATCCAGTTGTGCATTTGCAACTAAATTGCTTGCCTGCATCACATTTATCCAAAATAAGCCAACTACCAACACTAACTTGGGGGCACCAGAACAAAGACCTCTGGGTTGGGAATAAGACTAATTGCTAAAACATGGGGATGGGGAGGCGGAGCACGCTAATTTACATCACGAGTACCCATCTCACGGCATCAAATATCTCCTATGAGATCCAGTAGGCAGGTGATGCTACAGACCCAAAGAGGCCATAAGCAGGAGCCCTACAATGCTGCATACGAGGAAAGTTACAAATTTTCTATAGGTTCTCAATTCCTGATGCATTGAACATTGTCTGGCCTGTGCATCATCCAGTTGGGTCCTTAGAGCTTCATTATTCTTCTCCAATTCAGCGACCCTAACTCTTAGCAAGTCCACCATGTCAGTCATCTGGGTGTTGGAGGCTTCTAGCACAGTGTTTGTTTCCCTTAGAGACGATATCTTTTGTGATGCTAATCTAGCCAACTCCCCGCCTCTCGCGCAACAGTCGTCGGCATCCATCCACCTGAAAAAGTCACATCTATGGTCCTGCATCACAATGGATTGTTTATGTATCTGTCCCCGCAAAGATCACCGGCGATTGTAGTGTATAGGAGATAATGAAAAAATTATATACCAAACTTACCTTGTAGTTGCTGCATGTGACGAATCTCCGTCCCGGACTAACCCTTGTGAATGAAGTCTTAATCAGCGTAGGAAGACCGCAGTGGCATCGAGGATGTGAAGTCGCTGTCGAGTTCCCGGTACCTTTGGAAGCCATGAGCAGAAATGCCATGAAGTGTACTGGATACGCAAGGGACAGTGGCAAAATGTCGACCAGATTTCGACAGCCTCTACACCAAGAGAGGGTTTGAAAATAAGGGGAGGTGAGCTGAGAAATCCTAATTTTTACCATAATAGTTTATAGTCAACAGATAATTTCAGAACCCTCCCATTGAGGCATCTGACAATCTCATGTAGCACCTTTCAAGTTGTAAAAAGATCACATACATCCCTTAATTTGTAAACTTTTGTAACTTTATGGGGCAAGTTCGACATACAATTGTAAACATCTAGTTTTTGGAGTGTGTAAATAATGTAAATTCAAAATTGCTCTTTGACTATGAGCTGTCATAACTATCATGACAAACCAATTTGAAATCTCTTAATATTTAAAAATTTCTCAGTTTGGGAGATCGTCTACCAACATTTATTCTGTAATCTGGGCAAAATATATTAAACCATTCAACTTTTGAATATTTCACAAAACACATAAAATTCATTTTCAAATAATGTTGTATAATGCAAAATATCCTTTTACTTTTGCATTTTGAGAGGACTACAAATTAATGCCGTGTCAAGTTTCAAGGGTTATCACATTTTTGTGTTGTTAAAGCAAGCTCAAGAGTTAGTAAAGTTTGGAGGAATCTTTAAATGGTGTGGTATGAATTGATATTTTCATGTGGGTGGCCTTTTCTGTTGGAAAGACATAACAAACAGGGGTGGCCACTTTAATGTGTGGAATTAGGGCACTACCGAATAACAACATGTTCTCATTTGCTTTTCCCAGTAAAGGTTTAAGGGTTAGTACATAGCAACGTTGAAACAACAATTGCAGAATTGCCAAGCAATATAAATTCCTAACACGGTGCTAGTAGGGTATCTTACTAATAATCTGCAGGACATGTAGGAGAATCGAATCCATGCATGGGCACAGCGGACGTCGTCCTAAATGTAAGGCAGCTTACATTGATGCGCAATGGAGTTTACATTGGCCTACGACTGGAATCTTCAGTCACAGAGGTTATAGTGTATCCGAAGTGGCTGTTTTTTGGCAGTAGCAAACCGTGAGCCCAAGGCCCACAACTAAAGCTCCTACCCCAAAAAATAGGACCTAGGACACAAGCCCCATTGCATGAAATTTCCCGTGGACTCTATGTACAATTATTTAATACAATTAGCATTACCTTAGTAGACTAGTCAGTTTGGATAGCACATCAAGTTCCTGAATATTCAAAACAACCGCTACTTCCCAAAAACAAATGAATATTCAAAACAAACCATATATCTCAAAAAAATGAATGATTTCCAATACAGGATAGCAGAAGCGGGATATGAAGCATCGTCATGTCCATTGGTGTGACAGACCAAGGCATCCAACTGAGAGAGTCCCAAAATGCACATTTATGTAGTGCGTCATCATGCACGGCAAAAATATGTACATCCAACTGGGTCTAATATATGTATACATAGACAGACAAGCAACCTAGAATGGTGGATTAGTTGCGCAGGCATGCAGCAGGTGATCAAAGCCAGGAACACCTTCCAGGACAACTGCGCGCATTGCTGAATTACATTCCAGAAGGAAAAGCTAGACTGCTATGTTAAGGCGTTCTTGCGCTGGCTTTAACTGCAAATAGGAGGGAATCAACCTTTTTAGACATATTCTTTTTTGAAATACGGTAGAATACAAAGTGTTCCAACCCAACCCACCTCAAAATTCATCCCAGGACGAAGCTCCTGCAAGTGCTGCATGAACTTCATCAGGTATAGGCCGCAATCGAAGCTGCAATACAAGTTAAAGTTGACTGGAGCATTAGTATGGCCGATAAGGTGTTTCTAAATTGAGGAAGGATATAGATGAAAAGGGGATGATGCACGTTAATATTATTTGAAACCAGTAAAAACTAATAAAAATAAATGTATGTTGAATTCGACAAACGTGTTTGGCTGTCGGGGACACCACTCGGCCCTTTTAATGGGGCACTTGCTTATGTCCTATCTATACGATGGTCCAAAACCAAACACAAGTGACTCGTGGATTCTCCGGTGCTACACCAACAGCCATACAGTAATGATATTATGTCTAGTTTTATTCATGGGCTAAAGGGGACACGGAATAAGGGAATGAAATTTTAGGAATCAGCATGTGCAGGCCATGCAATTTTGTTCACCAATATATGCATGATCTTTAAGTTCAAAAAATAGCACGAATAGTGGGAAAGATGGGACTAACCACCAGTGACGTTATTGCCTCCCTCCCCAGGTTCTGCTCCTCATTAGGTAAGCTGTCATAGATAACCACCTTCTCCTCTACTAGGTTTATGACTCTTAGGAACCAGTGTTCGGATCGATAATTCATAGGCACACATATCTGAGATTTAGGTTACATGATAGGGTAGGGATAAGTGTTCGAAACTTGAGTGCAACTAGGTTCACTAATATAGGTAGGAAAATAAGCAAAAGCAATGGCCATGCATGTTATAACCTCATTACATTAGATTCAACTAATGGTAATCATGCGACATTCGCCTTACCTTGCCACATGCATAAATAGGCCCTCCAAAAGATGCATCCGTAAGGTATTCAGCATAAAAAGTTTCTGGAGCGACGTTATTGCCTAGCACCAGTTGCTGAAAAGTAGCACAGACACGTCACCAATTACCTAAATATATACGTGTGGCTAATCCCAATTTCCATGACTATGTGGTTGGGATGGCATTGCAGCACGTCAGCAAAACCAACTACTATTAATACAAACTAACCCACCTTTTAGATATTCTCAGCAGGTATCCATTGAATTTTACGATATTCAGTACCCATATTTTTATTTGTGTGTATGTGCCACCATATGCATACATACACATAAATATAGATATACAAATGTACGTCGTTACACAAATGCTATTACTGACACGGGAAGGTGTTAACAAGCCATATATAATTAGTACCTGAACAATTGCTGGAAGATACCAGATAGCAACCGTCGCAAAGGGATTCAATCGAGGGATTCAATCGCCTAGACCTTGAAGTTAACCAAGCAGCAAAGCAGTTTATAACCTGATTAAACAAATGCCTTGTTCAGACTTGGTGGACCATGAAATATGATGCAGGAAGGACATGTACACTCATCAAGTTTAGCATGGTTTGGTTGAAAGGCGGTACTGGGGGACATACTTAAATTAGAAGATAAGCAGATAGATCCTTACCTCTGAACTTATCCAGATACCAGGTGACGGGGTCATAAGGTGATCCCGGCAAGCAATTTGGCCCATCATGAGTAAAAGAGTTTCACTATAAATACAATGGCATAAGTATTAACGTGATAGTATGGGATGAAGGTAATGACATGGCGAGGTGTTCGTGCTACAAGACAATGCCTCCACAATCATATAAACATCCTAGAATCTTAAGCAAATACTAACCTTTGCATGTGCCTTGGGTGAAATATAAAGTCGACCACTTGCGCAAAGGTGTGCACGGGCAAGTAATCACAGTCAGCACCTTTGTAGGTCTGCAATGAAGGTTTGCAGTAGATTCATTAGTGCCACAATTAGCTCACACATAAATGGTGAAATATGCGTCCGTGCTGTGGCTTACCCCGGCCTTGAATACATTATCCAATTCAGATATACCACGATGGGATGCTGGTGTCCCTCCGCGACCAATTCCCTGCATGTGATGCATTATCCAATCGGCACAACAATGATAGTATCCTTATTATGATGCCCTGCCGGTAATATATACGTGGTATACTCATATAATGAAAAGCATATAAGTTTGCAAGCATTGAAGGATGCTAGAGGATAGGGGGCTTAGAGCCACATGTAAAAGCAACCTATGTATTGTTACGTTAAAATGCCTATAAATTCCACCTTTTGACGGCGCCGTGAAGCACTATGGATCCGACTCTTCAGACTACAGGTGGTGTGCCGTTTAACGCTTCTTGGTTTCCTGACTGGGACCTTCCGAACTTTCTTTGACCCAGTTGAGGACATCTGCGAGTTTTCTCTTGAAGGCACAGAGGTTGGGAAGGATTTGGGTGCAGGTGAGTCGGGCTAAAGGGATTTCTTGCAGCCTGGCTGGATTCCACAAAATTTTTTTGTACAGATACGTTGCAATGGAGATGTGACATCCAAAGAATGGCCGCTATCAGAGACAAATCCATTTGAAGGATTCTGCCTTTGGCCTGAATCGTGGACGTTGGCATCTTGAGGCTGGAATCCACCTCCAGAGGAAGACAGTTGGACAACAAATGTACCCTTAAGCTTTGCGAGGTTGGCTTCTCGTCGTTCATTTGCTGTGGCGCCATCAGCAGCCTTCGGAGGGAGTACCTTACCCTCCTCTCGCCAACGGGATTTGGTCCCACAGTCACCATCACCACCTGGCACCCATTTACAGTGTCGACCTATGCTTCCACTCAACGCCTCCAATGTCTTCGCCATTGTGCTTACTGTGTCCCGTATTATGACAATGTGATCTCGCATTTCCATGTTGCTCTGCTCCACCAAGGTCAACCTACTTTCATACGAGTCTGGATCAGAAGTTGGATCATTCAGAAGTGAGGGAGTCTTCTGTTTCTTCAGGCTCATGTTCACCTACAACACAAAAAAGGGAAA
This sequence comes from Gardenia jasminoides, assembly GCA_013103745.1. Lineage (NCBI taxonomy): Eukaryota > Viridiplantae > Streptophyta > Magnoliopsida > Gentianales > Rubiaceae > Gardenia > Gardenia jasminoides. Next base: position 5,502,823 of record CM023100.1, read on the forward strand.
ACTGCACAAAAGGTCCCTTACATATGGCAAATGTAAAAATTTAGTCTCTTAAAATGAAAAAGAGCGAATTTAGTCCCTCCGTTTAAAAAAAGGATCCAATTTGATCCCTGCGTGCTATTCCGTCTAAATTCCTGATGGAAACAAGCATGTGCACATCACGTGACCAATTATGTAAGGATAAAACAGACATATCAGTGAAGTGTTGGCTGAAAATGTGAGGGATCAAAGAGCCTTTTCTTGGTCAATCTCCTTCAATTGTTCAAAACCCTAAATTCAATTGGGCACAACCAACCATGGGAGAACCACCAATATGTGCTTGCGGTATACCAGCAAGGATGAAAACCTCATGGACGGCTGAAAATCCGGGGAAGAAGTTCTATGGCTGTGCCTATTATGAAGTAAGTTTTTGCTTGAACTTCTTACCTGTTCTTATTGCAGGAAGAGAGAAAATTTCACCTTATTTCAGGTTGATAATGGTGGAGGCGGCTGTGGCTACTTCAGGTGGTATGACACAAGCAGATGTGAGAGGTGCGATAGGCTGGTGAGGTATACATGAAGGTTGACAAGGAAAGTGAGAGAGTTGGAGGCAGAAATGGAGGGAAAAAAGCGCAAAGATAGAAAACTAAAATTTTTCTTGTTCGTGACCTCCATTACTGTACTTTGTCAATGGATATGGAGGGGCTGACTTAGTACTTGGGCCATTTGGCTTGTGAAATAGGTTCCTATGATGTATTTTAGGGAACACAACTTAGTTTTTGGGAAGGTTTACCCTAAAGGGAATTTATTGTACTGCTCATTGTCAATTGCTGCCATGCATCTCTCATCTGGAATGTGGAATGTGATATTAATTCCATAGCTGAGTTCTATTTTTTCATTTGATATTACATAATGCTTAAAAGACTAGCTGGAAGAGGCTGAAATGCTGATATGATGATCAAAATGGAACAAAGACGAAACAAGAGAATTGAAATTGTAGTAAACTTTCTAAAAGCAGAAACAATAAGAGAATCAATATGTTGATATTAGAAGCAAGAAGAACATCAACTCCATTGCTCAAACAAAAACATTCCAGGATCATGTTTTTCTTATAGAATTGAAGCCACTGCATAAATTGTCCATCTTCTTCACAAACTATAACAACCAAAAGTTAGGTTTGAACAAGTCGAAGTCAATCATATTGTACTGGGTCTAACTCCTCCTAAAACAAAAAAGTCAACTGCACAAAACGACAAAAAGACATAACAACAGTAGTTATATCAGTGGCTCCATTCTTATTCAACCCTTCTTTGTTGCAGCAGCTGTCTTTCTGGTAGCAGTAGGTTTCTTTGAAGCAGCAGCATCAGCAGTTATGTTCTTGGCTTTCTGTACATGCAAATGAAAAAGTAAGGAAATATACATTACATAATTATCATAGTAGTGCAATTAAACAACTAAGCAACAGAACAAACTACACATACAGCCAATCCACGAGATTCATATGGCGCCCTTCTATAAAGAGAAGCCAATGTAGAGTCACAATTACTTCGAGTATGTCCAAACCTATGACATACACCACATTTGTACTTCACTTTCTTTCCCTGACCATGTTCAACAACAAGAGAAACAAGCAAACAATATCACTAAAAAATGCAGAAAACTTTGCAAATTAAAATGAGTTAAAGGCAATAGAGTATGAACTGGAGAGGGCTGAGTCATAGTAGGTGGAGGTCGAGCATGTTGCTGGTTTGTTGATGGTTCACTTGGAGTCTGATTCATGAGATCAAACAAAATTTCATCACATATATCAATGAAATCTGCATTTTTCCCAATAACGACTTCGTGGAATGCAAGACTCTACGTTTGACCATCAATGGTGCTTTGGGTGAAAATTGTTTTGTTGTTGTTGTGGTGAGACTCTTCATTAGAACCAGCTACTGCAGCTTCTCGCTCAGTCCGAGTAGAGCCGGATAATGATTTGTAGCCACTATTATCTCCCATCTTTCTTTCTTTGGACATTTTCTTTGTGCCCTACCTCTTTATACAATCTGCACTTATACTCCATGAATCCAGATCTGGACAACTTTTTCATTTGTCCTCGAGTATTTCTTGTGGCTGGTGGCTCATTTGGCTCTCTTCTTCTGACCTTCTTTGGTCTGCCAGGAAGTATTTTATTCTCAGGTGGCAGTACAGGACCTTTTTTAAGATCTTTCCACAGATGCTCACCATTAACAGGGTAGATGATAGGCTCATATGCTCTCATGTAGGCCTCTTTTGAGTAACATTTATCGACAAAGAAATAGCACTCATTGCATGGGCGCACGGGATGCCATTCAATTCCCACCTTCTACAACTACACGTTCTAGCAGCTAAGTTAACTGAATATCTATCTCCATACATACATCTAATTTCATAAAACCAGTCCCCACAAGGTGTAGCAATGCATGTATCAGAAGCATTCTTCACCTTCTCTAATTTTTTTAGGATCTTTGGACACACTTTCCCAGGGTATTTTCTCATCCATTCCCTCTTATTCTCCATTCTCACCAATAAATACAGCCTAATGGTTTCTAACATGCCTAGTATAGGCCTTTCTCTTGCTTCTAGAATGCTAGAGTTAAAACTTTTACAGAGGTTGTTCAACAATATGTCACACTTTGAGGAGGTCCTAAAATATGCCCTGGTCCAATTTTGAGGCTCCGTGTTGCCAACTAGCCATCTAAATGCATCTTTATCATACTCTTTTAAAGACTCTAGCAAAGGTGACAACATATTCTTGTATGGTGCTCTTGCAAGAGCCCAGATTCTCTCCTTTAATGCCAAGCCTCCGTGTGTTTTCTTGAAATTGTTGTACATATGCCTCACACACATTCTGTGCTCCACACCCGGAACAAGTTCATGCAAAGCTTGAATTAATCCCTTCAAAAATAGTAATATTAAAACAGTAATATGAGAGATATTACAACATATTATATTAGTAAAGTAAAACAAACAAAATCTAGTAAAGAAAAGTGCAGACCTTTTGCTTATCAGTCATAAAGGTCCACTTGTCTTCATCCATGATTTGGAGGTCATTCACAAGTTCAGTCACAAACCACTTCCACGTTTTCTTGTTCTCCAATTCAACAACAGCATAGGCAATAGGATATAATTGGTCGTTTGGGTCAATTCCCACAGCAGATAGCAACACACCCTTGTGAGGGCCTCTCAAGTGGCAGCCATCAAGGCCCACAACGGGCCTACACCCTGCTAGAAAACCTGTCTTGCATGCATGTAGACATACGTACAGCCTCTCAAACCTATTCTCTCCCTCATCATCTTCTGTAACTGTCATAAACACATTTGAGCCTGGATTAGCCCTTTCTACCTCTCTACAATAGTTCCACAATTTGTTATATTGAGTTTCATTATCACCATCAATCAGGCTCTCTGCTTTTTTCTTAGTCCTGTAGGCTTGCCACCTAGATATGTTCACATTCATGTCGGTCTTCACTTTGTCTTGTAAATTGCTAACCTTCATATCTGGTAAAATGGCAAGCTCCTTTTTGTATCTGTCAACAAGGAAAGATGAGGTTGCAAGTCCATGCTCAAATGATCTTCCACATGTGTGCTTATCTTGTAAGCTTTTGACCTGAAAGGTCCTTTTGTCTTTCATAATTGTTGTGGAAACTTTCCAACTACAGTCATTGCAATAAGCTGTGGCTCTTCTCTTATCATTTTTACTAAACTTAATTTTTCTCCCATGAGTAACACCATGGCTCTTACATGCCAGCATGAATAATTTCTTGGAGGTGAAAGTTTACCCAATCTCAAATTTTGGATCCTTCATGCCACTTTCAGGATTGAACTTTGGACATTTAATCCTTTTTCTTGGCTGGTCTTCATTTTCTTCAAAATCACAGCAACTTTCAAAGTCATCCGAATCACTATCATCTTTTTCCATCTCACTGGTCTCCATTTCAGGTGTAGCTTCAGTTGTCATTCCACTAGTCTTGCTGTTATTCACTATCTTTTCCCATTCAACTTTCCTTTGTTTAACAGCTGTGACTACATGCTCCTCATCACTAAACTCATAGTCACTGTCGACAAATACCTCAATATCACTTGATTCCTTAGCTTCTTGAGCATGTTTGTTCTTGTTGCTGCTCATCTTTTTACCACCTTTCTTTCTGTTACCTGCTTATTTTCCCTTTGATGTTTCATGTTGACTTGGGTGGCCACCAGAAGATGCATTATCCCTTCCCGAGTGAGCTCCAACAACTTCATCACTATGCTGCTCTCTATTCTCCTCTCCAGGTTGCAGATTTTTCTCCCCTCCAGGTTGTTCTCCAGACTCTATATTCTCTGGCCCATCACCTATTCCACTCGTGTTCACTTCATATTCCTTGTTAGATTCATTAGAGGGGATATTGGTTAGAATTATTTCTTCCACAGAACCTTCATCTTGTTCCATTGTCGAGTAGGATTTAAGGTGCACAAAATATACATCTACCAGTCCATTTCTCACACCTTCTCTGGCCAACTGTTGAGCAACATCTTCACATACTACATATACTAACCCATCCTCTATCTTCCTACCTGGTATTAGATAATAGTAGCTTACAGTAAACTCGGCAAACCCTAACCTTTCTGCCATCCTATCCAACATACAAATAATCCATCTCTCAACATCACAATAGTCAAAAATTCTGACCTTTCCCCCGATGTATCCTTTGGTTGGCACATCAGTTAATTCACCTCCATAGTGGACCCGAATTGAAATAGATTAATATTACCTGCCAACCATTTAGGCGACAGTACTCAGTAAAGAAAAAGATTATCTGGGACCATGCTTAATAGAGATGTTGATGCTAACGACAACACACTGCTTGAATCGGGGCCACATGAAGTTGAAAAAATAATACCCTAATTCCAGCTTAATCAACACGTAATAGTAAACAAATACATACAGTAATGACGATTATTGTCCAGTATTTCAACAAACAAGACAAAATCATGATTCAATACAACCAATTTCTGTGATTTAGGGTTCAAATACACATACCGTAATCTGGGATTTTGATGTTATTCTCTTCATTCATTGGCCCGGTTAGTCTTCTCCGCTAGATTCTCCCTTGAATTAACGATATCCCTCTACTTGATCACGGACTGCAGTTGCGATTTTGCAATTTTTTCTTATCATTTTGGTTTGGGGTTCAAGCTTCTTTGGTCCCTCACATTTTCAGCCAACACTCCACTGATATGTCTGTTTTATCCTTACATAATTGGTCACGTGATGTGCACATGCTTGTTTTCGTCAAGAATTCAGACGGAATAGCACGCAGGGATCAAATTGGATCCTTTTTTTAAACGGAGGGACTAAATTCGCTCTTTTTCATTTTAAGGGACTAAATTTTTACATTTGCCATATGTAAGGGACCTTTTGTGCAGTTTTCCCCACAAAAAATAAATTATACTTGCAGTTAGCGTCTTACAAAATGGCAGAGGTAAAACTTAAATATAAGGTTTCAGTTGTGTAGACAGTATTGGGACTCAATAGTGGGTGCCTGTTGGCCAGTGAAGATGCCCAGTGACTTTAGCTTTGCGACCCCACCAGCTATGTCATCCTCCCGCTGGCGGCCAATCCAAGGGACATGAGGGGAAATGTTTGTGTCACTTTGATCCTCCCTAACATCAATTCTCTCAAAGTATAATGCCTTCACAGTTCGTGGGCACTTGTTAGATGAAGGAAAACGGGTGCCTACTGAAGTAAGAATGAGCAGGGTTAATTAGCAAGAGATATGGGGGGAATCTCACCATAAGAAGAGCCACACCACCAGATATGGTGCGGCTTCCTAAGGTCTGAGTAGCCCTTATTCCCATGACCATCTTATCCCTGATGAATTCACTCCAGTTGTATCGTGACAAATCATCAGTCTGCGCAGCGAATACGAACACCTCCCTGTTGAATCCATCACTTTCACCCGGGCAGAGGAGGCTATTCATGAGGAGCACAATGAATTTGGCTTTGAACTCATTGCCACTTGTCGTCAAGTTCCTCATACCTCGATACAGTTCTGAATACATTATGGCCCCATCTCTGAGGGCAGGTTCAATGCTTCTTCCAATTGTGAGCTTATGTCTGTGCACAGCAGAGCATGTCCGACATCCTTATTCCCATTTGGGACACCAAAACAGGATGCCGCATCTACGGCGCTGACTTCCAATGTATGCCCATCAACACTTAGACACCTACTTTCGCAGCTGAAGTTGCTAACGAGCCACCCTACGAATTCCGGATCCAGCGAAAAAGGTTTAACAGAAAGAATCCCGCCAAACCCATTTTGCATAACCACTTGTCGCTGATGAGGGTTCAGGCAATCTATTATTTCTTTTAGCGTCATCAAGTCCGATTTACTAGTAAGCTGTAGAATCTTGGGTAATACATGAGTGCAAGAGAAGATCTAGGGTTAGCTTTCCAAAACATGCCTTGTTTGAAACCCTCCTTGCCCATGAATACATGAGGTAGTAACTTAAGAAGTGTTCGAACACATCAATACTACACATACCTGCTGCGGGGGTCCTTGGAGTGAACATCCTTGAGCTGCTTCCCCCAGCTCAGGTTGCCTGCTATCATCTGTGGAAGTGCCCTTGGGTATGCACTCCCAGCCGATTATACGATCTGCATCACTCTCAGGAGTCCGGTGGCAATTATAATCATCGCTATGGCAACCGTCATCAGGGCTCCGCCTCACCTGTCGGGTGTAGGATGTTTGGCCTGGATCTGGAGTGGAATATAGCGACAAAAGCAGATGCCAGTCAACGTTTCCGTCTTCTCCTTCCCTGCAAGTAAATGTCGTGGGGCTCAATAAGATACATGGGGCCAAAAGTACATTGAAAGGATCACAAAAATTCCCTTAGGTGGGCCAGATCTACCTTTACAATTCGGAGAACCGATTCATGGGGGGTCTAACATGGGGTTGTAACTTTATGTATGGGGGAGAGGTGGGGACCATCCCTTAAGGAGATCTTATTCATTTTTTATGCTACGGTACAAACAACCACTTGCTTGATGGCATACTACACCGTTTGAACATCAAAACAAGACCCTATTCCGTTGTAGTTGAAACCGTCAGAAATCTCAGGGGAGATTTCCGAAATTATCCCTTGTAAAAAATCCAATTGTCATTCACTTTTACAAGTTTATTTTCCCTGTTTGTCTATTTCTTTTATACATTTTGACCAAGAATCTCAAAAAATTTGCCTCTGTTTCGATTAAAGTTTTTCGGGATTGTTTTCAAAAACACTATTGTGCCATTTCGAATGTGAAAAACATTTAGTGTAGCTGTTTTTGAGGTGCTGTTGACAGTGTTTTTATGAAAATTTCTAGGGGTATTTTTAAAATTAAAAGATTATTTGGGGTAATGTTTGGAGTATTTTTACAATTACAATTTTATTTGGGGTAATTTTTTTTTTTCAGATGCACTCAAATTACATCATTTACTTCACCTACATATATTAGTCTATTGAACCAAAACCCTATACTTTGACCCAACCGTATGGGACCCAACCCACCCTACTGCAAAACCATATTATTACTTCTTACGTAGATTTCAACAAATATAAATCCAACACAAGATAAATGAATTACTATTTTTTACTTACAATTCACCATTCAAAACTCATGCATGTAATATCTTATCTCAAGTTCTTATTCTACATTCAAGTTTGCACAGAAATTGGATTAATTGAACATTTCTTCAAAAATGAAACATGTATAAAAATTAACAATATAAATGTTAGACACTATAAGTAAGAAATGATATATTTATATATTTACAATGCATATTGATTAATTATGTATTACTCAATTACAAGAATAATACTTCAAGAGAAATGTTGTTTACTAAATTTACAATTACTTTGTATATTCTTACTTATTTTGAAAATATATAAGTATGAAACATATGAAATATTTATTTTAATATTGATATTCTAGTCAAATGTAGTTCAATTTGAAACCAAGTTGACCCACATCAAATCCGTAATTATGTGCTAAATTTAATATTCATTAATTTTTAACTTTTAATTATTTTCTCTCACATAATAATGATACTGTCTAATTAAATATCGTTCTATTCCTTTCTTTCAAATATTAGAGTATTATGAACCAAACACGTTTATGTTCTATTTTACTTTAAAAGCATAACATCTACTCTGTTTCTTGCATAGCAACAAACAGAAATAGAAACACACGAACGTTACGAAATTGCCGCTTATTCACTTGGTTGTGATTCAGATTTGCCCACTTATGACTGAGTTGGTAAGTGATAGTTAATGTGGTTCGGTCACAATGAATGATCCAAATCAATCGTTTTAATAGTCACTAATTGCTTTATTTTGTTAGGTTACCTATCCGAAACGTATTAAATTACATACTTTCCTCCATTTATTAATAGTATGCCAAAGTTAATAAGTTTCCAATTCCAAGTACAAATGAGTGGAAAGAATTTTCAAACAGCATATAACTAGCCCACATTATTTTTGAAATCACTAATTAGGTTGAACGGCCTTCAACAATGTTCGAAATCATCAGTTTAGATAGGGAATACAAAAAAAAAAAAAAAATTACAACATTTTGCACTTTGAAAACACCTCAACTAAGTTTTCACATGCATTGTTAATAATTTATCTCTCTTTTTCTAACTCTTCAATTTAGACAGAAACTTATGGCATTCAAATGTGTCGAAACAATTTACAAACTTCTAAATTCATCCAACAATATTCGGTAATACACAAAATTACTTTATGTTTTCCAAAAAACCTCATTTCAGTTGACCTACATAATTTACATATTTGTTTCTAATATTCAAGTCATTAATCTATTAAATAAATGTAGAAAGTTTAAAATTCTTAATTTTTAAACTCCTCGCGTTAATGAAAGCACTTTACAGTGAATGAAATATTTTTTCCAACTTGAACCATCTTAAAAATACTTTTAAATAATATTCTTTTTTACATTAAGAACACCGATTGATATAACTTATTCTACCAGCACTATACTTTTACGCTGTTTGTCTTTATTTTCAAACTTCTACACTTGTATCTTCACTGTTGGGAAATATGGTAGGATAACTTAAGGGTCATTTTGGCATGAAAACATTTGTTCTCTCCAAATATGAGTTTCATCTTAATATTTTTTAAATGGTCTAATAATATTACAAAAAGTTGAAAAGATTGAAGGTGGTTGAGATTCTTTAAAGTCTAGGGATACCAAGTGATTTTGCAATAAATCTCAGGGGAGGTTTCTAAATTTATGCCTTTTTATTGTCATTCACACATTTGCTTTATTACAAGGGAAGCTTCTGATAACATCACTGAGCTCCCATTAGGCTTTCAAAATCTCACTTAGCTCCGTTAGATTTATATTTCTTGTAACATTATAACTATCTTGAACCAAATGCAATAAAGACAAAACTTTTGTTCCAATACTACTCTTGTGATTATCTTAATTATGAAGTTTACAACAATAATAGAAAATAAATCAAAACTACATTTTTATATGCTGTAAATTTCTTGATTTAGACTATTTCTTGTAGTCGTACTTAAACAAAAGCAATGTTTACACAAAAAAAAATTACACTATTACAAATTCATACGTATAAAGACATTGTATTACTTATCACCACAACTTAGAGTACATCATGTATTAGGACATATTTTTCAAAATATTTTTTTATTTCCTTAATTATAACTGTCCATGAAATTTTTTAACTTGTTATTTAATCAACAAAATCATCTTAACTGGTTGATTTTCACCATATTTCATTTATCCGTATCCTTTATTATTCTACCACGCTCTCACTGTAAAAAAATTATAGACCATTGTTTGATAGTAATATGCATATACATTTATTTTTATTTATTTGTTTATTTATTTATTTTTTTGAATTTTTTCTACTATCCATCGCAATTTTCATTTGCTGTATGCTCATCGTAATTTTTCTTACGCCCTTGTATGATTTTCGGCGGTGCTCTTCTGTATTTAAACTACCTCTCCCTTCAGCTTTGATATTTTACCTTGCCAAACCGTCAGTATTTTCATATATTTCGTCTACGAGGCCCGCTGTCACCATGTACGTGTTTTAAGTTTGAACGGCCTTTTGCACGCCTGCACAGTAAGCTCCTTCACCTCCACTTCACTCCGTGCGCGTTGGCCTCCATTCTTGAATCCAGGCAGCATGTGGCCTTTAATGCCAATCCTCACACGCGTCGCTCTCCGACGACACTCCCTACGGTAGGAAGGGTCAACCGGTTCCTACCATAGCCAAATCCCTAGGGAAGTGCATGACTTTAGAAGACATTATGGGCTGTGAAATTATCATTATTTTATCGTATTGATGAGACTGATTATACTGTGATTTGACAAGCAAACGGTAAGAAATTGGAGACTAATGATGATATTAATAGGATGGGCTAGGTAGAGTCATAATTTTGTACTTTCACATGAAACTGTCTACTGATTGATTGTACGTGTGGGTTGATTTTGGTACGGAAAAAATCAAAATATACAAACCGAAATAACAGACTGCTGTTGGGCTAATGGGTTATTTGTCTACTTATAAAAAGTGATTGAAAATACGGATATTGTTAAATGATATACATAAATATGAAAATTTGTTGGTTATTTAGGATCCTCCAACCTCGACTAAGACAGATTTAATCCTTAAATTCTTTTTGCGCACATTTTTATTTCTTTGGACCTATTTTTCTGCACCTCAAAATCTACCACATTTTGGACCTTCATTAACAATTCAAGGGCAAAATGCATAATACAAAAAATGCTTCATCTCTTATCCGTTAGACAATTCCAAGAAAATAAAAAGTTACTTTAGTAAAGGAGCAATAAAGGAAATGAATTTGTAATAATAATAAAGTAGCAAATAGACTTACGATAGAAAAGTTTTTCAACGGACGAATGTCGGTTGGCAGGCTTTATTGATGTAATCCTTATCAACTTCTGAGTGCCCATTTCAAAATTCTACAACTTTTCCTTTTAAGGCATGCCTTGAACGGAAAAGGCAGCTATTGCAGAGTACTACTTTATTTTAGTAGTATTATACAACTTTTCTTTTGTACTTATAAAATATGCATATTTCTCTATTTTAGATTTCTAAGATTTCTCGTAAAGCTGGCCTTTCACTTGGTACATGATTTACATATCAAATAAATGGATTGAAAATGATATACAATCGTATTATAATAGAATAAATTAAATTTTATTTTTAATTGTGATAATATGAACGAATGTAAGATTTTTTCCTAGTTGACTTTATAATGAATTAGTACTGACTTGATCAAAAAAAGAGATCAAAAATATATAAATTAAATTGACAGTATACAAGCGAATTCAAGAATATAGTGGTACAAGTAGAAATTATGTTGTGATTTTATTCTCAAGTTTTTATTTAGCAAAATGAGCAAAAGGGTAGTTTGGTTTTATAAATTTTGTTACACAAATCACAAAGTTATTTATATTGACTCACCAAAATCCACCCATTAATAATTTACAAAATTACCAAAGACACCGTTCATTTTGGTCGATATTTCAAGTAAATAAAGGTGTCAATCAAATTTATTTACCCACCCATTAATTTTAAATGGGTATAAATGGGTACCCATTTATACCCACTTAATTGATGGGTAGTGGGTTGATTTGACTCACTAATTTAACCCATTTAAAAATAAATATACATTTTATTCAAAATTTTAGCAAGTGTTAAGGAGATAAATTTGAATTCCTTACCAATGTAATAATAATAAAATATTATTATTTATTGTCGAACATCATGCGAAAATTTATTAGAAAAATAAATAATATTTCAAACGAATCATAAATAAGTAGATGGGTATACCCATACCCATTTATTAAATGGGTATAAATGGGTTGATTCAATTATACCCATTACCCAATTATAACTTATCCAAATCTACCCAAATCATCCATTTTGACACTTATAGTTCCAAGTAATGGTAAAATGGTCATAAGTCCTCCAATTTCTTTCAATATGCTGGATAGGTGGAACAAGTTTAGTTGTTCGTATTATATTATTATTATTATTATTATTATAAGGCTGCCCATGTCCATTCTTTCCGTTTGCATATTAGATGGAGGGGAAGACAGCAAGTTGACACGATAAATGTTGGGCCTAGGGTGGCAATGTAAGCACTCACTGCACGGGCAAGTCATGAGGCTGCACGTGGGACGCGGCGAATGAAGGGGCGGATGGGGGACGGGTGAGATACTCCTGTCCCGTCCTGCTCCGTTGCCATCTCTACTCGGGCCATCGACATGATTACTTGTCAAAGACACATTTCTGCTAACACTTTCATGTTGTATGATTATGTTGGCTTAATAATGTGATTTACTTATCAGAAATGTATCCACTGATACCCTTTCTAGATATTTATTGAGTAATGCTAGAATGTTGTCCACATGCTTCCGATCGAGTCTGTTAATACTTGCAAATTAGGTGTCAGTCCATATAACATTTCAATCCTCTACATTGAAGTTTAAGTACATATCCCTAATGCTTAAATGGATCGCCATGGCTGTCAAAATTCTTATGTGGATCCTATCCTTTCATCTACTTATTAAATAAGCTTCATAACGTGTGTTTAATTAAACTACTTTTATACCATTGTGATTTGCCATATTAGATGCAGGAGGATTTTTAAAGTCTCTTTACTTTTAGATTCAGGGTTGGAATTATCATCAGTTATTAGGTATTGAAAGGTGTGAGGAGGTATTAAAAAAAACTACTTTTTAATTTAATCGTACACTTTCTTTGTGACGAAAGGGAAAAAAAAATAAAGTTAAACTATTTTGACTTACTGCAACAATAGGGGTATTGTGAAACTTTTGAAAGGAAACTTGCAAGCTGGAATTTATTAACTTTTTAAAGGATACGTCGACTAAAAGTGAATTAGGAAGTTGATGGACAAAGAGTTGGACATGGGAAATCCAAAATTTTCAATTGAAAACTTCATTTCCAATGTGGTTATACCTCGAAAATATCATTTCATCAGTTTGATAATGATAGCTCGAACTTTGGGACTTGGGGCAGTTTTAGTCGATTTTCATGTAGATCAACCGTCCTCGGAGGTTCATAATCAAAATTGATCGAATGAAAAATATAAGGGTTATATCATTGTATATATGTCATTTTTAACATCACGTGTAAGACTCACAAAAATTTATTTTATATTAAAAATGAAAATCACCCATGAAAAATGTGAATTACATTTTGTAAAATTTGACAAAACCGCTTATGGAATGACCGTCCTGCTCCGTGTGTTGAACTTCGTAACTGAACTGATCCTAGATGTGATCTCATGTCCGTAAACCATAGCTGTTAGGATCGCATAAGGTCCTACGATCCAGATCATGACTTTCGATTTCGATCCGATTTTAATATGATCCTATCATTTAAAGATATTATGATAAAATTTTAATAATTTGATCATAACTTTGTATAAAAAATTTAGAATGTTATTTGTTGCATTAGAAATTAGATTCGAAGAACTTTAAATCCACATAATTATGTTATGCTAATTCCTTACCTATAAAAATTGGTATTTAATTGTCTCATTAATAAATAACTTAAATGATATATATATATATATATATATAGTCAATGTTTCCAGCTATCTTGTCTAGTAATTGCGTTTGGACTCAAAATAAGAAAGAATAATAATTTTAATCTAATCAAATTCATTTACAATATGTCACATATAGTTCCAAAATTTTTATTTAATTGTTAGACTATCCTGAATATTTTAGATAATACAATTTTAACATCAATTACTAATATTATTATATTGATTGTATATGAGTTGCATTATTTATTGCTGTATATGTGAATTGCAAACTTCAAAATTATTAGTAAGATTATTTTTTACTTCTTGTAGGATCGATCGATTCCACGATCCGATCTTACGATCTGATCTTGTAAAGTAAAAAACGATCCAAGTAGAATCTCAATTTTGAAAACCTTGTTGTAAACTAACATTTGATCTCCAAAGACCCCTGAACAAAGTATACAAATTTGCATTTCTCTCGCAGTGTAGCTATAGTAATTATCTGCTAATAGTATAAAAAACAAGCTACAAGCACTGCAGGCTGTAGCAAAGTTTGGATTGTTGCCATGTTCTCGATAAGTTGAAGCAATGCAAAATAGAGAAGGAATTTGAGAAATTTGCTCAAAATTTTAAAATTGTTGATGCAATCTTACAAATTCGCTCTTATGCTCGTTTCTTGAAAGATACCATGTCTAGGAAGAGGAAGATTGAGGATTATGAGACAATTGCATTAACAGAGGAACGTTTGACATGTGTGCAAAACAAGTTTCCTACCAAGTTTAAGGATCCAGGGAGTTTTACTATTTCTTGCACCATTGGTCATCTCAATTTCACTAATGCGTTGTATGATTTAGGTGCAAGTATGTCATTAATGCCACTCTCCATAGTAAGAAAGCTTGATTTAAGGGAGATAAATGATACAAATATTACTTTTAAATTGGAGGATTTATCAATAAAGCGTTCGATTGGTATGATAGAAAATGTGCTTATTAAGATGAAATCTTTCATTATTTAGGTTGACTTTATTGTGTTTGATATGAAACAAGACTTTCATATACCTATTACATTAGGTAACCTTTTTTAACCACCATCAGTACTTTAATTGATGTCCAAGAGGTAAATTAATATTTAGAATTATTGGTGAAGAGTTAGTTTTTTATTTTAATGAAAATAAGGATCTTGATTTGTGGCATGGTAAAGCTTTTAAATTTAAAGAAAAAAGTAGTGCGTAAATTGTTTAAAGATAGATTTTCTATTAATACTAATGCCTATAACATGCCTAATATGAAACATAAAGGAAAAGAGATCCTTAATCTTAAAGTTCATATGGATAAAAGTAAGAAATCAAGTAGACTTTGGGATTATTTTAAATGTTTTTCAAGAATTCCTCATACTATGTGTGATACTACTAATCCTTTTTTGTTTGATGATGAGGATGATTTGGAGATAGAGCAAGCTTAATTCTTGATGGATGGAAAGAAGAATTTTAGCCATTGTAAAGGACCAAGCTCTTTTCCCATTCAAAGTGATATGCAAGAAGAAATATTTTGAGTTGAATCAATGACTATAAATAAAAGTGCTTCTTGTGAGGTAAGCCAATGTTGTTTACGTTTATGTTAATTTGGTGATTTAATGTTTAACATGTATGTTTTAGTGTGTTTGTTGTATTAAAGTGATGGGGTTCAAGATTTGGAGTCAAAGTTGTAATTTGATGTTCTAAAGGAGCTTGAATGATGAACTTATACACCCTCAAATTTTGATTCTTATAATTTTGATTCTTGATTTTAGGGTGAAAATAATTTTTTTGATCATATTATATATGTCTCATAAGGTGCATTATTATTTTAAATAATAGGTGATGATTTGAAGCATAAGATGAAACCAGTGGAATAGTGGTTGAAAAATTGCATAAACTTGCAGAACAAAGCAATCCACGAGGTGATCTATACGGCTCTCTTGAGCATCATGGATTTTTCAGAACATTTTTTAGTGAAACACGTGGTGAAACGGGGCTGAGCCGCATAACTGGGGTCCCATTTCTTCATATCTTCAAGGCAAAATGCAAAACAAAGGAGAACTTGCTACAACTTTCATCTTTTTTTTTCTTTTTTATACCTCAAAAACATGTATTTCACTAGTTTGTGCACTTTTCTTGATCAAATGTCATCTACAATCACCATTAACATCATTTGGAGTCACATTTAATAATGATCATTTGCATCATTTAAACACATCTTTGGTGTGTTTGATCTTTATATTACCAAAAGAAGGTTCCAATGCACAATTTTCATGTTAAGACTAATTTGAGTGCATAAATGCATGGTCATATCACATTTCATTTTTATAACTACTTTGTGGTGAATTTCTTTAACTTTACTTAATAGTTTATATTTTCACCTTTTTCGCACATCTTCACTTAGACTTTAACTTGCATGATCTTTATGTGAAGATGTTTAGTGATACATGAGCATGTCATACGGACTTTGAATGAATTGTTTATGAGTTTTATTGCATATATTTGCATATTTAGTACATGGTGAATATTTAGGACTTACATGCTTCATAATTTAGTCATTTTAAGCATCCTTTACGCCTAAGAGAGTCTTGGATCCTTATTACTTTATTTGTAGTCTTTTATTTTCTACTTTTTGAACCAATGATTATTAAATGGAACTTATGAAATCTATGATTCTCATTTACGTGGGAAATGGATAAATTCACAAGAAGGAAATCATGGAGAAGTAAGCCAGAGAGTTTTAAAACTTCATATTTAAGGGAGTTTTCCTTTTACTCTTCTTTTTTTACACATTGAGGATAATATGTATTTTAAGTGCGGGGAAGAGGTCTATATTTGAGGTGCTTGAAGAAAATGATTCAAAAATTTCAAATTTTCAAATTTTTTTTCAAAATTTTTCACTAAATTCCATAACCATTAGTAGTCAATTTCTCCCTTTGGAATATATTTTATGTTTTTTGAGATTTGATTTCTCCTTTGACTTGGGAATAGCTATTATATGACTAAAATTTTTTACTATAAAGAAAGTATATATTGTAAAGTGGAAGGAATTATGTCATGAATTTTGCATCTTGAAAAGTTTCTATCTTGATTGAATTTCACAAAATGAGTGATGAATGTGGTCAATATTTGCATTACTTTCTCTATGATTATCTCATGTGTATAGTATGAAAGAAAGGAAAAAAAAAGAGAAAAACGAAGAATAAAATAAAAGTTCTACTCCAATGGTTCTTGAAATTTGGTAACAGGGAGTTTTTATCTAAAAATATCAACTTTCACGTAAAACAGCTCTTGAAATAAGAGTATGCAAAGCAACTTTAATAAATGACATATTAAATAACCGGAGGTTTTCATCTATCAATGTCGATCTTTACGTTAAAAAACATTTTAACTACTTGAGGAAGCTATTTAGTATGGTATGAATATACTTCTCTTTTGATCAAAAATAAAGATGATCATGGGATGTGTGCACTTTGTGACAGCCCCACCTCCTCCTAGGGCGAACTAAAAGGTTCGGTTGACCGCCTACCCAACTCTCGCCGGGACTCACTTGCTCAAATAACTTTAATTAACAATTCCACCCATCTCAAAATAACTAACCTCATATTTCAAACCAACTACTTAAAAGAACTAAAATTCAACTTACATTTCCAAAATAAATTCCAAGTACTAAAATACATACAAAAGCTGAATTTACAAATCCCAATAATTTCATCCGAATTTCATTAGTACTAACTCCAAGTATTATAAACCATCAAGTGCTCAAATCAAAACAACCTTATACAAAAGAGTGGAAATCCTACGAAAGAACTAATATCCACGGCTAGCAAACTCCGCTTCAAAACCTATTAAGGAAAACAAATCTTATGGGGTGAGCAAAACTCAGTGAGGCCAAGAAAACATGTACAGGCAAATCAAAGCAGTTAAATAAATTAATGAAACAGTAAAAGAGCAAAACAGTAAATAAAATATTTAAACAACACAATTTGAAGGATACAGTTGGCCAGCTCCACATTCTCGTAATTCTCTGCAATTATTTTCTTCACCAGCACCAATTCAAATCAGACATTGACACTCCGTCAACCACTCACTCTCACAGTCCATATCCACCACTTTATCCCTCTCACGTCTACTTACACCCCCTTGATTGGGCCCAAACTCCAACATTTAAAAGTGAATGGCAACCCACTATGAGCATGCTATAGTCGGGACTCATTCCAACCGACGTAATTTAAACAGTGATAACCCATGGTTCACCCATCCCTTGCCTAACCCCTGTTGCCGGACAAGGTGAAGGGATCCCCAATGGGGTTTGGGCATCCCCACAGTCATAAACAATTCAAGCAGTTCAACTGTTCAAGCAGTCATTCAATTAACATTTTAAACAGTAGAACTTATTTAGAGGCAAATCCCAATAAGGTGAGCGCGATAAAGTACACGCTCACTAAGTCACACAAGCATGCTTTTCAAATTATTTACATCATTTAAAGCAATTAAACATGCACTTGAACACTCACCAATAGTCGAAAGCAAGCGAGGGCAATTCAGGATATCAAACAAGATTCTCGGTATCCACGTTATCACCTGAGAGATGCATAGGCAAGATTACCTATATATGTATTGAAGATGAATTTTCAAACAGTTAAGTTTTTTGATTCCAATTTAAAGGAATCTCATGAAATTGGAAAATCTGTTTTCCAAATTTGGAATGGTGTACAAATACTCAAAAGTTACGCCTGAAAACCAAGAAATGGTTCCAAGGCGTTTTTAAGCTTTCATCGCTTCCTTGGAGAAATTTTTAGTTTTGCGCGATATTCTTTGGAAAATCATAACTTGAGTTCTATATGTCCAAAAATAACAAATCTTATACCGTTGGAAAATAGACTCAATGAACTAAAACTCTCAAGAAGACACTCATACAAGATTCAGATCATAAACCAGTCGAATTTCAGTTGGAAGTTACTGCAATAATGAAAACAGGGCATAACAGTCAGTTTTCAGCAAATTTGAAAATGCGCCAAAATTCACAGAAATCGAACTGGCCCTTGAAATTTATACCACATAAATAACTTCAAGTCTAGTTTTAAATGCAACAAATGGAACTCAATTTTGACTCCCGAGCAAGAAAATATCATCATTTGAACATGAGGTGAAATGTTGTCCTGACGCGGCGATTTTCCAGATTAAAGAGGCTGTTTTGAAACATCATTTGAGCAACGAAATGGTACTGGAAAAATACAAAATTTTTCAGGAATAAACCTCAATATGTGAGCTACATTTATACCAAAATTTAGCTAAAAAATCACACGGGAAGACAGTGATTAATGCGACCAAAACAGGGCAGCAGCAACAGTGAAAATTTTTCCAGATTTTGATTCCTTCTTTCCATGCGATTTTTACCACACCAAATGGAATGATTTTTTGCAACTAAATTTACACACATATATACCAACATTTCAGCTCTCAAAATGGCCAAGAAACTCACCAAAATTAGCAGCTAAAATAGGGCATAAAATCAGCAAAAGGAACCGGCAGCACTTCCCTCAATCCACTCGATTCTCCTCATTCATCTCTTCCTATCGTTCTAACATCAAAAATCAATTAAAATCACCACCATATCATCTCATCAACATCAAAATAGCCACACATTCAAGTCTTGTGGGAATCCAAGAGCCCACTTCAACAACCCAAATTCAACAAGAACAACATCAAAAGCTACAAAACTTAAAGCTACAACATGAAATCAAAGGAAAAGATTTGAAGAAGCTAGATTACCTCTTCCTATCAAGTGAAACCCTAAGATGATGTGATCTAGAATTGCACCAAAACTCCTCTTTTCCTCCTCCAAAGCTCGGCTCTCACACAAGGCCAAATGGTCTTCAAGGTGCAAGTGAAGAGGGTGGAAGATTGAGTAAGCTTTCTTGGTTGATTTGGTGGAGCTTGGAGTAGATTTTGAAGATGAAAATGAAGGGGAAAATGGGGGAAGGGGTTCAGCTGGAACAAGGTGAAGGAGAGAGAGATTTTTGTATTTTGGTAAAGTGAAAATGTGAAAGGAAGAAATGACATAAAGCTTTAGTTTTATGGTGTTAAAAGTCAACCTTGAGTTTGTGGCCAAAAATGCTCCAATTGGAGTTTAATTCCAAGCACTCACTTTTAATCCCTCAATTAGCTTTTCTTAATCCACTATTGATCATTCTTATTCTTCAAACTTACGTCACTCTCAGTCCAAATATTTGTCTCAAAAAATGTGCCTTCTTTCATTTGTTTCATCATTGAGCAATAGAAAAATTAAATTGAAGGTTAAATAAGGTTTTTAAAATAAAATGAGGTAATGTATGATGTAATTGCAATTAAAATGATTTAAAACAATTACAACAAATATTTAGAGAAATTAAATAATTAATTACATAAATAGGTTAGATGAAAAATAAATTTTCGGGTCCTCACACACTTTGCCTTGGCTATGTGACTTGCTTGAAAGTGAAATTGAGTTGATGGGAGGAAATGAATTGAGTTAGTCTTAATTTTTGATATAATTCTCTCTTTTTTATATGGTATGATGAGCATTTAAGGTGAGATGAACAGTTATATAATGGTTGTTTACTATGTTTTTTAGGAATTGAGTTTGAAAGGTGGATGAGCATATGAATTTAAGGGATGCTTTTGAACTATTGTAATTGTTTTTAGTTCTTATTGCTTCAGGACAAGCAATGGTTCAAGTATGGAAGAGTTTGATAAGTATATATTTCACCTATTTTAGTAAGTTTTAAGGTGTATTTTTAGTATGTTTTTAATTTAAAATAGAAGAATTGAACTTCTTTATAAGTAATTTCTATGCAATTGTGTTTTATTTAGCCAATTCTTACAAAAGCATGGATTAATATGTTAATTTATTTTTTTTTGTAGATTTTAGGGTTTAAATGAGATTAAGCACAAAATTGGGGATCAATTGGATAAAAAATAGCATTTCTGAGCTAATCCATGACCTAGAAATAGAAAATAACAACTCTAGGATCAAGTAGCTTGCATTTCTTTCTCACTGAAGACAGGAGAAGAGGATCTGAGGCAATCCATGAGCTGTGTCTTGAG
The DNA here is from genome assembly GCA_013103745.1 of Gardenia jasminoides. NCBI lineage: Eukaryota > Viridiplantae > Streptophyta > Magnoliopsida > Gentianales > Rubiaceae > Gardenia > Gardenia jasminoides. The sequence continues at coordinate 5,523,524 of CM023100.1, forward strand.
AATCTGCCTTGCGGATTTCTGAGAATGATAACTTCCAATTTGTTGCAACTTGCAACTCATTTCTGATCATTTCAGTCTAGGATTTTGTTTATAACTATACAAGTTAGACTTGCAGAAGTATGAAAACACATTATGTCAATATTATGGAATCATTTCTCATTCTAAAGCATCTATAAATACCTCTTGTACTCCATTGATTCAAGACATGATGTTGTAGAGAGTAGAAGTAGTAGAAAAGTTTGAGGATAATTCAAAATTTTTAGTTTTAGATCTAGTTTCTTATTGTAGTTTCTTAGTTTCAAAGAGAGCTTATAAGAGAAAGTTAGGAGAAACTCTTGTACTTAGCATATTTGAGAGATCAACTTGTGAAGGAGTTCAAGAGTTCAACTTCAAGAAATTGAATAAGAATTCTTATTCCTTAACTTTGTATGTGAGCTTATTGACATGCTTTGTTGCAAGTTCTCTCTATGCTTAGACATGCTTAACATCATATTTAACTAAACTTTTCACTTCCTAAGGTGAAAATGAACTTGTTGTAGTATTTGATATGAAGTAGTTAGGTGTGATTATGCATGATTTTGCTAGTTTAAGAACTTGTGCTTGATTTTTATGGTTGTATGGCCACCAACTATGAATCATCTTACACTTGTTGAGCAACAAAAGTTGCCTTCAAAAAAAAAAAAAGAGAGCTAGGTTCTTGAGCACTTGCTTATTCTCATGATAGTGAATATGCTTGGTTGGATTATTTTCGTGCAATAACTTCATTGAACTTATTTAACATGGTTTAATCTTTTCTATATGAAAATAGGCCAATAAAGGATTCAAGGAGTTAAGAAATTGGTGAAAGCGATTTCTTCAATATATGTTCATTGGCGAGCCCGAGGACATGTTTTAGGAAGTTATTTCCGTGGCAAATCATTGGACTAAGAATATAATTGACCTAACTAATTTTTAATTTTGACTGAATGAGGGATTCTAATTCTAGAATTTCTCTTACTTAATCTGAAGCTAACTCAAGCTAGCTAACTCATTTCATTTAATTTATTTCTTTTTAAGTGACCACTAAAAGGGTTGGTTCTACCACCTTATCGTCAGTTTTATTGCTTTCTTGTTATCTACTGCTAAAGTGTCAGCTCTACCATCCTATTGGACAATTTTATTGCTTTACTATGGTAAGTCATACCACCTAATTCCTTCTTTTAATTTCCTTTATATTTCTAAGGATAGGTTGTACCACCTGCTTTCCTTTTACTTATCATTTGTCTAGATAGTAAAACGAGTAATTAAGTTTTAGTGCTTGCTAATCCTAGTCCCATAGGGATCGATCCTAATACCCCATACTCATTGATTGGTATACTTGCGATAAAGGGTACTTAGGTAAAACTTTGGTATAAAATATCCTATAAAATCCCTATGTGAAGCTTGCAAGAGGTTCAAAGATCTTTAAAGGAGATGCCCCCACCATGGCTTTCCCAATTGGTTGATTGTTCAAACTTTCTATAATGGTCTTAATTTTTCAACTAAGATCAATATAGATACCTCTACCGGTAGAGCTTTAATGGAAAAATCACCCAAAGAATCTCAAGTTTTAATTGAAGAAATGGTTTTAAATAATTACCAATGGACAAATGAAAGAGGTAACCCTAGAAGACCGGCAAGTATGTATGGACTTGATAGTTTTAGCATGTTAAATGGTCAATTGAATCAATTGAATAATTTTCTAAGTAGATAAAATACAAATAGTTTGAATTCTAATGTAAGTGTTGCATGTTTTTCTAGTTGTGATGGAAATCATGATTCTAATTGTTGTTATGTTGAACAAATGCATAATGTGAATAACTTCATTAGACCACCTCAAAATAATTCTTTTCAAACATTTACAACCCCAAATTGAAAGATCATCCAAGTTTGGGTGGAGAAATCAACCAAGCAACCAAAAACCTATTAATCCACCAGGTTTTCCATCCAAGTAACTTGAGTCACATCCAATTTTGGGAAGTTACAGATGAACAACATGTGCAAAGCACAAATGAAAGATTTGAAAATTTGTAGGAAGAATGGAAGGATGATTAAAAAAATTTGGTGGGTAAAATGGATCGAATGTTTAGGAAGTTAGAATTTCAAATAGGTCAAATTGCTAATTCTATTAATTCTAGGCAACCGTGGAAATTGCCAAGCAGAATTGAGGTTGATTTAAGAGAACATATGAATGTAATCACTCTTTAGAGTGGAAAATGACTAGAAAAGGTTAATCTTGGTGAAAATGATAAGGAAAATGAAAAATGCACAACAAGGAGAAAATGATAATGTTTCAATCGATATTGATATGCCTTTTTCTCATTTTTTTCTAAGAATGCTACTAATGGTGTTCCTTTTCCCGATTGGTTGAACCAAGGCAAAATGGAGAAGGAATTTGAGAAATTTACACAAATTTTTAAGCAAATTAGAACTAATATTCCTTTTGTTGATGTTATTTTACAAAGTCCTTCTTATGCTCATTTCTTGAAGGATATTATGTCTAGAAGGAGAAAGATTGAGAATCATGAGACAATTGCATTAATGGAGGTGTGTTTGAGTGTGTAAAACAAACTTCCAACTAAACTTAAAGATCCATGGAGTTTTACTATTCCTCGTACTATTGGTCATTTCAATTTCGCTAATATGCTTTATATGATTTAGGTGCAAGTGTGTCATTAATGCCATTCTTCATAGCAAGGATGCTTGATTTGAGAGAAATGAAAGACAACAAAAATAAATTTTCAATTGGCGAATAGGTCAATAAAACATCTGGTTGGTATGATTGAGAATGTGCTCAATAAAGTTAAATCTTTTATTATACCGGTTGACTGTAGTGCTTGATATAAAAGAAGACATACATATGCCTATTATATTAGATAGACCACTTTTAGCTACCACTAGTATTTTAATTGATGTGCAAGAGGGTAAATTAATATTTAGATTTAATGGTGAGGAGTTAGTTTTCAATCTCAATGAAGAAAATGGTCTTGATTTATAGCATGGTAAACCTTTTAAACCTAAAGAGGTTTATGTAGTTCATGATTTGTTTAAATGGCTTTCCTATTGATACTAATGCCTATCACATACCAATTGTGAAAAACAAAGAAAAAGAGATGCTTAATCCTAAAGTTCATTTGGATAAAAATTAGAAATCTAGTTGACGTTAGGATTGTTTTTAAGTGTTTGTCTAGGAGTCCTCATACTATGTGTGATAATACTAATCCTTCTTTATTTGATGATGTGAATGCTTTGGAGATAGGGCAAGCTCAATACTTGGTGGATCGAAAGCAAAACTTTAGTCCTTGGGAAGGAACAAGTTCCTTTCCCCCATCAAAGTGAGGTGCCAAGAACAACCCTTTTGAGTCGAGTTAATGAGTATAAACAAAAACGATTCTTGGGAGGCAACCCAAAGTTTGTTTGTACTTATATCAATTTGATGTAATTTTATGTTTAACATGTTATTTGAGTGTGTTTGTTTTGTTAAGTTGATAGAGATTTGGAGTCAAAGTAACAATTTGAGGTGCTGAAGAAGTTTGAATAATGAATTTCTTAACCCCTTAAAGTTTGTTTCTTGTGTTTTTTATGTTTGATTTTGGGTGAAAATAGTTTGTTTGATCACTTTATATATCTCTCATAAGGTGTGTTAATCTTTCTAATAACAAGTGAGGATTTGAGGCATGAAGTGGAACTAATAGAATAATAGTTGAAATGCTATAGAAAAATAGCAAAAACTGCAAAGAAATAAGATTTGCGAGGTGATACATGGACTTACCTTGCAGATCCCTGAAGTTTGCGGATATTTTTGAAATTTTGTGAGGTTACATGATCTATGCCCCATAACCTAGTCCCTGTAACTTCACAAATTCAAGCTGCACTAGAAAAAATAGGAAAACTTTGCCTAAACTCTTTTCTTTTCTTCATTTTAAGCACAAAACACATGCACTTCGCTAATTTATCCACTTTTATTGATCAAATATCATTTGTATTCACCATTAATATCATTCTAAGTCATTTTTATTATTCATTTGTATCATTAAACACATCTTTGGTGTGTTTGACCTTTATATGGCCTTCAAGGGTTTAATTGTACGAAATGCATTTAAATGATCATTTGAATGTACAAAAGGCATTATCATATCACATTTCACTTATATAACCATTTTGAGGTGACTTTCTTTAACCTTACTTAGTAGTTTTCATTTTCACCTATTTCATACATCTTCACATGGACTTTTAACTTGCATGGTTTTGATGTGAAGATGTTTAGTGATGTATGAGCAAATCATATGGACTCCAAATGATTTGTTTTTGAGTGTTATTACATATATTTGCACATTTAATATATGGTAAATATTTATATGAGCGCCCGTGTAACCCACACCTCACTGGTCAATGTACATGTACGTGTCATATGTGATTAAATGACCGTTTTTGCCTTGTTTTGATCGTGTTCGTTTCTTACTTGCAAATATGGTTTCGTATCAAAAATTTTAAGTACTTGCTACACCTATTCATGGTGTTCAAAAGTTTATCAAACATCTTTCAAAAAGTGCAAGAAAACAGGTGGGGAGCAAGTTGCAGAATACCTAAACTTCAAGGACCCGAATATAATTAAATTTTTACAACTAAGCCCTTTTCTAAAAATAGCAAAATTCTTGTCTTATTTCCTCCATTGTTGGATGAAATTTCAGCCACAAAAATAGGAAAAATAAGTTCAAGAAATATCAACCAAAAGCATGACAAAGCAACTCTAAAACACTTGTCAATTTCCTAGCAAATGAGTTGGCTATTTGTCATCCTTGTCATGCTTACTTTTGGTGTATAAATACTTGATGTCTTCAGCTGATAAAACCATTTGTTCTCTTATCCTCTTGGACGAAATTGCTGGGAAAAACAACACACAAAAGTCCTCCAAAACACTAGTACAAATCAGCCACAAAAACTAAAGAACAAGCAAGGTTGAAGATGGTTTGAAACTTGGCCGATTCTTGCTTGGTTTCCCCTTGTTTCTTGCTCAATCTCTTCAACATATTTTCAGCACTTGCTTGAGGTAATTTCAACCCAAAAATATACTTAAGTTATGATGCAAAAAGTCACCTAACGTGCCAAGGAAATTCTGATTTACATGCTGAAAATTGAAATTAGGACAAGTTGAGCATGCTTAGAATTTCCAGCTTTTGTAGCTTATATTGGATGCTTTGTCTTGACTGATTCTTGCTATAATTATGCTCATGAACTTGCCATATATGCTGAACTATATGTTGGGAATGTTGGTTATGAGTGTCAAGCAAAAATAAGAACCATAAGGCAAGTAAAATCCACGTTTATGCCAAAAACTCATATTTTCGGGTAACCACAGTCCACCAGAACCAGTCTTGGTATTTTGGCCATATCTCACTGCAGGAATATCAGATTTGAGCACCGTTGGTGGCGTTATAAACTAGATTTAGAGATCTTTCTAGTGGTAGGTCGCACACCCCCAGATTCTAATTGTACAGTCTGCAGAAACCCTGAGAAGTTGACTGTTTTTTCAAGACTGATAAACCTGAAACTTATACATGCTGAATGTTTGAACCGAAATCGAACCTATTGTGGCCTGAATCTGGAAATATTGTCTTCTGAAAAGTTGTAGGGCTCTGAATGCTGTTTCTAACGGTATAAAATGGCTAAAAATGCACAGTATATTCTGAGATATGGCCTGATAAAGAAAATGCGATGGACGGGCAGGCTGTTGTGCAATCCGTTAACGGATTGACAGCGTCAGCACGCCCCGTTGCTGCCCGTGCGCGCGTCCGTTAGTGGAAGTGCCAGGACCGTCATGCGACCATTAGCGGAAATGATAAATCGTGTGCGATCTGCTGGCGCAACTGCCAAACCTTATGTGATTAGTTAGCGGACCGTCGAGCCATAGTGCCGACTCGCTAACGGGATCATCTAGCCATAACCTACCGGACCATTAACGATTGCCCAAACCTTAACACCCTAACCTAGCTGACATGCCCTAACCGGATAACAAATAATCGACCCTTGTGCTCCAACTGGTTAGCGGATGTGCCGAACACTTACACGTCCATTAGCGATTGCCTAGAACCTGGCCAACGTACCCCAACCAGTTAACGGACACAGACCTTAGTGCCAACCCCGTCGGCCCCCAACTACCCAAGTCTGTAGACATACTCCATAATCGGGGATGTTTTCCGTTAGCCATCCTTGGACATTGACCCAAATAGCAATCAGAATGGGAACCTAATTAGGACTCGACGTGCCAACGACCTTGACCCTTGGCCTAGGAAGTGTGACGGAACCGGCCGTTTCCGCACCTAACCTGCGGATTGGCCACCTGACTGGTGCCGGTAAGGCCCGCACCGACACCCGACCATGCAACCGTTACAACACTGCGATACTAGTAACTAATGGCCTTAGCAACCATTAGACCTAACCATGACCCGTGCCCTGACTACCAAATAGCTGGCCCCATGCCTCGCCCAACTCCGTTGCTAGTCCGCTGTCAACCTCAACGTACACCTTATACCGACCATTACTTGGCCCGTAGCACCACTCATGCCCTAACCACCGACGATCTCCATTCTCGCATGGTCCAGTGCCCAATCGCACCAAAAGACCCTGACTTGTACCAGCCGTTCCCATTGTCCCGCACCATTACCAGTCATCCTCGACACGACACCGAACTAAACCCTATGCACACGACCTGTGCCCATAGACACCAACCGATGACGATCCACACTAACCTATCTCCGACCAGTGCCGACACACGCTAATGATAGCCAACCGGTACCGACCATTCCTGCTCACACCTGCGATGCGCGACAAATTCACACAAAATACAAACCCCAACATTCCATCCAGGAGACCTTGATAACAACTCCAAAATACTATAAACCGTCAAAATCATTCATTAATTTCAATCTTATATAAACGAGGAAATCCTATAAAAGTACTAAGAGGAAATCCAGCAAGGATACTAGGTTCCTTGATTCTCGACACAGGAAAACAAAGCTTATGGGGTGAGCAAAACCAGTGAGGTCAAGAATGCATGCACAAGCGGTGAAAGCGATAACAATTCTTGACAACCAATAAATGAAAACTTGGAAATCATATAAGACAATATAAAGTAATCACGATAAAGGATACCCATCTTTCTCGCCATTTTCCACATCTAGCTCGGTCCCAAGCCGTAGTTTCAGGAATGTTGACATTCAACCACTATCTCACCGAGAAATCACTTTACTCTCACTACTACACCCCTGTACAAAATAGTATTAACATCAAACCAAGTCGGGATGAGTGGTACCTCCCACTCCATAGGCACATACTACAAATGAGTCGACGAGAAATCGACTTAACTAGAACCCGACCAAAAGAGGAGGGCACCTCCCACTCACTCGAGTGTGGTACATGAAACCGTTTGGTCTTATCAAGTCAAGAACAAGCACAAGTACAAGCACTTAACGACTTCAAATCAAGCAAATTCAAGCAAGGGTGAGCGCGATAAAGTACACGCTCACCAAGTCAAACAAGCATGCTTTTCAAGCGAAATTCACCAAACCAAGTATTCAGCACTTGAACACTCACCAACAGTTGAGAGCAAGCGAGAAAATTTAGAGGACCAAACACGTTCTTTGAGGTCCACGGAATCCCCTGAGATATGCAAATTCAAACAATTAACCTTTCGATTTCCAATTAAAAGGAATCTCGTAAGATTTGGAAAAATCTATTTTCAAATGTGAAATGACGTGTCGTGCATATACTCAATGAACTAAACTCTCGAGAAATGATTATAAACACTTAAAATAGCAAAAGGAGCACAAGCATGGGCGTTAGACGGAAAACGGACAAGAACGGAACGAAAACGGAAAACATGCACTAAAAGGTGTGAAAGGCAGATTTGACACCTCTTGCCATTTTGACCATAACTCATGGTACGAGTGTCGGATTGAAGTACACGAGGTGCCTTTTCGAAGCTAAGAGCACAAGCTATAACTTTCATGAAGGTCATTTTTACCCAGATTCACTATTTCTAGGTCAAAAGTGTGGAAACATGTCCAGGAATTTCAGTATCAGGATTTCCGACAGGTTTGATTCAAACGATTATAACTCAGCGTTCACAAATCCAAATCAAGAAATTCCAAAGGCGTTGGAAAGCTAACATACAAGGATACAATTCTTAAGAAGACATCAAAAGCAAAAACATTCATCTTCCTGGTCAAAATGACCCATTACAGTAGCAAAAAAAAACATTTCTGACAGAAACAGGGCATCAGGGGCATTTTAGTCATTTCATATGATACAGTGCTCAGATTCATCTGAAAATTTACAGGTAGAATCCTCACTCAATTCTCTACAACTTTCATGTTTTGTGCCAAAGTTAATACAGCCTCCATTATATTCGAATATTCAAACCAAATTCGGACAGAAAATCTAAACAAAAAGTAAAACTTGGAGTTCATCCATACCAACCAATTTCCAGCCATCCAATTCAGTTCCTAGCTAACTAAATTCAACTTCCAATCATCAATTCCCAACATTAAGTCTTGCAACTAATGAAACCCTAACCCTAGCTCTTGGCCAAGGTTAAAGACAAGCAAAACAATAAAAGCAATCCATGGAATCATCTTAGAAGTTAAGAATGAGCACTAATCAAGGCTAAACATCAACCAAATCCATCAATTACACCATGTACAAGAAATTCCAACTTTCAAAGTAAAGCTAGTTACCTCCTAACTTGATGTTCTAGGCAAGAACTCCAAGCTCCCAAGCTTCAATCACTTCCTCCTAGCTCAAGCTTCAAGATTGGATGATTGGAACACAAGACTTTCTCTTGTTTTTCTCTCTTTTTTTTTTTCCTTTCTTTCTTCCCTTGCTCACGGTTTTCTCCCTTTTCTTTTCAGCCTTCACCCGACTCTCCTCTCCCTTATTCCTCTTAATTGGTCTCAAATTGGGTTATAAGATAAAGCCTAGGAGATATTTAAGGCATGGGTCAAAGGGTTGGTCAAAACTATCAAGCCAACCCTAGCATTTCAATGACCTTCCACCTTGGCCCCAAGTGATTTCATTTCCTAGCAATTGAGTCCATAAGTTGTAAATCCCACTTAGTCCACTAATACTTAATTACCTAGCTAGGTCACTAATCACCCAATTACCGTAATTAACTCCCGTGAGCATGCAAGTTCACACCGAAAATTCATGAAATAACAAACGTTTGATTTGTACATATAATTAGGGTTTCGAGAAAATATATTAGGGTTAGTACATTTAAAGTTTAGTGTGCAAACAAATTAGGATTTTGTCGAAATTTAGGGTTTTCAAAGCAAACTAGGGTTTAAATTTCAAATTAGGGTTTTTAGACTTGTAAAACAAAATAGCTAAAACAAAACATTTTGTGAAGTAAAACAAACCATATAAACACTTTGGTAAACAATAATGATTATAATTAACATTATGTTGTGTTAAAGTCGATGTTAAAATTTAAACAAAAATATTAAATAAGTAGGTCAAATAAAATAAATTTTCGGGTCCCTCGCACTGCCGACTTGGACCGACCATTATCGACTACTCCCCGAACAGCACAAGATCGGGCCGACAAGTGCCGACACTCATGCCTCCACAGGCACCGACCGGTGCCGACTCGCATCAGACGATGCCGACTGGTGTCGATGTGCACCAATGGCTACCCACCGATGCCAACCCATGCCAAACGACGCCGACTGGTGCCAATGTGCACCGACGGCTGCCGACTAGTGCCAAACAACACCCGACCGGCCCTAACCTGTACCAATTAAGGCCGACTTACACCAACAAGAGCCGATGTGCCCCAACAAGGCCCTACCGGTGCCGATTGCCATCGATCGTGTCCGGAACCTTACCAACCCATGCCGACTGTTGCCGGTCGTGTACAAAACGTAGTGATTCGTGTCAGAACTTGCCGATTACACTTAAACTCATCAACCAATGCCTGTCACTACCAATTACATATGAAACGTACCAACTAGGGCCAAAACCTAACGATACTAACCTATACCATCCCGACACCGACCCGAATCCTAAACTGAGTGCCGACCTATAACCCGAACTTACCTTATACTGTTAGCATTACCTAAAATAGTAACTAATGCCTGAATGTCCGCAGGACCTAGTCAAGGAGTAGAGGACTTACCTGGACCAGCAAGCCAGACCTAGACCACCTCAGGTGAGGGACCCATCTTGTTTCACTATGTACTTGTTGTTTAATTTCCGACATGCTACTTGTTTACTTGTATATATGTAAATTATCGATTACGTTAAAAGGACGAGTGTGTACTTTATCGCACTCTGCCTAAACATGAAAATTACTTGTGCATGCTTGACTGCGCCATTGTGTACTTTACCACAATTGGCAACCACTATTCCGGGATCCCAACCCATTAGTGACATGGCTTGACTCTGAGCCGGCATCGGGTTAGGTCGGGCGAGTTAACGAATCTTGGGTACTGTTAAGATTTACTCATGAGTATTACCGCCTACTACTTATTGGTGTTTGGGCCCAAAAGTTGAAAGTAAAGGAACTGGCGACAAGAGACTATTAAAGCTGCATCAGCAATTGTACCGGACCGTATCCTTTTACTAAAAGTGTTACTATTTACTTGTCCACAACTAGTGGAATACATGACTCATGATATTGATACATGACCCGTTACAACGGGACTACATGATTGACGGTTTACCTGCCTACTTGGGAATATTACATGTTCAATATTACATGCATTGATCCTGTTTAACAGGTTTACATGCTAAATGATTACATGCCCTTTTGGGAATCGTGTTACATGTTAAATTAACTGTTTCCGGGACACTCACTAAACATTAGGCTTACCCCTTTAACTGTTTCCCTTCCCAGGTTGAAGTTTGACGGTGATCAAGTTTTGTGAATAAACCTCTACAGTTGGACTTTTGATATACTAGGTATTTGTAAATTATTGTATAGTTCTAAGGTTTGAATTTAGTTTTGGATTTGTAACATGGATATGTATAAGTTTGAATTTTTCTAAGCATAAATTATTAGTTATTTTGTGGTCTTTACTCGTGTAACTTATTAAGTGATTGATTGAGTCCCGACGAGAGTCGGGCAGGCAGTATGCTAACCCCTTTGGTTCGCCTTTGGGGGAAGTGGGGCCGCCACAATTTAGGACTTACATGTTTCATAATTTGGTTATTTTAAACCTCATTTATGCCTAAGAGAGTCTTAGATCCTTATTACTTTATTTGTAGTCCTTTATTTTCAACTTTTTGCATCTAATGGTTGTCTTATGGAACTTATGCAAGTTATGATTCTCATTCATATAATAAATGGATGAAATTCACAAAGATGATATCATGGAAAAGCAAATCAAAACTTAAAGCTCAATCTTAAGGATGTTTTCTTTTTTACCCTTCCTTTTTCACACATTTACGATGATGTGCATTTTAAGTGTGGGAGGAAGATCTATGTTTGAGGTGCTTGAAGAAAATTGTTCAAAATTTTTCAAATTTACTCAAAATTTTTCCAAAATATTCCATTAAGTTCCATGACCAATACTCATCAAATTCTCCCTTTCGAGTATATTTTATATACTTGAAGGATTTGATTTCTCATTGACTTGGGAATAGCTATTATGTGACTAGGATTTTTGCTATCAAGAAAGTATATATTTGAAAGTGGAAGGATTTATACTTGAATTTTGCATGCTTGACGAGTTTCCTATCTTGATTAAATTTCACAGGATGAATGATGAATGTTGTTAATATTTGCATTACTCTTTTTATGATCATCTCATTTATTTTATATATATATATATATATATGATATAAAAGGAAAGAAAAAAGAAAAAAGTGAAAAGGAAAAAATGAAGAAAAAGAAGAAGGAAATAATAGCTCTACTCCACTGGTTCTTATGGCATAGTAACTGGGAGTCTTCATCTGCAAATGTCAACTTTCGCATAAAATGGCTCTTGAATTAAGAGTATTCAAAGTAACTCTAATTTGTGACATGTTGAGTAATTGGAGGTTTTCATTTAATATTGACTTTCACATCAAAAGATCTATTCATTATTTGAGGAAGCTATTTAGTACGTTATGAATAAAGTTCTCTTTTGAGTGGAATAAAGATGATCATGGAATATGTGTGTGCTTTCACTTGTCCATATGAATTGCTTAAAGGTGAGATTCAGTTGAGGGGAGGAGACAAGTTGAGTAGATTTAATTTTTGATATAATTCTCTCTTTTACATGGTATAATGAGCATTTGTGATGAGATGAATACTTGTGTGATTGTTGTTCATTTTGATTTTTTGTGAGAAATTGAATTTGAAGAATACATGAACATATGAGTTTAAAGGGATATATTTCAACTATTGTGATAGTTTGTAATTTTTATTGCTTGAGAATAAGTAATGGTTCAAGTGTGAGGTAGTTTAATAAGCATATATTTTACTTAATTTTAGTAGGGTTTTAATTTATGTTTTTGGTGTGTTTTTAACTTAAAATGGAAGAATTGAACTCCTTTATAAGTAATTTTCATTACAAGAGTGTTAATTTAACCAAATCATGCAAAAGTGTGATTCAGTGTGTTAATTTGGGGCTTTTTATAGGTTTTGGGGATTAATTAAGATTAATAGCAAATTTAGAAATTAATTGCAAGTAAAAATAGTAAAAAAGAGCACAGAGAAACAGATATGCAAGATAGAAACGTGATCTGCAGCTCGCATTTCATTGAGGTTTGCATTTCAAGAGAAAAGAAATAGGGATAAATAAATGCAGACCTGTTACGTGGACTCACGTGTGTTTCTCCACCCGCATTTCCATTGAAAATGATTAATTTCGGCTATTTGCAACTTGCAACTCCTTTCCAACTCAATTCCAACCATTTTCAACTCAAAATTTCGGCTATAACTGTACAATTGAAACTTTGAGAATTGAAGAGCAATATTATGATAACATTATGAAGTCATTTCTCCTTCTCAAACATCTATAAATACCTCTTCATCTTGAATGATACAAGAAATGTTGTGGAAGGTAGAATAGTAGAGAAACTTGAGAATAGTTCAAGTTTCTTAGTTTTAACTCTAGTTTTATACTGTGAGTAGTTTAGCTTCAAAGAGAGATTTTAAGAGAAAGTGAGGGAAAACTCTTGTACTTAGCTTATTTGAGAGATCAACCTATGAAAGAGTTCAAGAATTCAACTTTAAGAAATTGAATAAGAATTCTACTTCCTTAACTTTTGTCTCTTGTGCTTAATTATCATGCTTTATTGCTAGTTTTATCCAAGTTTAGACATGCTTAATATTATGTTTAGTTAAAATTTTCACCTCCTTGGATAAAGATGAACTTCTTGTAGTATTTGATATGAAGTAACTAGGTATGATTATGCTTTCCATGATTTTGCTAGTTTAAGAATTTATAATTGCTATTTTTGGTTGCTAGATCACCAACTATAAATCATTTGACAATTTTTGAGAAATGAAAGTTGCCTTCATGAGATTTTGGTTCTTATGCACTTGCCTTATTCTCATAAAAGTAGTGAATGTGGTTGATTGGATTTTCACAACCTCATTGAGATTATTTAATTTGGTTTAATGTTTTCTCTATGAAAATAGGCTAGAAAGGATTCCAAGGGATTGAGAAATTGGTGAACATGATTTTTTGAATACATGTTCATTTGTGAAAGTAAGGACATGCATTAAAAAGTTATTTCTTAGCAAATCATTGAAGCAAAAGCATGATTGACCTAACTAACTTCTAATCTTGACTTAACAAGGGATTCTAACCCTAGAATTATTCTTGCTTGACCTTTGAGCTCACTTAATCTAACTTGTTTATTTCCTTTACTTTATTTCTTTCTAAATTACTGCCAAAAGGGTTGGTTCTACCACCTTATTGGTTGGTTTTATTGTTTTCTTGTTATCTACCGCTAAAGGGTCAGTTCTACCACCCTATTAGACGGTTTTATTGCTTTCTTGCTATTTAGTGCTAAAGGGTCAGTTGTATCACCCAATCAGGCAGTTCTATTGCCTTATTTTTATGACCAGTTATATCACCTATTTCCCTTCCTTTTAAGTTATAAGGATGGTTGTACTGCCTGCTTTCCTTAGTGTTTGTTAATCCTAGTTTCTATGGGAGAAATGGGAAAAGAATTGGGTTGGGTGGTATGGGGAGAGGGGAAAAAAATAGATATGTAAATATCAATGCTTAAAATGTGTAAGCATTTACATCTATACTATATACTATTCATCAAAAAATATATAGTATAGAAGATCTATACTATATTATTGAAAACCTTCTAGAAAATATGGACTGATGAATAGTATAGAAATAGTATAAAAGTATAGATACGGGAGGCACATCGTAATATTGAAAGTGCATGCCATGCAAGAGGGGATTAGAATGCAATATGCAATTAGAAATCAAACTGTGCATGCCTAGCCATGGAAACGGAAATAATGAACTAGCTAACGACAAAGGAAAACGTTATGCAAAATGGCCTTAGTAAAATGAAACTAAACAATAACTGTTATGAAACAACTAAAAGTGTGGATGCCCATTTGTATTCCCAAGAGGATTAATTCATGATTTATGACTACATTATGTATAGAAGTTACAATCCATAATTCTATTCATGTAGTGGAGAAACCGTTTCATAGGTTTCTTCATATTCTTGTAGTAATGGGTGTTTAATAGGATTAATGCACTTTTAATCTTGTAGTACTTATATATAGAGGTACATTGACACCTCTTGGGATAACTTTTGTATTAGTTGGAATATAAGACAATCATCCTCCATTTCTCTACTTCTTTCTCTAATATTTCAATTACTATTGTAGTAGTTTATTTTATTAGTTTTATAATACGTTATCAGCACGAGTCTCTACTTTTGAGCAAAAGGTGAAAACGGAGGCTCTACCTTGAACAAAAGTGAAAGACGAGATTTTGCCGAAATTCTGCCCGTATTTCTTCAAGTGACTTCTGAGGTAAATTTCTAACTCAAAAACTTAGTTTAATTTCTTATGGCTAATCTTACAAAACAAGAGTTTGTACCTCTTGATATTTCTGGAAAAAATTATTTATCATAGGTATTGGATGTTGAAATTCATCTTGAGGCAATGGGTCTTGGTAATACTTTTGTTGAAGAAAATGAATCCTCAAACCAAGACCGTGCCAAAGCTATGATTTTCCTTCGTCATCATTTAGATGAAGGATTAAAAATAGAGTATCTTACTGTCAAAGATCCTCTTGTCCTTTAGCAAGATTTGAAAGAAAGATTCGACCAACTGAAGTTGGTCGTTCTTCCAAAAGCCCGATATGATTGGCTTTACTTACGGCTACAAGATTTCAAATCTGTCAATGAATATAATTTAGCCATGTTCAGAATTACTTCTCAATTATCATTATGTGGTGAAAAAGTCATGATGAAGATATGTTAGAGAAAACATTTTCTACTTTTCATGTCTCTAACATGCTCCTGCAGCAGCAATATCGAGAGAAGGGATTTAAAAAATATTCTGAACTTATCACATGTCTTCTCTTGGCTGAACAAAATAATGAATTACTGTTGAAAAATCATGAGTCTTTACCAACTAGTGCAAGTCCATTCCCTGAAGCGAATACGACTCAATTTCAAAATTCTGGTCGAGGTCGTGGACGTGGCCGTAGAGGTGGCCGTGGAGGAAGCCGTGGACGTGGCCGTGGTCATGGACGTGATCATAGTAGATTTGTGCCCCGTGAAAATTATAACCGTGGCAAACAACAAAATATTTCCCAAAACAGGGAAAATAACTACGATCAGAAAAATGGAGAAAAGAAAGTTTATGAAGAAAAATGCTACCGGTGTGGTATGGAAGGTCATTGGTCTCATACCTATCGTACGGCTGAGCATCTTGTTGACCTCTATCAAGCATCATTGAAAAAGAAAGACAAAGGTGTTGAGACAAATTTCATTGATCAAAAGAATGATTATGATAATGGTAATGATAATGATATGACACATCTCGATGTAGTTGATTTTTTTGAGCACCCTAAAGATGTCAACAAATATTCCATGATTGTTTAGATATTTTATGATGTTTTATATCTTTCATGTAATTTTCTTTCTATTCAATATTTATTTTCACATCTTTATTAATATTTATTTTTGTTTGAAAATTTCTTCCTGAAGAAGAAATGGATGCTAAATATTTGGGATTAAATAATGGTGATGATGACATTTGTCTCATTGATAGTGCTACTACGCACACCATATTGAAAAATAAAAAATATTTTTCTTATTTAAAAATGGGAGAGACAAATGTTAATACCATCAGTGGTAGTGCAAAATTGATTGAAGGCTCCGGAAGAGCTACTCTATTTCTCCTTGAAGGGACTAAAATTATTGTAAATAATGCACTATTCTCTCCCAAGTCTAGGAGAAACTTATTGAGTTTTAAAGATATCCGCGAAAATGGATATCATATCGAGACAATGACTGAGACAAATGATGAATTTTTATTAATCACAAGTATCATTTCTGGGCAAAAATGCGTAATAGAAAAATTATCTTCTTTTTCTTCTGGCTTATATTATGCACAAATTAGTGCAATTGAAATTCA
The DNA here is from genome assembly GCA_013103745.1 of Gardenia jasminoides. Lineage (NCBI taxonomy): Eukaryota > Viridiplantae > Streptophyta > Magnoliopsida > Gentianales > Rubiaceae > Gardenia > Gardenia jasminoides. Next base: position 5,540,154 of record CM023100.1, read on the forward strand.
TCACCTAGTAGATCAGAAGTCTACTCATTCTAATGATTTTATGGTTTGGCATGATCGTCTCGGATATTCCGGATCTATAATGATGAGACGAATAATTGAGAATTCTCATGGCCACTCATTGAAAATCAAAAAGTATTAAAAGCCAATGAATTCTCTTGTGTTGCTTGTTCTCAAGGGAAATTAATTAGTAGACCATCACAAGTTAAAGTTGAGATTGAATCCCCTACATTTTTAGAACGAATTCATGGTGATATATGTGGGCCTGTAGATCCACCATGTGGTCCATTTCGATATTTTATGGTGCTAATTGATGCATCAACTAGATGGTCACATGTATGTTTATTATCTACTCACTACCTGGCGTTTGCGAGATTGGTTGCTCAAATAATTAAATTGCGAGCACAATTTCCAGATTATCTAATAAAGAAAATTCGTCTAGATAATGCTAGTGAATATTCGTCACATGCTTTTGACGATTATTGTATGTCCATTGGAATAACTGTTGAACATCCTGTAGCTTATGTTCACACACAAATGGTCTAGCCGAATCATTCATTAAATGGCTACAATTAATTGCTAGACTATTGTTGATGAGGTCTAAACTTCCTTCATCTGCTTGGAGACATGCTAGATTACATGCAGCAACACTTGTGAGAATTAGGCCGACAAGTTATCATACTTATTCTCCCCTACAATTGACTTTTGGTTATGAGCCCAATATTTCTCATTTACGAATATTTGGTTGTGCGGTTTATATTCTAATTGCACAGCCCCAACGTCATAAATTGAGGCCCCAAAGAAGATTGGGGATATATGTCGGGTATGAATCACCTTCGATTATTAAGTATATGGAACCATTGATAGGTGATTTATTTACTGCGAGATTTGCAGATTGTCATTTTGATGAATCATATTTTTTGACATTAGGGGGAGATAAAAATCAACCGAAAAAGGAAAATGTCATTGGATTTCCTTGATTCTCGTACTAAAGAATGTGAACTAGAAGTTCAAAGAATCATACACTTGCAAAAAATTATAAATCAATTACCGGATGCATTTAATGACTCCAGAAGAGTTACTAAATCGCATATTCCTGCTGAAAATGTACTGATTAAAATTAATGTCCCTGAAGGACAAATTACAAGTGCTAATGAGTCTAAAGCACGCTTAAAGCGTGGGAGACCTCTTGGTTCCAAAGATAAAAATCCTCGAAAGAAAAGAGGAGTAGATGAATCAACGATTAGTGATAAAATTCAATCTCCTGAAAAGGTTGCTCCTAAAGAGTCAATTCTTGAAGAGAATGAAATTATAGAAAATTCAATAAATTTTGTCACTTCAAGAAAAGGTTGGAACCGAAAAGAAATAATTATCGATAGTATTTTTGCATATAATGTAGTACTTGATATTATGGCAGAGGACGAGGATCATGAGCCTAGATTGGTTGATGAATGTCAATATAGAAATGATTGGCCAAAATGGAAAGATACGATCCAATCTAAATTGGACTCACTGGCTAAAAGAAAATTTTTTGGACCTATAGTCCAAACACCCAAAGGTGTAAAGCCAGTAGGATATAAATGGGTATTTGTGAGAAAAAGAAATGAGAAAAATGAAATTGTGAGGTATAAAGCAAGACTTGTAACTCAAGGATTTTCACAAAGGTCTGGATTTGATTATGATGAAACATATTCACCTGTAGTAAATGTTATCACATTTAGATATCTTGTGAGTTTTGCAGTATATGAAAAACTAGATATGCGTCTAATGGACGTTGTTACTGCATATTTATATGAAAATCTTGAAAATGATATTTATATGAGAATCCCCGAAGGATTCAACATGCCTGAAGCATGCAAATCAAATCCTAAAAATATTTATTCTATTAAATTACAGAGGTCTTTGTATGGGTTCAAACAATCTGGACGTATGTGGTATAACCGCCTCAATAAATGTCTAACTAAAGAAGGTTATACCAATGATCCAATATGTCCATGTGCTTTTATCAAGAAAAAATGGATCAAATTTTGTGATAATTGCCGTATATGTTGATGATCTAAATTTGATTGAAACTCCTGAAGAGATTCAAAATAGTGTTAAATATTTGAAGAAAGAATTTGAAATCAAAGATTTTGGAAAGACAAAATTCTGCCTTGGTTTACAAATTGAGCATTTGAAAGGTGGAATTTTTGTCCACCAAACTGCTTATACCCGGAAGGTATTAAAGCGATTTTATATGGATAAAGCACATACTTTAAGTACCTCAATGGTCATCAGATCACTAGATCCTAATAAGGATCCTTTTAGACCACGAGAGGAAAATGAAGAGACACTTGGTCCTGAAGTACCATATCTCAGTGCAATTGGTGCCCTAATGTATCTTGCTAATTGTACAAGACCTGATATATCATTTGCAGTGAATTTATTAGCAAGATTTAGTTCCTCGCCCACAAGACGACATTGGAATGGTATTAAATATATTTTTCGCTATCTCCAAGGAACAATTGATCTTGGTTTATTTTATTCAAATAAATCCAAACCTGAATTGGTTGGTTATGCTGATGCTGGGTATTTATCTGACCCGCATAAAGCAAGATCTCAAACTGGTTATCTATTTACATATAGAGGTATAGCCATTTCTTGGCGATCTACAAAGCAATCATTAGCCACCACTTCATCGAATCATGCTGAAATAATAGCAATTCATGAGGCCAGTCGAAAATGTGTTTGGTTAAGATCAATGACCCATTACATCCGGAAGAGTTGTGGGTTATCCTCCGAAAAAGAAAATCCTCCAACTATCTTATATGAAGATAATGCAGCTTGTATAGCCCAATTGAAAGGAGGATATATTAAAGGAGATAGGACAAAACACATTTCATCAAAATTCTTTTTTACTCGTGATTTGCAAAAGAATGGTGAAATTGATGTGCAACAAATCTGATCAGATAATAATTTGGTAGATTTATTTACCAACGCATTGCCAACTGCAACATTTGAGAAATTGGAGAAGAATATTGGAATGCGACGATTAAAGGATCTCAAATGATATTTGCATCAGGGGGGAGAAAACAATACACGGGAATAGTGTACTCTTTTTCCTTCACTAGGGTTTTTGTCCCAATGGGTTTTTCCCTAGTAAGGTTTTAACGAGGCATATTCTTTGTGTAATGGACATCCAAGGGAGTGTTATGAAACAACTAAAAGTGTGGATGCCCATTTGTATTCCCAAGAGGATTAATTCATGATTTATGACTACATTATGTATAGAAGTTACAATCCATAATTCTATTCATGTAGTGGAGAAACCATTTCATAGGTTTCTTCATATTCTTGTAGTAATAGGTGTTTAATAGGATTGATGCACCTTTAATCTTGTAGTACCTGTATATAGAGGTACATTGACACCTCTTGGGACAACTTTTGTATTAGTTGGAATATAAGACAATCATCCTCCATTTCTCTACTTCCTTCTCTAATATTTCAATTACTATTGTAGTAGTTTATTTTATTAGTTTTATAATAATAACAACGTATTAAGTAGTCACCAGAAGGGGATAATAAAGATTAATCAGAAAAGTAGAAAGAAGTGGAAAAAAAAAAAGAGTTAATTAGAGTTTGCCCCCTTGAACTTGATCAGTTATAACACTTAGTCCTCTTTGAACTTTAAATAAGAACACTTTTCCCTCTTAATTTGGGGTGTTCATCGGCCAGTAGAAGAGAATTTGGGTGAAAAGAATTAGTTTAAATCAAGAATTGCTTTTTTTTTTTTTTTACCAATATCAGAGTACCATGTAAACTTTGATTCTTGTAATTTGGATCAAAGAATCAATAATTTGATAATATCCGAAATAAAAAATGTCAATAGTGAGTTAAAATATTTTAATTTTCTCAAAAAATTATTGTAATGAAATAATATCACATATGTGTTTTCAACAAAACTCAATTAACCTAACTCAAAGAATGATATGGAAAAAAAAATTGGTTCATAACTCTAAATCATAACTCTTAATCTTAATCCTTAAACAATGTTGAAATAAATAAGAACTCCAAAATATATTGTAAATTTAAACCCGAACATCTCAATTTCCATCTAAAATCGACTTCCAAGTATAGTTATAGTCAATTAGCTATTTAATAATTACTAATTAGTATTTAGTAATAGGATTAACAGTTACTATTATATTCGGTAACATACATGTAACTAATATATATGTGTGTGTGTGTGTGTGAGAAGCGAGTGTGCGATATTTATATATGTATACGTCATTATATTATAAAAATTTAAAATATTTGGTTGGTAATCGGTAATTGGGTAATGTAATTTTTATATTTGTTCTCTAACTGTTTTATTGAACATTACATTTTGATTATTCTAAATTCCATATTACTGAAATATGAAATCCGTTCTAGATTGGATTGGTCGGTTTTCAAATTTTTTTGAAATATGAACACTCCTATCGTTCATCGACTAGTCAAACGTTAATGTTGAATTCTCCATCTAAAATTGTAACAAAATGACATTAGTGCCCTTGAATAATGGTTCTAGAATAGTGCTATACTTTTAATCGGATCATGAAACGCCTTATTAGAAATAAAACACAAAGTTAGATGATTTATAAAATTAAAAATAAATGATGACATAATACTAAAGAATCAAAAATTATATTGTGAAGAAAAAAAGAAATTAAAAATTCCTAAAGCATCTGCACAAATCCTCCATTGTTTATTCATAAGATTTTTGTCAGTCAATAAGATGTTGTTTGGTGATTTTGTTCCACATTCATATATTACTGGTCATTTTGTTTGCATTGTACACTTTTTCAAAAAAAAAAAAAAAAAAAAGCTGAAAATTCTATAAATATGGCTCTATCGCATACAAAACACATCAAGAAGTGGTAAAAAAATACAAGCAAATAAATGTTCCCCCCCTCTCCTGACACAGTGTCCTGTATTTCCGTCACGCACCCTCCGTATAAGTACACCATATTGTTTCGTATATTGTATTTTTTGCATGCCTATTCCATTTTGTAACTGGATCCCAAGTTGCTCATGCTAAGCACGTTGCTGGGATTGTTCACGCGAGTAGCTTTCTACCACACACTTGATTGGATTGGACAGCTTGTTACGTGGCGTTTCCTTCCATGAAAGCTTCACGTTCCTATTCGACCGTGCCCACCGTAGAAGGATCCCTATAGCGGTATTCTTAACCACATGGTATGAAGCTGCTGGCCCTGGAGCAGTTAGGTAGAATTTGCAGCGTGTCTTCTTTTGTATTCTCTGAGTGCAGGTGGGCCTGTAGGGGCACGCATCCGGGCCATAAAGTTGGGCTAACAGGGGCCCTTTGTTAATATCCTGGATATAAAAACATTTTACAAACCATAAATACATGCTATTTGTCATCTGCAAGTACGAGAATTTTAAAGTAGAAAATTTTACTTGGAAAGGTTCTGATGAGGGGCTCAAGGCTGATCACACTGCATGTAAACAAGTCATCCAAGTTTCAAGAGATCCGATTACAAGAGCTCGTGCTACAAGGCTTAGAGAGTCACTTCAAGCTCTTGTGTGCATGATCCAAGATCGAGTTGGGGATGATTTGAGATCATTGAATATGCTTGGAGAATGAAGATTCAAAGCTATATACTTTGCTCCAAGTACAAGGGTCGGATCCAAGCTAATCTAGTTGTTAGTTTTGTCATTTGTTTAAGTTCATAAGCAAGGCCATTGTTGTCCATTTTCCTTGCTTTTCTTGGTCATTTGTTAGGCAAAATAAATCGGACAGGTTAGTCTTGTTAATGTCCGAAATTAAGTAGTTAGGTTAGTTAATTTTATTTGTTTAGAAGTTTCCTAATTTCGGATTCCATGCTAGCCGAATCTGTTTAGTAGTAGTTAGGGTTATTTAAATCCAAGTTGGATTAGGTTTTCGGTCATTGTAAGGCTATAAATAGCCTAGGGTCCATCGAATTTATTCATGCAGAATTTTGCTAAAAACTTTGTAAGTTCATCGCTTTCTCTTTCCAAGAGAGCCATTCTTGAATATTTGAAAGTTTTCTTAAGTTATTTAATTTTGAACTTATCAATCAAGTAAACACCTTGATTGTAGCGTTCTTCTACTTTTAACATTGGTTCAATAGATCATTAGATTGTGGGTTGAGATTCAATTTAAGATTCGCAATCTCGGATTTAGAATGGTCAATTGTTATTCCGCAATTCAATTTGAATTTATTCGTCTAGATCCAAAGTTAACAGGATACAAGTTCATACATCCATGGCGGGTTCGTATCAAGTTCGTTGATAAATTAGTTAAACTAAACCTTTTCTGCATAAAGGAAACCTTAAAATAAAGACAGGTTTTTGGATAAGTTAATATAACAAACACTTTCCTTTTTAAACCATAGGGTTTTCAACATTTAAATTAAACAAATTAATAACTATTAGATAACATTAATTGAATTAATTAAAGAACAAAACATTCAAAATCATTAAGAATGATACATATCAGTGCATAGATATGCTATTTCTCATTTGTAATCAAGGGATACGCTAAAGTACTAAATTTTGCTTAAAGAGGCTTGTCAATAAGTTAGTTTGACTAACCTTTTCCCACCTAGAGGAAATGTTAAAACAAAATATTTACTTAGACGACCGGCTTTAGCATTTTCTGCCTAAACTATGGGAATTTAAACCTTTAAACTAAACAAACTAATAACTATTTGATATCATTAATTAAATTGATTAAAGACTAAAACGCTTATCATTCTCACTCGAACCGACACATTTACTGTTCGCCCTGCATCAATGATTCTACCAGTGTGCATTGTCATTCTCACTCCAACCCAAAAATTTACTGTCTGATCAAGATTTGACTCTTTGCTTTGTCACTGCCACTTGTATTCCTACCTATTCTTTCTTCATTCACCCATTATCAGCTACAAACCAATTTAATATGTCTACCATATTTCTTGAACAATCTTGTATGCCTGCTGTAATTCTTAACCGATTATTCTTTCTTGTGTTACTATGTGTTATTTATTGTACCATTCATTTTACATGTCAACTATACTACAATCCAGCAATACCAACTTTTAGAATTCAATTTGGTAAATATTACAGGCGAAGTGTACACAATATTTTAACCCCATCCCACTAAATTCGTGGGTTAAATTGATCTAACATATGAATTACAGTAAGTTGTGTTGCAAGTTTATTTCTACTCTAGAAAATAAGTCCATGTAAATTTTAAATTTTCACCTATTTATTCTATGATTCATAATAGAGAAGAAACTAAAAAGTGCAGTCCAACATTGGAAACTACTCATCCATGCAATTATTTCTACATACGAAAAGATACATGGTAAAGTTTCAAATCAGTAAATTGAAGCACAAACAAGCTTACTAGAAATTTCAAAGTGCATAAACTTATCTAATGGCATGCTTCGCCTTGGCTAGTCTCAAATGCCGAATAATTTGCTGGCCATGATGAGGTATGTATGTGACATATTGCAAGAACTATATTAATTGGAGCTTTTGTTTCGGGCTCGACAACATCGACCACAAAGGCTTGAGTCGAGGAAATCATGTGGCAAAAATAAGTAGTAAATGGAAGGAACATGTCGCGACATGCCATAACCCTTTTTGCGTTAATCTTCTTAATATTTCCAACAATTAGAGCTTTACTAGAGCCCTTTTTGCTTTTGAAAGCAAGTGTAACCAACTTTTCATACCCAAAATAGTTTTCGAGAATTCAATCATTTTCTCGATGGATTTTGAACAATTTTTTATCTCTTCTTTGAAAGCAGCATTGCAATTAAGGAGAGTACTTTCAATGTTCCATTTCGTATATGCGTTAACAAAAGATTGCAAAAAAAATCTTTTGCAAATCATTTTCCTCTAGGGAACCTTTGGACATAATTTGAGAAGGAAGAAATGCACATTAAGGAAACTGATGTTCCAAATCTAAAAGGTGGATTCTATTTCTAGGGCAAAGAACTGACATCCTATAAAAGGAAGAATGGTCAACTTTCTGGACAACCAGAGATGATTTATGATCAATGTATTGTAGGATCAAAGGACTTATGCTATTGAAATCTCAGTAACAAGCGAGATTGGCAAGACTGCAAAACTTGGTATTTGATCCAAGATATTTGTTGGATAATGTAAAGTGAAAAACTCAGTATCATCTTTATTAAGGGGAGATAATTTGGATAAATAGCTTCAAGCATGTGGTCTTTTACATTTTCAAACCAATACTTAAGTTGATTTGAGGCTGTAAATGAAACTGAAGGAATGGCATTATGAGTCGTAAATGCAAGAAACAAGGAAGCAATGATAAAGAGAAACATAATACGCCTTAAGCGAGACATTCCTTCACTGTCTAGAGAAAGTATGTTGTTTTGATACAAGGGAGTATTGGTGTGAGGAGTATGCATGCCATATACTTATAGTAATAAGCTCCGTAGAAAATTGTTATCATTACCATGCCTGTTTGATCTCCCTCCAAACTTCCACTGGACCTATTATTTATAGTAGTAAGCTCTGTAGAAAATTGTTATCATTACTATGCCTGTTTGATCTCCCTCCAAACTTCCACTGGACCTATTATTACCTCTCTAAAGTTAATTCATATTCACTGGGAAGCAAACTAGGAGAATCGAGGCAGGGAGTTAGAAGAAATTAAATCAGAACGGGCTAACCACATTTAGTTCCTACTGTGTAAGCGAGGAGACAAGTAAGAATGAAGATTCTAGGAGTGATATGAAACCTTTGCTCATGCTGAAGCTCAAGGAGATTGATAGTGAGGAAGTGGAGTTAAGGAAACAACTTGATCTTTTGGATACTGACAAGAAGGAAACACTTCTATTGATATAAAAAGAGCAAGACGAGCTCACCCCAATGCAAGCTGGGACAATAGCCTACGGAATGAAGTTTGAAAATTTGAAGGAGTCCCCACCTTTGCTTGCTGAGGAGAGCCAGACATTAGATAAAATACAAGCATTACTTGAAAGCAATCGCAAAGTGTTATCATCATTTGAACTCTGGGATCATTTGCATCGCCCCCCCTTTTCGTTTGCTTTATTCTGCGCTTTATTTATTGCTAATTGCTGAAAGAATGTAGTCAAAGGCATAACTACTGGGGATAATTTTAGAAACCTCTCAATATCACCTAACACACTTGAGGTTTTAAAAATATCACTTAACTCCCTTATTTTCAAAATTTTGTAACATTTTAAACCCAATTCAAAATATATTATTAAAATACTCATTTTAAGAAAGAAAATATGATTCCTTTTTGACATTGCCTTTCAGTTGCTTCACTATTATAAAGTAAAAAGTATATTAATCAAAAGTTCAAAAATAAGATACAAGCATAAAGATCTAAGTATGATAGAACACAATATACTAGTTGCAACCAAAACCAATTTTTTAAATTGTAAAAAAAAATTATTTAAAATATTTCCAAACTAGAAAAATAATTTTCTTTTGTCTTTTTTAGGGTTCAATTATTTGCTATTACAATATGGGATCAATTTTTTTTGGCAAAAAGGTAGATTTTTTCTACTAAAGTGTTGCAATTTATTGGATTAATGATGATTTTTAAAACTTTGATATTGAACCCATATTTTTTTATATGCATATTAGGTGCATTTAGTTTTTTTAAGGTGTCTTTTAAATTACCAAATAAAGAAATTTTTTATTTTATGTAAGCTTTTTTGAGTGAATTTAAAAAATTTTTGGATCCGTTTGGATTAGATGTTTTTAGACCTATTTTTGAAAAACTGTATTTCACATCCCAAATTCTACAGTAATACACCAATAAAAAACAATCCCAAAAATACCAATCCAAACAAATATTTCAAAAACAACTAATACATACAAAAATAAAAGAATTATCCTTTCTTCTTCCACCCCAACCCCACCGCCACCTTCCCTCTCTCTCTGCCTCTCCTTCTCTCTCTCCCCCTCCCCCTTCTTTCTTTCTCCCCCTCCCATCCAAATTAAAAATTTATTTGGAGTATTTTTGGAGCATTTTTAAAATTAAAATTTTATTTGGGATAATGTTTGACATATTTTTAAAATTTAAAATAAATTTTGGGTTTTTTGGGCATTTTTAAAATTAAAACTTTATTTGGGATAATTTTTGGGCATTTTTAAAACTAAAAATTTATTTGGGGTAATTTTTTGAGTCATTTTAAAATTAAAAATTTATTTGTGGTAATTTTTTGAGGCATTTTTAAAATTAAAAATTTATTTGTGGTAATTTTTTGAGGCATTTTTAAAATTAAAAATTTATTTGGGATAAATTTTTAGGGCATATTTAAAATTAAAAATTTATTTGGAGTAATTTTTTGGGACATTTTTTAAATTAAAAATTTATTTGAGGTATTTTTAAGGCATTTTTAAAATTAAAAATTTATCTTTTGGGTATTTTTTGGGGCATTTTTTAAAAATATGCCGAATGAAGTTTCAATTTTAAAAATACCCTCAAAACTTTTTCCAAAAACACTCTCAAAAAGCAGTTACAGTAATTGTTTTTCACGTCCCAAATGCTACAGTAGTGTTTTTGAAAAACAACCCCAAAAACAACTAATTCAAATGATTTATGAATTATCTGACATTTGCATTTTTTATACATATCAACGGCTTGAAAATTTAAAAAAAGAAAAGTGTTTAAAGTTGTATTTATAACTTATTTGAGATGGCAAAAGGAATTAATTTGTCATCCTCTGAAGATGTAAAAAAAAGATATTTCATTTATGTAGTATTATGGATACTTTTTATGTGTTTTATAAATTATTCATGAGGTAAAAAGATATTTAAGAAATGTTTTCACGAAAAATCTAAAAATTTTTTTGTGAAAATTCCAACCCAAACAGGGCTTAATTTTACCCATAGTGACTGTCTAAAAAATGCTATACTTCTCTAGATTTAGCTAGATTAGTGATTGTTGATAATCCCACCTTTGCATGGTTGATATGAAACATCGAGCCCTGTGATCTAAGTCTAATTGCATACTATCAATAAAGCTGTCCAAAAAGCATACAAGGGTCCTCAACTGGAGTGCCGACCATAATTTTCTCTAGTAATTTTATTCTTTTTTTAGTTTTTTGTAGAATTTTCATATTTTATTCCCATATTTCTTTATTGGCAGCCCTCATGTTCTATTCATTGTTTTTGATAGTTTTATCCTATGATTCATAATAGAGAAGAAACTAAAAAGTGCAGTACAACATTGGAAACTACTCATCCATGCAATTATTTCTACATAAGGAAAGATACATGGTAAAGTTCCAAATCATCAAATTGAGGCATAAACAAGTTTAATAGAAATTCCAAAGCACAGAAACTTATACATGTTTATTTTTAGGCTCTATGTAAGTCCGTCTCTAGCACCAACCCAAAGAAGATCCATTTTCGTTATCCAATGGCATGCTTCGTCTTATCCAGAAGTGGCTTTAAGTATCTCAAATGCTGGATGAATTGCTGGCCATGATGATGTAAGCACATGATAATTGCAAAAACTGTACTAATCGAAACTTTTGTTTGGGGTTCGACAACATCAACTGCAAAGGATTGAGTCGAGGAAATCATGTGGCAAAATAAGTAGCAAATGGAAGGAATATGTCGTGACATGCCACAACTCTTTTTGCATCAATCTTCTCCATATTTCGAATTATAAGCTCTTCACCAGAGCCCTTTGTGCTTTTGAAAATAAGTGCAATCAACTTTTTAGTACCTAGAATATTTTTTTGAGAATTCAATCATTTCCTCAATAGATTTTGAGCAATTTTTTAACTCTCCTTTTAAAGCTGCAGCATTGCAACGAAGGAGAGGAGTTTTAATATTCCCTTTTCTATACACAGGTTAACCTTTTGTATATACAAGTTAACAAAAGATTGAGTAAAAATCTCTTGTATCTTATTTTCATCTAAGGGAACTTTGGACGCAATTTGAGAAGGAAAAAATATATGTTGAAAAAACTGATCTTCCAAATCTGAAAGGTGGATTCTGTTTCCCTAACCAAGAACTAACGTTCTAAAAAGGAAGAATGGTCAACTTTCTGGATAATCAAAACTGATTTATGACTAATATAATCTAAACCCAAAGACTTTATGCTATCAAAATTTGAGTAATAAACGAGATTCGTAAGACTACAAAACTTGGTTTTGATTACATCAAACAATTAACATCTACAATAGTACTTATTAATCTAATTCCAATTTAGTCATACTGAGTTTCCTACTATAAATACATAGCATGCATACTTCTCACACTGACAATCCCTTGCATCAAAACATACTCTTTCTAGTCTCCAAGATGTCTCACTTAAGCCTTAATATGCTTCTCTTTATTATTGCTTCCTTATTTCCGGCATTTACTACTCAAATTGCCATTTCTTCAATTTCATTTACAGACTCAAATCAACTTAAGTATTGGTCTAAAAATGTAAACAATCACATGCCTAATGCTACTTTATCCAAATTATCTCTCCTTACTTAAAATGATACAGATTTTTTCCTTTAGTACTATCCAAGAAATCTCTTGGATCAAATCCCAAGTTTTGTAGTGTTGTCAATCTCGCTTGTTACTCAAATTTTAACAGCATAAAGCCTTTGGACGTAGATTACGTTGGTCATAAATCATCTTTAATTGTCCAGAAAGTTAACCCTCCTCCTTTTTTTAGAATGTCAATTCTTCGCTTCTCCTTTTTTTAGAATGTCAGTTCTTCGCCAAGGAAACAGCTTTCTAGACAACTAAAGATAATTTATTACCAACGTAATCTAGGTCCAAAGGCCTTATGCTATTAAAATTTGAGTAACAAGCGAGATTGACAACACTACAAAACTTGAAATTTAATCCAAGAGATTTCTTGGATAGTAGTAAAGGAAAAATCAGTATCATTTTGAGCAAGGGGAGATAATTTGGATAAAGTAACATTAAGCATGTGATTTTTTACATTTTCAGACCAATACTTCAGTTGATTTGAGTCTGTAAATAAAATTGAAGAAATGGCATGTTGATTAGTATATGTCGGAAATAAGGAATCAATGATAAAAAGAAACGTAATAAGTCTTAAGTGAGATATCTTGAAAACTAGAAAGAATATTTTGTTTTCATGTAAGGGATTGTCAGTGTGAGAAGTATGCATGCCATGTATTTATAATAGAAAACTCAGTATGACTAAATTGGAACTAGATTAATAAGTACTATTGTAGATGTTAATTGTTTGATGTAATCAAAACTAAGTTTTGTAGCCTTGCCCATCTCGCTTATTACTCAAATTTTGATAGTATAAGACCTTTGGGTTTAGATTATATTAGTCATAAATCATTTTTGATTGTCCAGAAAGTTGACCTTTCTTCCTTTTTTAGAATGTCAGTTCTTAGTTAAGGAAACAGAATCCACCTTTTAGATTTGGAAGATCAGTTTTTTCACCATATATTTTTTTCCTTCTCAAATTGCGTCCAAAGTTCCCTTAGATGAAAATAAGATACAAGAGATTTTTGCTCAATCTTTTGTTAACATCTATATATAAAAGGTTAACCTATGTATAAAAAAGGAAACATTAAAACTCCTCTCCTTCGTTGCAACGCTGTAGCTTTAAAAGGAGAAATAAAAAATTGCTCAAAATCCATTGAGGAAATGATTGAATTCTCAAAAAATATTTTGAATACTGAAAAGTTGATTGCACTTACTTCCAAAAGCACAAAAGGCTCTGGTGAAGAGCTTATAATTCAAAATATGGAGAAGATTGATGCAAAAAGGGTTGTGGCATGTCACGACATATTCCTTCCATTTGCTACTTATTTTTGCCACATGATTTCCTCGACTCAACCCTTTGCAGTTGATGTTGTTGAACCCCAAACAAAAGTTTCAATTAGTACAGTTTTTACAATATGTCACGCGCATACCTCATCATGGCCAGCAAATCATCCAGCATTTGAGATACTTAAAGCCACTCTTAGCCAAGGCGAAGCATGCCATTGAATAACGAAAATAGATCTTCTTTGGGTTGGTGCTAGAGACGGACTGACGTAGAGCCTAAAAATAAACATGCATAACTTTATGTGCTTTGGAATTTCTATTAAGCTTGTTTATGCCTCAATTTGCTGATTTGGAACTTTACCATGTATCTTTCCTTATGTAGAAATAATTGCATGGATGAGTAGTTTCCAATGTTGTACTGCACTTTTTAGTTTCTTCTCTATTATGAATCATAGAATAAAACTACCAAAAACAATGAATAGAACATGAGGGCTACCAATAGAGAAATATGGGAATAAAATATGAAAATTCTTCAAAAAACTAAAAAAAAATAAAATTACTAGAGAAAACTATGGCCAACACTCCAGTTGAGGACCCTAATATACTTTTTGGACAGTTTTATTGACCATATGCAATTAGACTCAGATCACGGTCTCGATGTTTCATATCAACCATGCAAAGGTGGGATTATCAACAATCACTAATTTAGCTCAATCTAGAGAAATATAGCATTTTTTAGACAGTCACAATGGGCAAAATTAAGACTTGTTTGGATTGAAGTTTTTCACAAAAAAATTTCAAACCCCCGTTAAGATTAACACTGATGCAAATCTAATCAATAATCTTTCAAATTTCAAACCCCCGTTAAGAATTTAAAATTAGCCACATCCACTTCATAAATATCAAAAAATTTCTTATATGGCAATGTCTGAAATTCTTGCCTTATTAAACCAGTAAGATAGTTAAAAGTAAAAGGAAAAAAGGAAAAATATGAAACAACCAGATAGGAAAAAATGTGGAGATAAGTTTCACCTTTTGAAAGTAGAATTCATCTACTAATTTTCTACTCCTTAATCTGTTATATCTACAAAAGAATAGAGAAAACAAATGATGAGAAAACATAACTAAACAGGAGCATAGAGAAAAGTGTTCAACTAAAGGAAAAACTAATGTGGTAAATACCAACAAAGCTTACAATTCAACCATTTATTACCCACTTAATATTAAAAAACTAATGTGGTAAATAACCAATGGAACTTACGATTCAGCTATTTATTGTCCACTTAATATAAAAACCAAGGCAGTAAATAACCAAAGAAGCCTATACAGATTTAAAAAATTAATTAGAAAGTTTCTTTTTTTTTTTGTCACCCCATTTACAGTTTCCAATCCTATAACAAGTAAGAAAGTTGCATGGTAGAGCCATACATCACCCTAACGATTATACCATATCTACCACAAGTTATGTATGAACAGATTTAACCTAATTAAAAAAAAAGCTACAAGAGTGCAGCATCCATTGAAAAAGGTTCCAACTCTCAAATCCACGGCAATTATAAATTCATAATTAGTTACGTCCAATCCAAAATTTCAGAGAGTTTCTTTTAGAACAATATGTCCCATTTTTCTCTTATTAAACAAGCAAAAAAGACTAAGGGGAAAAAATAAAGCAAAGAAGACTAAGGGAAAAAAAAAAAAAGCAAGAACACAAGTAAAACAATAGGACAAACAAACATGTAACTACAGATTTCTTAGGAGCCTGCATTTTATAAAATCACATCTACTGACTTCAGCAACACAAAAGTGCTTGGCTTATTGTTCCCCTTTCACCAAATTTAGAATAGGTAGTTTGCTATTCATGCATGCATTCACCACCATCACTACCTTCTAACAAAATAAAAGAGTTTAATAAATTCAGATCAACTCAACATCATCGATTTAGAAAACATGTTAGTAAGAAATAAACTAATTTGCTGCTCTAAGAAGCATCAGCAAACATTATGAACAAGGTCACATCTTTAAGACATATTACCATTTAGGCACTTCTAATTCGTCTCCCAAAACAACAAGGTCATATGCTGCTATGACCTTCTCTTACATAATTATATCTAAATCTGAAATTATGCAGGAGTAAAAAAATTTAAATCATCTTCTCCATCCTGGATTGCTTTCAAAACAAGAGTGGGAAGAAAAATCATAATCCAATAACACACAGATATAAGACAGCACATTGGATTGCTTACAAAACAAGAGTGGGAAAAAAAATTCATAGTCCAATAACATACAAATATAAGACAGCACATGAAGAGAAATAACAAGCTTAAGCATTAATTATTCACACCTTTCTTAACTTCCTAGAAGCTAGACAGTGAGTGAACAGCTGATTGCATAAACATAAACCATTATGACATCAATTTATATATAAATTAAGAAACAATGAATAGTTTTGGTTGGAAAAAGCACACTGAAAAAAATACCATGCAGGTGAGAAGATACACTCCAAAATAGAAATAAGTCCAAAACACAAAAAATAAAATAATAAATAAATAAAGACAAGAAGCAATTATAGCATAATTGCTATAATTGACCAAGCCTTCCCTAAAATTTACCAGGCCTTAGTATGAATGATTCTTGGCATGTAAGCATATAAATTAATATGAACATCCACTTTTGGTAAGAGATAAACTAAGTTAGGCAAAATAGCCAGATGTTTCAAGCAAAGAATGTACTATGTAAAGCTAAATAGGACTTGTAGGCATTAAGCATATGGTGAATCATTTGAAAGTTAACTTGCCGGGCACCATGTTCAATGTTATCACTACCACTAAATGATCATCTACTTATGCATTTTAAGTATTCATGACTGATACCTATCAAGTTTTATACAATAGTATCTAGCAACGAACACAATACTCAAAAAATCACAAAGCACATTTTTTTTATCAATGAAACCCAAATAAATCTTCACTTTTCTTCTTGTAATAATATTCAAACCAATATATTACAATGAAGGCAAAAGGAAACCCAATATGTATGTATATATATGTGCGTGTATATATATATGTGAACCAAATATAGTAGCCGATCATCCGATTGAATCAAAAGAAAAAGTCAAACTTTCTTTAGTCTGAAATAAAGTTGCAGAATTGATTGGTAACTTTCCCTCACCACTAATTTTTGTAAATTTTACCCCTCCGCCATTTTTGGCTAAAGATGTTACAATTAAATAATGTTTCCCTTCTAGAAGGTATTAATTGATAAATCTAAAAGTTAAACGTAAAAATAAGACATAAAACACAGTAAAATTAGCAAGCATGTGAAATCTGAGCGTTCGACATGGGAACGCCCTCAACTGAATTAAGTGTGGTAGCATTCTCTCCATTTCACCAAATTATTACACACACAATAATCTTTTCCTTTTTTCTTTTCTTAACTTCCGAGATGTTCAAACAGAAGACAAAAAAATTTGGAAACATAACAGAACCTGGCCCCCCCCCCCCAACCAAAAAAAGAAAACAAATAAAAAAGTTCAGAATATGAATTAAAGAATAAAAATAAAAAAGTGAGGTTAGCAGGAGATGGAACAAACTAACCATAATCTGGGGTAGTCCTTGAGAAGCATTCAACATTTTCCCCTGCAAAAGCATAAAAGTCCATCAGATATTTGGGAAAAAAACCCCACAAATTATAAAGAAAAAGACCAACTTTCTTTCACCTGCAGTCACTAAAAGGAAAAAAAGGTAAGATTAACATCAGTCTACAGTCCATAGATGTGTTGTTAATTACCCAGACCAACTTACTGCATAACCTAGAGCATTTCAAGAAAGAATTGAAGAATTTTTCCAAAATTTGGATATGAAATATCAAATATATATATATGTGTGTGTGTGTGCACAAATTAGAAAAAAAAACCAGCGATAAATTCTTCTAAAGTAATCATATCGTGAAAAGTTCAAAAAGAATTTTTCAAATCTGTTAAATTCTTTTTTATGCTTTTTGGCCAACAGAAAAATCAAGATACAAATATGGAGAGAGAAAGATGAATATAAGGCAAAGAATGGGGCGGAAAGAGCAAAATTAACCCTTCGTTTAGAACCCACTTGAAGAAATGAAAAAACTCCTTACAGAGTCTCACAAGGATGGATGCTGGATGAGATTCCAAAATGTTCACCTGCAACATAGAAATGTATATAAATTAGATTACACAACTAAGGCTGAAAAAAAAGGGCTAGAGATGTTCAAAGAGGGAAAGAAAAAACCACCATCTGTTTTACCGTTGCTCTTGGCCATGGGAGAAGAAGAGAGGTGGAAGGGCTTTGAGGGTGACGAGGAAAAACAAGAATAAAAGAGAGATGGGCTGACAGAGAGAGGAGATTGGAGATGAAGGAGAGCACAGTGAGGAGAACGTAGCTTCCGAAATCTGATGTTTTGAGCTACACCAGTCCCATCATTAGCAGGAATAGTCAGGAAGCCAAACACTCCAAAAATTCTTTTGTTGGGCACGTGATCTTGGCCACACATTAGCCAATCACAGGTTGACACATCAGCAGACGACCAAATCTTTTGCCATTTGCATTCCGTCTTTGTGTATATATATATACTAGTGTGTGCTCTCGCGCTAGAGCGCGAGGTGCCCAGGTATTAATTAAGATCATTTTAGAAACTTTCAGAAAAATATACATATCTTTCTTGAAAATTATATATATCTTTCTTGAAATTATATATAGAGAACAGTTTCATGAGTTTGCTCATCCATTGTATGATCATAATAGATAGGAATATCAATGAGAGACTGTTCTCTATTGAACATGTCAGCCTTGGCACTACGAATTTTTGGAGTCTCTATGATATAGTTGTATTCAGTATTATATTTTCTTGTCTTGTGTTGGTAGGCCACAAAGCTAAGATTGCCAGAATAAGAATCAGCTGTAGTTGTTTTTTTACTCGAAAGACAGCTCTGCATAATGGTTTTTATATCGCCATTATTATCAGGACTTCGATGAAGAGCATAACTGAGTGTAGGAACAATTGTGTGTACTTTGTTTAGTGCACCTGCATACAATGGGCAAAGTTCTCAGCAGTATATATGTCAGTGTATATATGTGTATATATTCATTTACGTATAAAATATCTTACTCTTAGATATATATAGAGTAGGCACAATGGTTACAATAAAGTGCCTTTCCAACAATAATTTAGCTCTCAATTAAGTTTTTGATTAATTGAATAAGCATAATCCAAAGGAATGTCAACGAGAGGATGTGGTTTATCAACAACTACAATTCTCATATTAGAAGTAGAGGCTTCAATAACAGTTGCTGTCTAATCATTATTATGAGAATTCCAAGTAATATTCAATATACCTTATATATTAATTTGCAAGCATGTAAGGAAAATTTTTTATCATGTAGACTGTATAAGAGAACAGTGAATATTACAAAACTATTAAATATACCTAATTGATTAAATAAGTGATATGTATGAACCCTATAGTATCTATATATATATATGGTTATCATTATATATAGATCCACACAAGTATATGCATATATTTAAGTGTATGTATATGTACATATATTACTAGGATATTAATCATTTTAGCTATATACATATGCAAAGCTTAGAAATTGGTGAGAAAAAGGTACCTTCCCAGCATGAATTTGGCTCTCCATTATGCTCTTGATCAAATGAGGATAATCTATAGGAATATCAATATAAGAATCTGTTGTATGGATTGCTGTAGCACCAGAGGTATTGTCCTTTCTACTTTTATTGACTAAACTCTAATGAGTGTCAGCTTTCCTTCTTCGTTTCTTTGCCTTAGTGCATATTTGATGTATGCGGTCCGTAGTTGTTGTAGTACAAATATGCTTAACAGAAGAATTTGGCATAGGAGAAGCTGCACTAACATTCTGCACTAATGGGCCAGAATTTGTAGACGTAGGAGACATAGATAGATTGCAGTCGTGGACAGTACATGCACTCAAAGCAACAGTGCAGATACCGAAACTCGCTTCAGCTTCCTTTTTAACTTTTTCCACCGCATATCTTTCACGACGTCGCCAATTCCTTTCTGCATATTTCTCCTCAAGTGACGCATATTTTTGATTTGGAGCCATTATGGATATAATCGAACAAAGATGACCTAAAGATGTATCCGCAAAGATAGAAATAAATTTATTTGAAGCTTACTTGCCTAATAGCCTCTTGATTAATTCATTTATAAATATTATAAATAGGTGAGCAGTAAGGTATGTCTATTTGTAGAACCATACACTAAGAAAAGTTAGAACTGGGTTGCTAGTGAAACTTTTACGTATAGTTTATGCTAAGCATATGCATATACATGGACTAGAGCAAAACAGAAATGAAACACAGTGCGAAACATGTATGGCATAGAACTTAATGAACCAAAAGATTATGAAATACATAAACACATGTACATCGATGATGCAAAATAAAATTTCAATAATAACTCATATGTATGGAAAAACAGACTCTCTTAGAATGATGAAGGATTACCTCTAGTCCAACAGGTTAATCCGTGAACAGTATCTTAACTCCAAACTTTTCTGCTTCAAATTAGATACTTGCATAATTATGAGTCATATGAAGATGAGTAAATTAAAACACAGCTTAGTAAAATTTACAAATAGGTTAACCTCAATTCAAATGATTAGTGTCACTGTACTCTTATTTTAGGAATGCTTCGAACGACAATTTTCTTGATAAAACACTTATCTACAATTAACACCACAAGTACCAATAAATTTTTGAAAAAATAATAAGAAACACATTAAAGTGTGTATCAGACATGAGAATAAGTAACAGCGATGGGCAATGGGAGTTGTTCAGTACCAAAAAAAACAAAAACAGACAACAACTCTGGAATTATAGGAGGCACATCCCACTCAACAAGCTCGTATATCTGGTCAAGGTTCCTTGATGCTGATGGTATGAGCTGTTTTTAGTGTATAGTCACTATGCTATAGACTCATTTAGTCCTTTTTAAGCATATAATTCTTGATTTTTAAAAATTGTTTTGTCTTTATTCTAAATTAAATTGCACTCCTTGACAATGGATTTTTCTTTCAGAAACTATTTTCCAATTTGCATCGGTACACGAAAGTGTCACATTTGCAAAGACAGCATGCTCAAGAAGTGCAAATTTATATGCCTGAAATTGCAAATTGCTCTGACTCAATATCGGATGATGAACTTGCTAATAAAGTTAGTCAGTTGGCTATGGAAATGCAAAAGTCCGTTTATGTTTTGTCTGAAGCAGAAA
Organism: Gardenia jasminoides; assembly: GCA_013103745.1. Taxonomy (NCBI): domain Eukaryota; kingdom Viridiplantae; phylum Streptophyta; class Magnoliopsida; order Gentianales; family Rubiaceae; genus Gardenia; species Gardenia jasminoides. Next base: position 5,561,203 of record CM023100.1, read on the forward strand.
TCCTTCTGAAAGAGATGGCAATATTTCCAGCAGTCCAGTGCCCTGGTTTGGTAAGTACATGTGGGCTTTTCATCATTCTAGCTTCTTGATTTTCCTAACCCAAGGCAATAGGCAGGGTGGGTTGGACTTGATCTCCTATGTTGAAGTTTTATGTGCTTCATGATGAAGTAAATTTAAGTGGGAGTGTCCTAGTATTGCATGTGGTTGTTTGGTAAGCTAGATTTTCAAAGCATTCTAGGTATCTGTTTTGTTACTCTTTTTTTTCCCCATGTATCTAAGTCACATCTTTTGACTCTGCAATATGGAGATTCGTTGAACAACTCGATTTATGTATAGTAAAAGTTATTCTGCTTCAGCTAGCCTTGCTTTTTGTGGCATTCATCTATTTCAGTAGTTTAAGATCGCCAACAATTGTTTCGGGACAGAAAGCAATAGTTGAGGTTAAGAGGAGATGAGAATCCCAGTTAATTTTGGATCATCCTGGTTCAAAGTTATAGTTTCTATTGCTTGTTTCTTAGACACTTTATAATCACTTGTATATGGAATTACTACTATTACTGGGTAGAAAATTAGTCAAATGCAGTAATACCTTAGGATTACAAAAGATGGATTGTGAAACATCTTCATGCAAAAACTCAGATGCAATATGAGATGAATTATACATTTGCTCCTCTTTTGTGGTAGGAACTTTGCTTTGACTTATTGTGTTTCAAGCATTGTTTTTATTCTGAATTTTGCCAATTAGATTGATGGTACTGAACATGGATGAAAATGTGTGCCCCTTCAGGTATTTATATCCAAGAAGTTGGTTTGCTCTGCAACACAAATATTTGACATGCTAGCAAGAGATTTGACATCCTTAAGGACACAAAGAGCAAGTTTGGAAATAAATTATGATTCCTTAAAGAAAGGAAACGTTCGTGAGGCAAGATTTCAATAATAAAAACAGACCATATGGCACGGAACTTAATCAACCAAGAGATTATGAAATAGGTGAACACATGTACATCGATGATACAAAATAAAATTTCAATAATAGCTCATACGTATGGAAAAGCGGACCCTCTTAGAATCAGAAAGGATTACCTTTAGCCCAATAGGTCAACCAGTGAAAAGCACCTAACTTCAAACCTTTCTGCCTAAAATTAGATACCTACATAATTATGCGTAATATGAATATGAGTAAAGTAAAGCACAGCTTAGTGAAATTTACAAATAGGTTTACCTCAATTCAAATGATTAGTGTCATTGTTTGAGTTAAACTAATAGTTAAACTTTCGCTCCTATTTAGAATTCCATGAACACATCATGTAAGGTTGATTGATCTATTATAACCAACAATTAATTAGAGAGAATAGGAAGAACTAATCAGAATTGATCAAATTCTACCGTTGTATCAGTAGGACCTATACCCATAGCACCCCAACCCTAGCATTTAGTTAATAAACCCGAGCTATCTTACAATTGCAAGCAATTGAAGTTACACGCATGTCATCGGAGAAGCATGCAAAAAAAAGAAATATAACATTGTGTCTTCATAGAGCAGCTATGGAAAATCTCGGAAAAAAAAAAAGAAGCAGGCCCAAAAAGAAATCTGCAAAAGTCGAAAAATTGACAAGCAGGAGCCAAGGTTAGCTCCCTGAAACCTCAATACTCTGGAAAATTGTAGGAAAAAAGGACGAATTTCCATACCAGTTGAAGGAGTAGAGCAGAGCTACAGTCGAAGAAGAGACCTGTCAATTCCCTCCAAACAAAGTACTCACATAACCAGTTGGCTTTACCAACCGTTCATTGTGTTGGTTTGAGTGGACAAGCAAAAATGAAGGGACGGCACACATTGAAGGCACACAAATCCAACGGCTGAGGTGCAAACATACTGGATTCCACTAACGCTCAGCTGCATCTCATGTTCAAAAGATACGTATCTTTTGCACCGCTACTTTTCACCGCTGCTCTGTGCAGCTGCTAGCTGTTGGTAAAAGGAAATAAGAGGCCCAATGCATGACCAAAACGAAAATGACGAAAAATCCAGGAAATTGAACAAAACTACCAAAAAAGGGGAGACGAAAATTGTGGCGTGCCAATTTGCCACGGACTTTAGACGCTTTTATATATAGTATGATATGATATGATATGAGCTGTTAGTTAATAATTACCATTTATTTATAAGTAAACTATAAACCCTAAACGGCTCTTGAGTATAAAATGCCTTTGTGTGTATAAAACAAATGTTCAGTTCCAAATTTGGTAGATTGCTGAATTGGCTACTTTAACTTTCTATAAAATGGACTATCTATCTTTTTGTCAAATGGGTGTTTTTAAATATTTTTTTTTATTTTTTTATTTTTTCAATTTTTGTGTAACAATTAATTCCCTTCCTCTTTTATTTCCTTATTTATAGCATGTTTTATATTTATAGTCCATTTCAATATGAATTTATAGCGATTATACCTTCTTTATTTTTGGTTAATCAACTCATATCTTTCCTTTTTTAATCATTTTCAATCACATTCTTTAATTCTAATATTAATTTGATTACTTATTGCTATTACTAAAATTTGAAAAAAAAATATGCAACGTTAATAATACTCATCTAGATATATTTTTTCCTATTCATCTTTAAAAGATCCATGCACACATACACTCACACACACATATACACACATGCATACATATCTATACACACACACACTAGAATTCTACCCATAGATTTTAAATTAAAATAGTAAAATTATTATTATTGAAAAGAAAATTTTATTTCAAAAGAAAAAGCTATCAATTTTACTACCAAACTCTATGAAAATATGTTATTTTCAATGAAAGTAAATGACAAAATTTTTTTGAAAGATATGCATTGACACACTCATCAATTTGGAAAAACTTTTAAAGTATCTAAAACTTATATTAGCTATATTTTGTCAATGGAAAATTTTTTTTTTTTTTTGCCATCTGAAAATAATTGTATTTCCTTATATCTCATGGCGGATTTGATTCTTTATCTGTTTTCGATAACAACAAATTACAATGCTTCTTTACACCTTTATTTATGGTAAATTTTAAAAATGTATTAACTACATATTTTATATACATTTCTTAGATTGAAACTAATTATTAAGTTATTATAAATTAACCAATTAAATATTTATCTTACAATTAGCATATTAAATTTTATAAAATACTCTCTCTGTCCCATTTGAATGTGTCATGCTTCCATTTTGGTCAATCCCAAAAATTTGTCATTGCCAAAAATGGTAGTACATTTTATCAATTATTTCCAATGCTTATCCTTGCCTCTCACCTAACCAAAAAGTACTGTTATTGGGACCAAAAAGTCTTCCGCGAGAGACTTGCAACATTATTGTTTAATTGATTCACATGCATGCACCAATCATTTCAAAGTGATTGTCTTGCATGAAGACATGCGAGTAAGCTACGTGCCAACCATTGAATATGTGGACTCACCTGTCATATTTTGTCTCTTCATTCTCCAGTTTTTGCACTCAAACGAGTGGCAAAATAGAAAAATGAAGATGAATTCTTCAAAAGTTGGATTGTGTTGATAATAAATTGGAGCCCCGAGAAGCGTCAAACTTTTCGAGACAGAGGGAGTAGCATTTTAAGTTCTTTAATAATAACTTTTATTTAGAAAAATGAAAATTACAAAACATAAAAGGGTGTCCACAAAAAGGTTGTTGGTGATTATAACAGAAATTGAACTCAAATTACAATTGTTTATGAGGTCTCATGGTCCAGAGTTTAAACGTGTTGTTTCAATCAAATCAGTTATGTCTTATTTAGTGGACAGCTCCGGTAGAAACTCAATAATTGATGTGACCTCAACCCTGGTGTCATATCACGCCCTTAAGTTCTCTTTTCGATGACAAACTCCAGCTGTCCAAAGTGTCCTCCGACGACTCCCGCCTCTGTCGTCTGGGCCCCATCACCAAACTATCAGCATTACCAACAGTACCGACCTTATTACTCATCTCAGTAAGTAATAAGGGTTAAAAGTTAAAATGTTAATAACCCTTGCAAGGACGAAGCAGGGTCTAAAGCTCCACATTCTGCTGATTTCCTCTTCTACTGACTTTGCCGGAGGGAGAGGGAGGCGTTCACGGCCCCTTCTACTGAGTACTGACTGCTAAACGATTACTTGTACACACAGACTAATTTTACCCTTCCATTTTACCTCTCTCCTATTGTGTACTGGAATTTTTTGGCTGCTGGTCTATTTTCCTTCATGGCTTTTTAATTGATTCTAGTAATTCAGCATGATGATTTAATCGTCTAAAGAGGAGAGAGAGATCAAACACACACACACACACACAAATTCACGAAAGAGGGATGAGAAAGGAAGAGGGGGAGTTGAATCAACACTTTCATCAAAAAGAGGGGACACGTCGCGGTTGTGATAAACAGAGGATGGCACCTAATCCCTTTGACTAGTCTTTAATTCCTGAAATTTTTTTGGTTTGGAGGTCATGTATAAAACTGAATCATTGTCGTCATAATAGCAAATGTTCTGGGATAGGTACCTGTTTTTCTTACCCAAATGAAAGATCATGTTCAGAAACCTAGGATCTTAATTTGATTGTTACATTTTTTTTTTTATGTTGTGCTAGATTGTTTTTCGTGTCTTGTACTGCAATGCTTTTAAGCATGAGAAACCTAAGGATTCTGTTGGCATTGAAGGAAAAGATCTGCTGGACTGGAATGAACTGATTTTATGTTTCTTCTGAGTGCAGAGGTACTTCAAATTTGGAAAAGAAAAAAATTAAATTTAGAAATATTACTCTGCTGATGATGCTGCTGCTGAAAGTGCCCATCACCGTTGAAGCGGCCATTATTAGTAGAGACAACCATGCTCATAAAAGTCCTAAAAAGAAAAAGTTTACCAATCAAACGCATAAAGCCAAAAAGAGAGAGCATTAGCAAATGAAATTTGGGATAATTTCAGAAACCTCCCTTGAGGTTTCTAATAATATCACCGAGTTTTCTTAAATTTTTTAAAATCTCACTTACCTCCCTTAGATTGACATTTCTTATAACATTTTAACCCCTTCAAAAGAAATGTAATAAAGATAAAACTTTTGTTCCAATACTACCCTCGTATTATCTTATTTCTGAAGATTACAACAACGATAAAAAATAAATCATGACTAAATTTTAATAATTTCTTGATTTAAAACTATTTATTTTAGTTGTATTGAAACAAAAGAAAAATTTACACCATGCAAAAATTACACCATAAAAAATTATACGTATAAAGAGATTGTTTTATTTATCAATACAACTTAAACTACATCATGTATTAAAACATATTTTCCAAAAAAAAATTTTTGAATTTCTTAATTGTAACTGTCCATGAAATCTTTTAACATATTAGTTAGTCACCAAAATCCTGATAAGTCGTTGATTTTGATTAGATTTAATTTATCTATATCTTTTGTTATTCTAGCACGATCTCAATGTAGAAAAATATGGACCATTATTAGATAGCAATTTTTTAATATGTATGTTTTGGTTTGAAAATTTTATTTTTGATTTGGCTTTTTAGTTAAATAGTTATCAAGATCAAGGGTAATATTATCAATTTATGACTTTTGATAATGAATATTTAATCTTGTCAAGTTGACAAGGGAGGTATGTGAAATTTTGAAAAGCTCAAGGGAGTTAAGTGATATTATGAAAAACCTCAGGAGAGGTTTCTGAAATTATCCCATGAAATTTTAACAAGTCATATTATTCTTGGACTATCTTCCATCAGAATAGTTGCATAGGGCTAATTTCCTGTCAAATCATTTGAATACACATGCCTAACATGTTAGGTGATTAAAAAAAAGGAGACTACCATGATACATCTTATCTTATCTTATCTTATCTTATCTTGTCTTATCTTATTTTATCTTAAACTACTTAAAGCGCCGAAGGCCATGAACAGTTAATTGTGCCGGTTTCATCATGATTTTAAGATTTTTCATCTGATTTTGGCTGTTTCTGTCTTTTCCCGTGTTGCATGCCCATCCTTTTGGCCTATGTGCGCTGCTGCTCGACTGGTTTTGGCTCCTTGTTCCCATCATGCCCTTTGTGCTGGTTTATTGGTAAATTGTTGCTACATTTTGTCCTTTCTTTTTCTGTGGCCCGGGCGCATCTCCATTGCCCCTTGTTTCTGCTTGCCTCTCCTGCTGTTGGACGTGCTTAGCTCAATATATCTTTTCGGATTTATTGTGCAAAATGCTACTTTTTTGCGACCATGCAATTTCTAATTATTAGTATATTAGTTTAAAAGAGGTCTAGATTTTTACATTTCTAAATGGATCGCATACAAACTGTTACAATATTTTTAAAAGTATTGAATGTGATACTTATCCTGTTGCTTGATCTGAGCAATTTCGGTGATTAAGTGCCTATGTTAATAAATTTGCAAATTAATGCCTATTCTTCAAAATATTAGCATATGTAGCTACCCAAGGATTTATTTATACCTAAAAGTTTGGATCAATAGTGAAAAGATGACCCAAAAAGCTTTCATGTAGTGAAAAAAATTCAGTATTCATACATTTCAATACATGAAGCAAAGATAGATGAAAAGATTTCCTCTAGAAAGATTGTAATCCCTAATACCTTAGGAATTTTTGCAACAAAAATTGTAAGGATGAGATGCTGGACATTGTAATCTACAATCAGGAAAAGAAGGAGACAAAGCATCAGAGAAAATGGTCAGTCTGATAAGGAATAATCATTTGTTATTCTTTAGTTTGGGAAATAACAAGTTGTGTTTTTCTTATTTAATTAAATTAATGATTATCGCATAAAAGTTGTGATTTCTTCCACCCAAAAAAAAAAACTGGGATTCTTCTGTACCTTTACTACAGGAAGTCAAAATTGAACTGCTAATCTAAAGAGCCTCAGCAATACATATGAACACAATCTCATTGGTTACAACTTACAAATAGATTTTGTTGAGAACATAACTTGTGACTACTTTTACTTTTAACACTTTTAATTAAAAAATTTGGCAATTGTTCAATTCTAAATGATCAAAAGTTGTATGATTGAGAAACTTATATCAACCTAATTTTTCAACTTTTTTCGGGGCCAACCTTTAGATCGTTATCTTTCTGAATAACATGATGTTAATGTTCTTTAAATTCTTGCTCAAACGGAAAAAAATGAAGAATATACCATGACACTTTAAGGTTCAACTAGGAGGAGAACACCGCGCGATGCGCGGTGTAATTTTCAGGATTGCCCAGAAATCCTCAATTGTTTAAATTTAGATAAAGTATAAAAATTACATAAAGATGCAACAAAATCTTTAGAGTTATATTTTTGTAATTTTATACAACCATATCTAGATACAAAATGAGAATAAAATCCCCCGATAGGCATCTTGTCACAATTTAAAAATGTTGTGGCATGGCATCATAATAATAAATATAGCATCTGTTCAGTTCACCGGATGCATGCTTTAATTAAGACTTGCCGCAACAATACGAGGAGGTACCTGCAATTAGATTTAACCACAAGATATTGTAATTAGTAATATCAACTTAGTTTAAAAGATTTCAAAACATCAATAGCATCAACTTCCATATACTAATATTGATTCACATCGATAGAATGCAAAACAAATACTTAAGTAGTGGAACCTTTGCGTTTGGAATAATCTCCATGTTCAGTGAACTTTCTTGTACAAGTCTTTTGATTGCTTTCAAGTTCACCCATCCGCATGACAGCAGAAAATATATTATTCCGTTGCATTTTCGGTGAAGGAAACGCTGACCACCATTCATGAAGCAAATAATATTTCCGCTTAAAATGAGTAGTATAATACTTACATGTTGTTGGTACTGAAAATTTTAAACTTCTGTATCAACTTGAATTCATCGACCTGTAAAAAAAAGAGCAGCAGCATAATCCTTTAATGTCAAAATGATGTCTATGAAAGTGTGCAAGTCAAGGAAAAGTTATTATATGAAGCATGGGCTAATTCTGGGTACCCTTTCTTCAGTTGTCTAAATAGGTACATGGATCTAACTTCAGATTAAATAAACAATTTTATTCATTAACATAGCTGGTTATATGCAGAATGCCTATACCTCTACATACATCAATCCTGGGAACTTCTTATGAAGAAATAATTATTTAAAGAGACAATGTTTAAGTTGCACAAAATTGGATGTAGTATGCCAACAGCTAAAAGTATTTAACTAAAAGTTAAAGAAACCAGGAGACACTGCATCTCACATGTTCATGAGGAACTTGAGCTATTTCCAGGAGCTGCAACAGAAAGACAGAAAATGAATTAATAGCAATTATTAAGCATGACAATAGAAAACATTCCAGTGCATCATTGAATACATGTATCTCATGGCATTGTTTAAAGCATATAGCAAAAGACAGGAAAAATACCATGTAAACAGTACAGCATGTTTATGAAGCTTGGAGTGACCTGCCAAACACAGAGCGCCAAGACTGTCGGAAAAGCATTTAAATATATAGAAGCAAAAAATTTGAAGTCTCTTTTGATACCTCCATGCAGCATTCGTTCTTGTTATTGATCAGCTGGTTTAAGATTTCTGCAAGAATGAATCAAGGAAATAGAAGTACCACACATTGCCAAGACATTCTTGACAAGATCCATCATCATTAAATAAGTGATTAAGCATTTCAAATTGGGAAGCAGATGTCAGGTCATCAAACTAATTAAGGATACTTAAATCAACAACTGCACCGAAGTGATCTGAATTTGCAACAAATACATATTCCTTCGGCTGCAGTAAAGCAAAAAGCAGAAGAAGAAAAGGATCAAACACATATTAATTTGCTAAACCGAACTCTACAACAGAAAAATCAAGGCATGATGAACAAAACCTGTGATAATAAAGCATCAAGTTTGCCGCTATTCATCAAGGATGGGAACACATCACCATGTCCAGGAGGATACCTGAAAAGGCAAACTATATTAATGAGTAACACAGCAGACAAAAGTTTTCGAGAAACATAGACTAAACTCCAAAGGCAAAGGGATTGCTGATTCAAAAAGTTAATCCAATCATTCAAAGAACTTACCTTACAGATTCTACAGACTACAGATTTTACAGGTTCTGCATTCCCACCAAACCATCCATATGTGTATTTGCCAAGAGGCAAGGAGCTCAAATTTTGTTCGTACCATGCATCCTTTCCAGTACTTCCTTTAGATGGGAGTGGGGCGAAATCTTCAACCGCCAATCGGGGGTATTGACTCTGAAAATGAAGGGATATCAAATGAGTTAAGCTTATGGGTATCTCAGAGAAAGAAGGAAAAGAATCGAACATTGAACGTGGTCAAGTAGAAGCTATATCAACCTGGTTGAATGTATGAATTTCAATGTTTGAGTTGGCATACTTTTTTACAATCTGCTTGGTGTAAAAGCAACAGATGAGTCTCATTTGATCTGAATTGAAGTAAAGTACTTCAAAAAATACATATACATTGGTGTCATTTACCTTCAATGTGTCATCATGTGTGTTGAAGGAGTTCATTAGAAGCAAGGGTACATTGCATCCATATTTCCTGTTGAGTGTCTACACTGAGCTTCTGACTATCAACTGACTTTGGAAATATAAAAACAGCATAACACTAAAAGGAGAATGTGTATAGATATATTAGCTCAATTTGGATAACAATCAAGTGCAGGAATGTCAACCCATTCCGAACTTCAATGACAGACCTACACCAAAAAGATACACAATCTCAAATCCCAGGGAAAGAAGCATCAACACGCAAAAACTGGCTTGTGGGCAGAGGAAAAAATGAGCTTATTCTATGAAGATCCAAAAAGTCAATTGTGACTTATTCCGTGGTCCAATACGTAATTTAGCTAAAGCTAGAAAAGATAGAACAACTGTTTATCAAAACTTTAATTATCCTTCTACATTTCATAGAGACAACATCCAAGCCTTCCCAATATCCAATGTGGTCAAAAGGAAAAAGTGCACTTCTACGAACAGCTATTCTGTTCTGTTATTCTTGTCAGGCCAACTGAAAAGTAAGGTCTAAGATGACCATCTTTTTCTTATGCATGCACTATTAGAAGATATTCCCAAAAAAAATAAAAATTTAAAATAAAAAAATAAAAAAAGAAGGCATTGGAAAGGCAGTTCATTTTCTGATGGCAAAAAATAAAAGACATCATTCTCTTGTCCTCTTTTTTTTTTCCCCCTATTCTTCGTATGGCATTAATCGAAGGAGATAGCAAAAGAACTAAATGAACACAAATCTAATATTTTATACTAGTCATTTTGTTGGCCTTACAAATATTCTCAGAAGTTCCATTCCATAAACAAAATGTCTTAGTTGTTCTGAAAAAAAGGAACAAGTAAGAGGGAAAAAGAAGAAATAAAAAAAAAACAATCTCATCAGAAAGTGAAAGACAACGTAATAATGAAGAGGGAGATAAAAAAAAAAAAAAGAAGGGGGAAAAACCTCCTGAGGAGGGAATCCCTCAAACTTACTAATTTGTGATTCCTCCGATCTGTCAAACTGCTGCCAGGTGGGGGGGAGGACGGTCATCGAAAACGAATCATGCATTCTTTCTCTCCTTTCCTCTGTCGAATAGACGGCCTAAACAAGGAAAATTGGGCAAACAAGAGTTTGGAAGTTTTAAAAAAAAAAACCCTAAGGGGAAAACGCTGAAAACCGACTAATCCGTGATCCAAAAAAGAAGAGAACAACAAAGAGAGACCGACCTTTACCGGGAAAATGGATCTCCACGTTTCTTCCAAATTTAATTAATTAATAATTAATAATTAATCGATGCTCAATCACAAAGTGCGAGGCGGAAAAGCCATAGCCATTAGAAAACAACAGAGAACCGAGAACAAGAGAAATATTTAAAAAAAAACTGAGAAGAAGAACACTCAAAGCTAAAAAATGTGTGGGAAAAAAAGGGCAAAAGAACAAAGGCAGAGGCCTAAAAGTGCTGACCTTTAGGGGAAAATAGTTTTAACATTTCTCCCTCGCTTTGATCAATGCTCAGATCTCTCAAACTGCACCAAAATGACGGAACTCATCGGGAAAAATGAAAGAGAACATTGAAAAGGAACAGGGGAAAAAATGAGAAGGAATCCGTCGATTCGGGAAGAGAAGAGAATAATAAAAAAAGGGAAGAGAGGAGGAGTGCAAAGAGAAAGCGAGGAAGGCATTTCGACCGGGGAAGGGAGAAAACACGGCGTCACGTGAGTGACGAACACTTTTCCGCCAATGGCACGATGCCACGCCAAACAGGCACTCGGTCGGGGAAGTGCATTCCCTCTTTATATATATGTTAATTAATAAAGTAATTTTTGAAGTAAATATATCAAAAAAATCCAAAATGAGATATGAATCAAAGGCAGAAGAAGATAGGACCCCATATGTTGACAAATCCTCTGTCTCTTCTCACGTGAATTAGGTCTTGTCTGGATTGTTATTTTCTAAATTTTTTATGAAAAAATATACTGTAACAATGTGATGTACATAAGGTAAAAAGGTATTTGAAAAATTTAACCACGAAACACGTAAAAATTTTTTCGAGAAAAATTACAATCCAAACATCTTTTTCCCTTCTCTCTCTCCTTCTCTCTCTCTCTGTCCCCATCATCTTTGTAAAGTGTGGGACCCATTCAGATCCAAAAAACTCCAAGTATTTTCTCTCAGTTGTTGAGCTTATAGCTGTGCTATTAGTTGCTATTACTACTGCCTGACAATCAAAATCCCTCTTTTATCTTCACTTTTCTTACAAGTCTGTCATATCCCATTTTCAGCATTAAAGTGCTCAGAGAAAAAGGGGAAAAGAGGAATAGGTAGTAGAAAGCTTTTTTCTTCTGTAAGCTTTTTCTTGTTTTCTGGGTTGTGATAATAGTTAATGGGTTCTGCTTATTTCTTTGCTTTTGCGGGTTGTTGCTCTTATCATTTGAAAAGTGGGATAGGAGATATGAGTTGGGGTTAGATTAGCGGGTTGATATTCAAAAGGGTTCTTGAAAGAAGAGGTTATTGTGCTGTAAGATAGGGCAAAGTTTCATACTTTCTTTAATGTTGGAAGAAAATGGTAATGGGTTTTGATTATTTGTTGTTTTTTTTTTTTTATCTGGGATGCTCTGCTTTTCTTGAATTTCTATGATTTTTCAATGGCATGTATTTTTATGGTTATCTAAGTTGATATGTATGAATTTATAAGTATGTGATGTATGAAAGCATACTTGTGATTTTGATGAACTGATCTGTAGAAAGATGTTGGCTTTGATACGCTGAATTTATTCTGTGCATATTCTCCACTTCACCTTTCCATGATTTTGTCTTTATTTTTTGGAGCGTCAATGATGTGTTACCTTGTAGATGATGGTAATATTAATGTATTTACACTGGGGTAGATGAAATCCCCAAGTTTTTAAGGCTCGATCGCCATTTCAAGGTTTTTTATGCCAAAAGATTTGCAGCTTCAAATTTGAAATGATTTTTTTTTCTTAAACTGACTTCTTTATCAACCATCAGACTTCAAGGGATTTGGTTCTTGTTTTTCTTACAATTCGTGATCCTTGTATATTTTTTTCAACTTTCGGTTTAATGCATATATATTATATTTCTGAAGTGGCTTTAGTCTAGCAGCTTATAGATTAATCTGGCTAATTCCTGGGATGTTAGGTAATTGTTACTTTCTGTGGGTTTCCGATATTTGTTCTTTCCATTCTCTCTCCACCCACAGCCACTATTGATCTGATGTACACTGTGGCAAAGCACTATTTATTCGTGTTTCCTTCCCCTGTATATCCTAACCATCTTGGTTGTAGTTGATGTTTGATACTGAAGATTGCCGTATGCTCTTGATATTTGTCTTTGTATGTGAGTTCTGGACTTCAAATGCCTATACATTTTGTCATCATTGATTATGGAATTTGTTTGTTGAAACAGGAAAATGATTTCACACTAAGAATCCCTTGCATCAAAACAGCATACTCTTTCTAGTCTCCAAATAGTGAAAGGATGTCTCACTTAAGGTTGATTATGCTTCTCTTTATCATCACTTCCTTGTTTCCAGCATTTACTACTCAAAATGCCGTTCCTTCAGTTTCATTTACAACATCAAATCAATTTAGGTATTGGTCTGAAAATGTAAAAAATCACATGTCTAATGCTATTTTATCCAAATTATATTCCCTTACTCAAGATGATACTTGAGTTTTTCACTTTATTATCCAAATATATCGTGACATGTCACAACCCTTTTTGCATTAACCTTCTTCATATTTTTAATTGTAAGCTCTTCACTAGAGCTCTTTGTGCTTTTGGAAGTGAGTGCAACCAACTTTTTAGTGCTCATAATATTTTTTGAGAATTTAATCATTTCCTCATGATTAATTTTTTCTCTCTCTTTTTAAAGCTGCAGTATTGCAATGAAGAAGAGTAGTTTCAATGTTCTCTTTTGTATAAGAGTTAACAAAAGATTCAGGAAAAATCGCTTGTACCTCATTTTTATCGAAGGAAACTTTGGATGCAATTTGAGAAGGAAAAAATGCACGTTAAGAAAACTGATCTTTTAAACCTAAAAGGTGGATTTTGTTTCCCTGGCAAAGAACTGACATTCTAAAAAAGAAACTTTCTACTAAAGATGATTTATGACCAACGTAATCTAGGTCCAAAGGCCTTATGCTGTCAAAATCTGAGTAACAAGCGAAATTGGCAAGACCACAAAACTTGGGATTTGATTCAAGAGATTTTTTAGATAGTAGTAAAGGAGAGATCAAAAATTGATTAAAATTTATTGAAGAAATGATTGAATTCTCAAAAAATATTATGAGTACTGAAAAATTGATTGCACTTACTTTTAAAAGCACAAAGGGCTCCGGTGAAAAGCTTACAATTGGAAATATGAAAAAAGTTAATACAAAAAAGGTTGTGGCATGTCATGACGTATTTGGATAATAAAGTGAAAAACTCATTATCATCTTGAGTAAGGGGAGATAATTTATATAAAGTAGCATTAGGCATGTGGTTTTTTACATTTTCAGACCAATACTTAAGTTGATTTAAGACTGTAAATGAAACTGAAGGAACAGTGTTTTGTGTAGTAAATGTCATAAACAAGGAAGCAATGATAAAGAGAAGTATAATAAGTCTTAAGCGAGACATCCATTCACTGTTTGGAGGCTAAAAAGAGTATGATATTTTGATACATGGGATTGTCGGTGTGAGGAGTATGTATGTCATGTATTTATAGTAGTAAGCTTAGTACGGTTAAATTGGAACTAGATTAATAAGTACTATTGTAAATGTTAATTGTTTGATGTAAACAAAACCAAATTTTGTAACCTTGTTTTTTACTCAAATTTTGACAGCATAAGGCCTTTAGCCTTAGATTATAGATTACCATTTTTTTAATTTTTCAATTTTTGGGTAACAATTAATTCCCTTCCTTTTTTATTTTCCTTATCTATATCATTGTTTTTTTATTTATAGTCCATTTCAACATAAATTTATATCAATTATACCTTCTTTATTTTTGGTCAATCAACTCATATCTTTCCTTTTTAATCATTTTCAATCACATTCTTTAATCCTAATAGTAATTTGATTACTTATTGCTATTACCAAAATTTGGAAAAAAATGCCTGCTTAATAATACCCATGTAGATATTTTTTCCTATTCATCTTTAAAAGATTCACACACACACATATACATATACGTATGTACATATCTACACACACACACTAGAATTTTGACCCATAGATTTTAAATCAAAATAGTGAAATTATTATTATTGAAAAGAAAAGTTTATTTCAAAAGAAAGGGCTATTAGTTTTACTGCCAAACTCTATGAAAATATGTTATTTTAAATGAAAGTAAATGGCAAAAAATTTTAGAAAGATATGTAATGACGCACTCATCAATTTGGAAAAACTCTTAAAGTATCTAAAAAGTATGTTAGCTGTATTTTGTCAATTGAAAATTTTATTTTTTTTTATTTGAAAATAATTGTGTTTGCTATATGTCTTGGTGGATTTCATTCTATTTGTTTTCGATAACAACAAATTATAGTGCTTCTTTACTCCTTTATTTATAGTATAGTTTAAAAATATATTAATTACATATTTTGTATGCATTTCTTAGATTGAAACTAACTATTAAGTTATTATAAATTAACCATTTTAATATATTTAATTTTTATTTGTCTTACAATTAGTATATTAAATTTTATAAAATACTCTTTATGTCCCATTGAAAGTGTCATGTTTTTCATTTTGGTCAATCCCAAAAAATTTGTCATTGTCAAAAATGGTAGCACATTTTATCAATTATTTCCAATGCTTACCCTTGCCTCTCACCGAACCAAAAAGTTCTGTTATTGGGACCAAAAAGTCTTCCACCAGAGACTTGCAACATTATTGTTTAATTGATTCACATGCACGTGATTGTCTTGCATGAATACATGCTCTAATTCTAAGTGGAGTAAGCCACGTGCCAATCATTGAATATGTGGACTCACTTGTCATATTTTGTCTCTTCATTCTCCACTTTTTGCACTCAAACGAGGGGCAAAATAGAAAAATGAAGATGAGTTCTTCAAAAATTGGATTCTCTTGATAATAAGTTGGAGTTCTGGGAAGCATCAAACTTTTCTAGACAGAGGGAGTAGCATTTTAAGTTCTTGTATAATAACTTTTATTTAGAAAAATAAAAATTACAAAACATAAAAGGGTGTCCACACAAAAGCTTGTTGGTGATTAACTGATTATAAAAGAAATTGAACTCAAATTACAATTGTTTACGAGGTCTCATGGTCCAGAGTTTAAACGTCTTGTTTTAATCAAATCAGTTATGTCTTATTAGTGGACAGCTCCGCTAAAAACTCAATAATTGATGTGACCTCAACCCTGGTGTCACATCACGCCCTTAAGTTCTCTTTCGGTGACAAACTCTGGCCGTCCAAAGTGTACTCCGACGACTCCCTTCTCTACCGTCCGGGCCCCCATCACCAAACTGTCAGCATTACCAACAGTACCGACCTTATTACTCATCTCAGTAAGTAATAAGGGTTAAAAGTTAAAATGTTAATAACCCTTGCAGGGACGAAGGGGCTGAAGCTCCACATTCTGCGGATTTCCTCTTCTACTGACTCTGCCGGAGGGAGAGGGAGGCGTTCATAGTCCTTTCTACTGAGTACTGACTGCTAAACGAATACTTGTACACACACTAATTTTACCCTTCCATTTTACCTCTCTCCTACTGTGTACTGGAGTTTTTTGGCTGCTGGTCTATTTTCCTTCATGGCTTTTTAATTGATTCTAGTAATTCAGCATGATGATTTAATCGTCTAAAGAGAAGAGAGAGATCAAACACACACACACACACAAATTCACGAAAGAGGGATGAGAAAGGAAGAGGGGGAGTTGAATCAACACTTTCATCAAAAAGAGGGGACACGTCGCGGTTGTGATAAACAGAGGATGGCACCTAATCCCTTTGACTAGTCTTTAATTCCTGGAATTTTTTTGGTTTGGAGGTCATGTATAAAACTGAATCATTGTCGTCATAATAGCAAATGTTCTGACATAGGTACCTGTTTTTGTTACCCAGATGAAAGATTCTGTTCAGAAATCTAGGATCTTAATTTGATTGTTATTGTTTTCTTTTTTCATGTTATGCTAGATTGTTTTTCGTGTCTTGTACTGTGATGCTTTTAAGCATGAGAAACCTAATAACTTAGGATTCTGTTGGAATTGAAGGAAAATATCTGCTGGACTGGAATGAACTGGTTTTATGTTTCTTCTGAGTGCAGAGGTACTTCAATTTTGGAAAAAGAAAAATGAAATTCCAAAGTTTTGTAGGGAATTTTTTCACTCACTTGTATGTCCACTCCACAGATAACAACATTCTTAGCTGGTGATGTTTTCTCAAAACTAACTCCAAGGTGATCAAGCAATAATATCTTGATTGTTTCACATAACTCTTTTTTTATTTTTTTCCTTTTTTCCTTTGTTACCATGTATTTACATTCTAGAAACACATGATTCAGGATGCATAATTTTGAAAATCTCCAACATATTACGTGTTTAATTCAAAAGAAAAATGAAAAAAATGGGAAAAGAGTAAGGTGTCTTTTTGCTTATGCTATTGCTGGAATTGGACTATCCCTGTTGTGTAAGTGAGGGAAAAAAATTAAGGCCGCTAAATTAAGTAGACAGGTGTGACCTAGGATAGTCGGTGCCAGTAAACTTTGTTGAGTTCGGCTGAGTCACTGAAATCTAATGTTCACCTGAGTCACTTATATCAGACATGTCTAAGCAACATCTATATTCCTACAATTAAGGAGTTTATAAATATGAGAATTCCTACGATTCAGGAGGTGAACTATCATTTAAAATAGCAATTGCAATCTTTTCTTAAAGTGTGTATTATAAGGGTTTAAAATAAAATTTTCAACACATTTTCTATCTATATAGTGAAGAAAAATTAGGAAAATAATTAATACCTTTAAATTTGAAATTCTCAATTGTAATATTTGCTTAGAGTGTGTATTATAAGGATTTAAGATGAAAATTTCAACACTTTTTATATGTATATAGTGAAGAATAAATTAGGAAAATAGTTGATGATGTCTTCATAAGCATAAATCTATCATTTTATTCAAAACCGTTACTTTTGACGATTTTTATATATTTTTTTTCATATTAGTTCAAACCATGAGATATCAAAAGATACGATTTGAAACTACAGAGAGTTTTTCTGTGTATTAACCTAATTACATGGAGCTTTTCTGTCATTTGCCCTTTTATTTAGCACGCTTGCAGAGATAAAACTTTTTTTTTTATTTTGCACTCTCACGTACTAACTAAATGCAATAGCAGCAGAATTACGATTTGAATAGTGCCTTTGTATATTTGAATGAAATAATTACCATTTATTTATAAGTAAACCATAAACTTTGTATAACTCTTAAGTATTAGATGCCTTTGTTTGTTAATTACAAATTTTTACATCATTCATTTTCCAAATTAATCATATGTGTGTAGGTTACTGAGTTGGTTATTTAACCTTCCGCACCTATCAATCTTTCGATCATGCGGGCTTCTTTAGATACTTTTTGTTTATATTTTTTATTTTTTCAAAATTTTGGGCAACAATTAATTCCCTTCCTTTTTTATTACATTAATTTATTGCATGGTTTTTTTATTCATAGTCCATTTCAACGAATCTATTAATAACCTACCCTATTTACTAAAATTTGGACAAAGTATACCAAGTTAATACTCACATAGAAAATTTTTCCTACACACTTTTATCTTTAGAAAATTCATATACATACATACACACACCCGCACACTAGAATTCTAATCCGTGCACGGCGGGTTAAGATTTCAAATCAAAATAATAAAATCATTATTGTAGATGCGGTTGGACAAAAACGTATATGATGGAGATCTCTCAAAACCATCTACAGTAAGCTACAAATAAAATGGATATCTTCGGTGAATTTGGGCTGTAGCTGATAAGATTTGATCAGATGCAAGCTCTTATCACCAGACGCTGATCCAGTTGATGCAACAAAAAACACAGCAAAATCTAGTACTCAAGTGAGAAACGCAAGGTTGAAGAAAAACAAATGGGGTCCCCCATGTTTGTGCAGCTTTCTGCTTTATCTAACCTTTTGGAGTCAATAGGACCGATAGTAATTTATCATTTGTACCCTATTATAGAAAGTGGCATGGAATTTTTTATTTGTTCTTTACGTTCTCCGATGAATCATGACATATGAATTCTGAAACAAAATGCACTACAAAATCAAATATGAAACGTATAATTATTTGGGTATTTCGCCTTTTGGTCCCTGAACGTTTTAACTAAAATTGATTTCATTTCTATATATTTTAACCAATTCAGTTCTCAAATAGGTTTTTTTACTTGCAATGTAAGACTTTTGATCGAATTTTACTTAATTGCACGGACCTATAGGGGCATAATCGTCACACTGATTTAACCTTCTGCAATTAAAAAATGAAATAAATTCAAAAAATTATTAAAATTACTTAATGTCTAAAATAAAGAGGCGAAAACTAAATTGAACATTAAGCAATTTAGTGCTTCTTTATTTTAGACGTTCAGCAATTTTAATGATATTTCCAATCTATTTTATCTGTTAATTATAGAAGGTTAGATAATTATAACGATTATACCCCTGTAGTTCAGAGTATTTTCAAGACCTACAATTCTTACACAGAGTATTTTCTTGCTAAAATCACTCTTAAGAACTTTTATTCTAAGTGTGCAAAAGTTGCTGTTAAATTCAGACAAAACTCTATTTGAAGGAGACCAAAAAGTGCCTTGATAATAGTGGTTAACGGATAGAAAGCAGTTGAAGAGTCAACTAGCCGTTGGAATTGTCAGACGTCCAATACAATGTTGTGCATCCGATGGAATCGTCCGAAAGATTGTTTCGATTTGTATCGGACGGCCGATGCATATTTTTGTGTCCGATGGAGTCTGTGTCCGACAGCGACCAGAGAACTCAGAAATTTTCTTGGATACGATCGGACGTTCGGTAATGCTGATATGCGTCCGATGTGAGTGTCCGATACTCCCCCTATCTATCGGACGTTCGGTACTTTAGATTGAGTGTCCGATGGAGTGTTCTCGACTTTTATCGGACGTCCGATACTTGCTATCGAGCGTCCGACAGATTTTAATGTCCTTTGCTCCTTTTGATTGAGTTCTTCAATTGCATCATTTGACCTGTGCTGCCAATATATTCAATGGAAAACATTAAATTGATTTCTTCAATTGTTTTGTAATTGTCAAAATCCGAGATCACGATTTACAGATATCAAGTTACGATGTATCTGAGAATTGAAAAATGGCAGTACAAAAAAGTTATGGGTTGTAGCCATCTCAATGTATCCATTGCACCAAAACCTTGTGATTCTTTTTTTACTTTTTACATTTAATACAAGCTAAATCCACATCCTTAATGTACTATTGACTTGTACCATTAATAATAAAAATTGTATATGGATTTAAATTAAATGGGTGTGTATTTAACCCCTCTCTCTAATTCTCGGTCAAACATTATGCATTTCCATTACTTCTCAGTTGGAATCCAACTTACGCTTTCATGAGAAATTTGTTCTCCATTTTGCATGGTTGTGAGCTTGTAATTGTGGTTTATATAGAATGGAAACATGAGAACAAGAAAAGTATACACAAGCGCCCTCCACAAGAACGACTTAGGGGTGATACATGATCAAACCCCAAATAAGCAAGTTTCAGAAAGAATCTTAAAAGTGAGCAATCTCACATTCGTTAATATTTGATAAAAGTATACTATAAAATGTCCTAGATATGCCTATGTTTAGGCGAAATGAGTCTAAATTGAAAAGGAATCAAAATAACACATAAAAATCCTAAATGAACTAAAACTAGCATTCTTAACGGCATGGGAATCTGACCCCAGATCCTACTTGGAGTAGACTAGATTGAATGGTTGAATTTGAATCATACCAAACTCCTCTCTACTATCAATCTAACACTAGATTCGATGCGAGCCAATATAGATTTGACGTTGGTTCCTTATCAGCAATCTGTTGAACTTTATTGATTCAATCTTTCTCACTTATGATTATTTATTGACACAAACTACTAAATATTGAAGAACTTAATGAAAAATACTAATAAAATTTATTAAGGGTGCGTTTGATAAAATTGAAATCTGAAAAATGAAGTCTAAAATCTGAAATCTGAAGTCTGAATTCATTAAGTGATTGAATTGTTAAGTATTAGATCTATTACATTTAAATGTATATCACATTCAGTGATAAGTGAAAAGCTTATTACTTATTTTTGCAAGCAAGTTTTGCCTAAAAAATTCAGTGCCACTTAATTAATTCACATGTTCTATTTTTGGTTATCAAACGCATCTAACGATTAAGATCTGAATCCATTATGTTTAAGCGCTGAATTAGGTTATCAAACGGGGCCTAAGACTACCTAAATTAAAAGCTCTAATCAATTTTTTAAGCAATATGTCAATTGGATGATTGGGTTCTATTCTTGGAGTTTCTTATTCCATATCAGACCTTCTCTTTTGAGAAGAATTTAGTTTCAAATTTTATGGAGAATCTTGACGCAAGCACCACATGACGATAAATCCATGATCATTTCTTGAATTTTGTAAGGTTGATATTTGATGAATATTTGCACTACCTTATGCCAGAATGTAGATGGAAAAAAAGTCAGATTTGGCTTTTCAATGACATAATAATAAAGAGGATTCACCAAATTAGTTAATAGATCGTACGCCCTACTATTTTGTATGTTTTTTAATTCTTATTACTATATTGCAATAATAGACACTTTATAATTTTAAAAAATCGTTCTTGTGCCACACTGATAAAGATATCTTTTGAACAAGTTAATAGATTGTGTTTTCTCATATATATAACTCTATTCAACTGATCCTTACTACATGATCAATAGGTGTATTTTGACACCTAAAATTTTCTCCATTCATGAGTTTAATGATACAATGATGAACAGATTTCTAGAAGATTTTTATGTATATACAAGTTCAGACAAAACTATTGACCAATTTTGTAAACAGAGTGCTAAGATATAACTTTCAAATCGCAAAAGAATTTCTACCTGATAAGTTATTGAAAGAAAACTGCCTAATAATCCTTATAACACTACTAGAAAAATAGTCTTTAATGACATTCAAAAGCGTCATTATAGGTTCATGTAATGACGTTTCGGCTATTATGATGCTCTTGGAGAAGCGTTATCCATTCCAGCGTCACTATAGGTTTATGACAATTATAAGCGTCCCAATTTAAAGTTCTACTGACACTTGAAAAGTGTCATTACCTATGGCTATTATGACACTTTCACATGACAAGAAATGTCATCATTTTTACCGTTACATGGATGGGTTATGATACTTTTAAGCGTCATATATTGAACCTATCTTGACGTTTTTCTGTGTAAGCACAATAAGATATTATGACACTTTCAGAGTGTAAGTAAGATGAAGCTATCTTGACGTTTTTCCTGTGTAAGCACAATAACATATTATGACACTTTCAGAGTGTAAGTAAGATAAAGCTATCTTGACGTTTTTGGTGTGTAAGTACAGTAAGATATTATGACACTTTCAGAGTGTAACTATATTATGACTATCTTGACGCTTTTCGTGTGTAAGCACAATAACATATTATAACACTTTCAAATGACACTTTTGCAGCGTACCTATATTAGGGCATTATGACATTTTTTTAACGTAATTGCTGCATACCATCCGACTGAGAAAACCACATTTCATCCTGCTACACATTTTCAGATCCTAATTCTTGGAGAAATGATAAGGTAACTAGTACAATGATATAAAGGAAAAATAAAGTAAATTATGTTTTAATAGTAAATGGTGCAATAAAATCATCCAAACTAGTGCAAAAGTACATCGTCCTAACAACTCAATGAATTGCATGCTAATTCTAAGATTCCTTAAAAGTCAAGCCATGCAGTAGCAGCGTCAATAGACTCAATACATATAAAGGATGCATTAGACAGGAACTCAACTAAAAAGTATTGATACTGTCTTCTAAAAACCGCCACTTGATCCAATGATGTTTTAGCTTTCTTCAAGATTCACCTACAAGTGTCATAAATCAAGCAATAAGGATTACAATTCACAAACTCTTCTTGTACAGTTTTAAAATTACAAAATAAATAAAAACTAAGTTAGACAAATGATAAAGGTATGTAAGAGTACCAGATTTATTGGCCAAGCAATGGCCACTCCAATTGCATCTCCAATCTTCCGGAAATTATGGTATGGCCTCATTAGGTCCTCATCATTCTCCACAGGCACATTCACATGAATTTCACACCAATGCAATCCCAAAGGAGTGTCACCAACTTCAGTCGTTGGATCCAAACTTCTAATGACTCCAACAGCCAAAATTTTGTTTGAATCAATCATGCTCCTTATTGTAACTTTATCCCCAACCTTAAAAATACCAATTTTGGCAAAGTTTGTAAAAATCACACATAAGAGAGCAGCTCTTAAACAGAACTTCAATACATAATATTACAAGAACCAAACCAAATTTCAATTGGTTTAAATCCTAGCAAAAATGATAGCGACAACAAGTACCCAACCAAACTGAACGCCATTTTAATTAATAATGATATCCAAAACAAGTACCTCAATTGTTAAGTATCATATAGCATACTTTGCCAAAAAAAAAGAGGACATATAGCCAACATGTAAACAGGTTCATGAATCTGTTCCTAGAAGTAGCATCTATAGAAAGTAACAAACTAACATTTCATTACCTTTATTGGTCGAAGAATAGCATTTGATGATTGTGATGTAGATCTTTGTTGAGATGGTGAAGTCTGTCCTTGTGATCTTCCTTGTTGTAATGACTCAAGTTGCTGAATCCTTCGCTCCATTTTTGACAATGTAGCACTTTGCTCCATGACCAAGCGAAAACATATTGAACGACTTGGTATATCACCCCACAAATCAGATTGTGTAACTCCCAAACCATATGTACAAACTCTTCCACTCCTTTCTTCACCCATTACTTGTGAAAACACGTCATTCCTACCCACAATATCTTCTTCGCCTTCTGGAAGTTGATTTTTTAAGTTTTGCATCTCCTCCTAAAATTAGCTATTCGAAGTTATTATATGCTCATTGTAACTAAAAAATATATATTTTTGAGTGGAGGGAATAAATAGCATTAACATACCATTTTTTCTCCAACTTCATAACTAGATGGCACCCCACTAGGATTACTGTAGCATATGCCGAACATATCTGCTCTAGAGAGAGAATGCCCAAACTCTTTTTCCTACGTACAGCAATTTAGTCCATCCAAAGAAAATATAAATTTAAAAGTTTAGATGTGGTTACCAATTCATTTATATTTTATACCTTATCTGCTCGAACTTGAGCAAATGGCTTTTTTCCGGTACTATGATTCATCTTTTTCTTCCCTCGATGCTCCTTATTTGTTGTAGAAATTATCTACATAGTTAAGTATAATACAAAATAGTTAGCTACAGATAAATAGACAAACCAGTATTTAATTTTTCAGACCTTTGACTCCTCAGAATGCCATTTAGTCAAGATATTTCTCCATTGTTGGGGAAGAACTCGGCTTCGCCTTTTAAGCACCTGATTTTCAATTGACTCATTTGGATCAAAATAAGTTTTTTTGAGGGCATGTTTCCAACTTCTCCATTTCTTTCCTAATGACTGCTTGACTCGTTCTTCTATGCCAGGAGGAAGATCAAGTTTTTCCTGAAATGTCAAATCATCAATTAAACAAGCACAAACATTCTAATTGATCTTGTATGTTACAGAAATATATACCTTTACTACATCTACCATGTCATTCTTCAAAGACTTGGATAGCTTATGCCAATTGTCAATGTCAATTGGTGCATATTTGCCATTTCTAGCCAGTGCTCCCAAAAATTCATTGAATCTACTTCTATTTGCACCTATTGGCTCACCAAGCCTATTGAACTTCACTTTAATTCTCTTGTCAGTACCATGTCTACCCCAAATATGTTTCATATAAGTTGGTCCGCGAGTTTTCTTAGGCATGTCATTATTAGAACCACCACCTACAAGTTCAATAGATACTTATGACATATCATATAAAGTAGTAACTATTGTTATAGATATATCTAAATAAAATAAGAAAGAGTTGGTAATGTGAGTCATACCAGCACCTTCCTCATTTCCTGAATTGATTTCATCTTCAGGATCTTCATCACGTGGCCGAAAACTCCTTTCTCCACTATAACTTTTTCCTCCTCTTATTCTAGCCATTGGTGTACAACTAAAATTTTAAACTGTAAGTTCATACATATAAGTAATAAGAGTTGGTAGCCAACAATGCATTATCATGAAAAAACAGTTTGTCATAAAAAAAATTAAGCATATAAAGGCAGCACAAATCAATATATAAATAGCAATTAAATTTAAGCTATACTAAAGAAAAGTCAAACATTAACAAGATTTCATTTAAATAAATTTCTAAAAGATCATCCATTGGATTTTGGTGCCACTCCAGTAGTATCAACTGTTTCTCCAATGACATCCTCTCGAACCCAATTAATGTCTTCAAACGTATGACTTTGATTACTATTTGAAGGCCGACTTTGCAAATACATCTCAATGTCTATGGGATCCATTTTCAAATCATCTCTCGGTGTAGTTGGGATAACAACATTCCACCCCTTGTCTAAAGGATCCTCTACATAAAATATTTGCTTCACTTGGGATGTAAGAACAAATGGTTCATGATGGCGCTTCATGTTTGTAAAATTCACAAGTGTAAACCCATCATCGTCTTGCTTTAATCTTTTCCCTTTAGAAATCCAATCACAATCAAACAATACAACTCTTCGACCTCCCCCATAATCCAATTCTAGAATATCATTTAAGACACCATAATAAGCCAAGTCACTTGAAATCGGGTTCATATCTCTGGTGCTTGCAAAGCTTGATGTCGTTGCAGTAACAATCACCCCACTATTCTAGTTTTTCCTTTTGCTCTCCAACTGTTTCGTATGAAACCTAAAACCATTCACAATGTACCTCTCATACTTCAACCCCACAACATTTGGACCCTTCGCCAGCAATGTCAGATCTTTTGAGATAGCTTCATTCTCAGGCAAAAAATGAGCCACCTATGAAAAACAGAAAAATAAATAAACACAATAAGAACAGAGTTTTTATGTATAAGAGTATAAAGTTACCATGTATATTCACTCACATGACTCTCAAACCAGATTGCAAATGTCTCGCTATGGATTCGTTCTTTTTCATGCCTTGAACTACGCGGATGCTCCTCTTCAACCAGTTTTTGGTGTTGGCAGCATCAATTATAAAAGTCAATGAAAATGGTAGTCTCTAGACATTATTCATTTATAAAATATGATAAATTTAATAATACAGGGTGAGAGTACAATTACTTACTTTATATATGGCTCCACAGCTTCACAATTGAATAGCACATATTGATGCGCCTTTTTTATGATTTCATCATCCACTATAACTGAATTCCCTTTTCCTAATGGCCGACCTTGTATAGAGAAAATCTCAAGGCCTTCAGTTGAATTTTCATCTCCATCTTCATTTCTACTAGGTCGATTAAACTTTGTTATCACTTCATCGGACAAGTAAAGAGAGCAAAACGTCATGCAGTCGTCAATTAGGTACCCTTCTGCAATTGAACCTTCAGGTCCGCTTCTATTTCGAACATAAATTTTCAATGTGCATAGGTACCTAAGACAATTACAAAATAATATGTGATCAATAAGGCTACTCATATTTAGGAAAAAAAAGAGGAAATGTTTAACTTGTGGGGATTACCTTTCAACCGGATACATCTAACGATAGTGCACTGGACCAGCTATCCTTGCCTCAGTTGCTAAATGAATGGTTAAATGAACCATTATAACAAAAAAAGATGGTGGAAACACACGCTCTAATTGGCATAGCACAACAGCAATTTCACTTTCCATGCGAACCACTTCCCTAGGACAAAGAGCTTTAGAGCATAAATCTCTAAAGTATTTGGACAACTTTATCAAGGGAGACCGCACCGATTTCGGAAGAAGTTTTCTATAGCATAATGGTAACAGTTGGTGCATTAATATGTGATTGTCATGACTCTTGAGTCCCGATAGTTTTGGAGGTTTCAAATGCACGGATTTTGAAATTGTGGCTGAATAACCATCCGGTACTTTAACCTTTTTCAAAATTTTACAGAACAATTCTTTCTCTTTCTTATCCAAATGGAAACAAGTTGGAGTAAGTATGCTCTTCCGGACTCATCCTGTAATTAGGGTGAAGGCCGTATGCCCATTTCTTCCAAATCACGCCGTACACCAAGGTTATCACATTTTCCATCTACATTCAATAATGTTCTAACTATAGTCTCACACACATTTTTTTCAATATGCATGACATCAAGACAATGGCGCAACAAATTATTCTTCTAATAGGGCAAGTCAAAAAAAATGCTTTGTTTCTTCCAATTAGAGGGTAATACAGGGTTATCATTGGCTTCTTTTCCAAATTTGATTTTATAAGATTTCAACTCTTCCAAAATCATATCTCCTGTCAAGCGGGCTAGTGCAACTCCATGCTCTTCCTTTCCATTAAAGTGAGTTTTATCCTTTCGATATGGATGATCTTTTTCAAGAAATCGTCGATGACCCATATAACACTGTTTTGAAGTATGCCTTAAATGTTATGCTTGTGACATACAGGACATGCTAAATAACCTTTAGTACTCCAACCAGATAAATTAGCATAGCCAGGAAAGTCGCTAATAGTCCACAGCAAAACAACCCGTAGCTGAAAATTCTGCTTTGAATGCATCATAAGTGGTCACACCTATATCCCACAATTCCTTCAACTCAGCTATAAGAGATTGAAGGTAAACATCAATATTGTTCCCCGGTGCATGTGGGCCAGGAATGAGCAATGAAAGTATAAAGTATGGCTGTTTCATACACATCCATGGCGGTAAATTATAAGGCATTAATACCACCGGCCATGTACTATGGTTCACATTCATGTTTTTAAATGGATTAAATCCATCCAAAGCTAAACCCAATCTGATGTTACGAGGTTCTTCTGCAGACTCGGGATTTTGGTAGTCAAATGATTGCCAAACTGGAGTATCTGCAGGATGTCTCATGTGATCATCTTTAGTACGCCCCTCAACATGCCATTTCATGAAAGACGCTGTTTTAGATGACATGAAAAGACGCTACAATCTGGGTTTCAGGGGAAAGTGCCACAAAACCTTGTGGGGAACTTTCCTTTTCTCGCCAGTAGGATCATCACTTGACGGCACCCATCTAAGGTGCTTACAAGTGTCACATTTTATCCTCGATTCATCTTTTCCTCAATACAATGTGCAATCGTTAGGACAAGCATCATATTTTTCATATCCAAGTCCTAGTTCTTTCATTATCTTTTTTGCTTCATAATAAGAGTTGGGTAGATTTACACCTTCTAGGAGTGCTTGTCTCAGCAAATCAAGAAGTGTGTTAAATACAGAATTAGGCATTTTGCTGAGACATTTAATATGCAGCAACCGTACCAGAAAAGAAAGTTTGGAGAATTGTGGACAATCTGGATAAAGGGGCTGCTTAGAATCATTTATCAAATTGTAGAATTTTTCAGCATCACTATTAGGTCGCTCGGTTTCTAATCTTTCTCCCAAATCTAGATCTTGGTTTAGAACTCCTAATGTATCTTGCAACAACCCCTGCATATCATCTATGGGATTAAGTGGAGGGATTTGATTTGAAGGGACATGTGAAGATGTATGATAGACACTCGAAGACAGCTCTCCATGAGCTATCCATTGACTGTATCCTCTAATAAACCCTTTCCACATCAAGTGTGATTTAGCCTGCTCTCTTGTGACAAATACCCGGTTTCCACACCTAATGCATGGGCATAAAATCATCTCCCCTATACTCGCATTTGCAAATGCAAAATCAAGAAAATCTTCTAAACCAGCTTTATACTCATCACTTGATCGGGACATGTTCATCCAGCTTTTATCCATATTCACATAGATTCTAATTTAACAAAAACAAAACAAAAGTGTGTTAATTAGCATCTAAAAGAAAATTTTAGCCAAAATATTGCAGGTTTTTGCATGAAACAGTTACTTAAATAAGAAAACTGATTTCAAAGAAATGAAAAAAAAAACACAAATTAGTCAAGAAATATTAAAATACAGCAAAGAGTTTGTTACATGGTAACGATAAACAAACTAGCATTTCATTCCAATCATTGCAAAGGTAAAAGTTGAACAACAAATTATTGCCAAAGGTATGCAAAATTCAAGTAAAAAAATTGGAATACAATTACAGGTCTTAGTACTTACCAAAGTCCAAATACAGCTATAGAAGTTGGTCAGGCCTTCTTCTTCTCCTCCTTGTATCCTCTTTAACCAGTCCGCTCCACTCTTGTTTTAGAAATATTTTCCCACCATTGACTGGTACATGTAAAAACAATCAAATGCTCAAATATTCATTTGCAACAAATGATATCCTATTTATCTAGTCAGGCATGCTAAAATAGGCATGCTAAAATTGCATCAAGTATTTTTCATTTTACATAAAACCAGAAGGGACTTAGGTGGCTATTTTGAAACCTTATACGGATCATCTAGCATTATGTAATACCATTGATGTTTACCCTTGATAGAATGGGCTAATTTGATAGTAAGTGGTTTGTAACACCTAAAAATGCAATACAAAAAGCAGGACATAGAATGCTTTGGCTGCTTCTGAAAGCTAAAATAGCCACGCTCAATAGTCTCAAATGTAAATCTATTTCTTGAATAGATAGTACGTTACCTTGTGCACAAAGGAGGATAGGAAAATTTCAATGTTAGTTATTCACCACCATGCCCCACAATAATGCAAAGTTACTGCAAAGTTCGACTTCCCATTTCAATGTTAGTTATTCATCATCATGCCCCACAATAATACAAAGTTACTGCAAAGTTTGACCCTCTTGGAACAGGACCGATCACTGACCTGCATAAGGTAGGACCTTTTCAGACAATAGGAACCTTTCTTTTTTTAGTTTCTAAAAAAAAAAAATACTATTTTTTTACCCTCTTGGTACTTGTGGTATGGTCTTAATCCTCAATTTTCTCTATATTTCTTCAAATCATTGAGAGAAATTTGGTTGGGGCTTTTAAACAAACAAAGAATGGTATAGAGCACTATATATCTGGTACATCCAGAATTTTTGTCTGGCAGAATCATCCACGATTTAGGAACATAAAGCTACCTGTTAATTTGCCTCCATACAGCTAGATAAAGGACCATCCTTTTGTAACGACACGCTCTTCAGGTTTATGGATTTTGAAGGGGATGTCAGGGCCCTACTTAGTTGATTGACAATGACAAAGGCTTGCAGTACAGAAAAAGAATACTATGTTTTCCCGAGTATTTACTAATAAAAACAGTTCAACTCCTAAAAAGAAACTTGTCACTTTGATGGACCATGGAATTATATTAAAATATAAGTGGATTTTCAAAAAGCACCATTGTATTTCTTACCCAACGTTCCTACATTCCTAACAGTGAAGTTACAACTCTAATAGGCTCAAGATTAAATGTGTTGAAGAATCACATCTTCTAGGTTCTACAATTAAACATCTAGCAAGTTGCACCATGCTGCATAATGGAACATTTATTACAAAACAAGTTGAAGCATGAGCAATACTAATACGCAAAAGTCACTTGAGGTAAGAAAACATAAAAATGTAAGCAATGTAAGTACCTTCTTAGCATCAATTTGACTTTCCAATATCCTTGGAGATAGTGTCCTTGTAAGGACCTATACCATTTGCATATTTTTGTTTACTTTTCATATCTATTTATTATACTTATTTGCCGAGGTGTTTATATGGTATGCTTACCTCTCCAAGTGTGTCGTTTGAATTATTTTGTCTTCCAAATTAAAAAAAAAAGAAACCCTAGATTGCCTTGAAAACCCTAAAAATTGACATATAAACCCTAGTTTGGTTTTGATAAACCCTAGTTTGCAAATGAATTTAAATTTTATGTCCAACTACGAGTTTGTCACCTCTTTGTTTTGATGTGTGTGAATGCATGATTAAGAAGAGAGATTAAGATTTCTAGGTGATTAGTGGCCTAGGTAGGTGTGCTTAAGCTTTGACAGACTAGGTTAATTTGAGCACCTATGGACTAGTTTGATAGGAAAGAAAAATCATTTGGGCGAGGGTGGAATTAACCTAAGTTAGTAGGTGTAATTGAGCATGACAAATTTGACCCAATTATCTATGGAGTGTTATCTTGTAGCTCTTTCTAGAGCAAGACAATCGGCCAAGCAAGGGAGAAAGAAGAGAGGAAAAACCGTGAGAAGGAAGAAGGAAAAGAAGAGAGGAAAAGAGAGAAAAAAAAGAGAAAAGCTTTGGGAAATTTTGCCAATTCAATTATCCAATCTTTCTTTGGGGGTTGGAAACACTTGATTGTGAAGCTCAACCTTGGATTCAAGAGGTATTTTACCCTTTGCAAATTGGGTGAAATTGCTGAAATTTCTTTAAGTTGATTAAGTTGATGAAGATGATGGATTTTACTCATGTTTTAGCTTCTTGATGATCAAAGTTAGTGGAGGAGATGATTCCATGGTTTAGTTTTCTTGTTTTGCTTGTCTTGAAGCTTGGCCAAGAGCTAGGGTTAGGGTTTCCTTAGGTGAAGTTCATGTTGTAGTTCATGGTTGTGGTTGGTGATGATGAAGCATTGTTGGTTAAATTGTTGAGTGGGCTCTTGAATTCCCACTAGCAAGTTGTTTGAATTGTTGTATGGGCTCTTGAATTCCCACTAGCATGATATGGAAGGTTGTGGTTGTTGTTATGTTTTCCTTGGTCTTTGTTGCTGCCTTAGGTAATGAATTTATGGTGTGAAATGGTTGATAATTCATTACTAGTGCACTAATGCACAATGGATGGAAAATGCACGAGTTAAAACGCGTTAAGTGCATTCGATGCGTAAATATGTAACGTGTGCATGTTAGGAGTAATGTAGGATGTGTAGAAGCTGCAAATGCATGTTTATTGTCGCATTCGAGTCGATGAGTTTGCATGTGTGTGATTTGGGTGAATGCAATGTGTTTTGGCGTAAAACAGAAAACAGGGATGACTGATCAGCAACTTCAGCTTCATTTTTCGTGTTGATCCTTTGTGATTTGGCTTTTGGCCAAAACACGAAATTTATAGCCCTTTGTTCTAGCTTTCCAACGCATCTGGAATTTCTGGATTCGGATTTGTGAGCGCCAAGTTATGATCATTTGAATCTAGCCTGTCGGCAATTCTGACGTGAAAAATTTCTGGAACTGTTTCTACATTTTTCACCTATAAAGAGAGAATCTGGGCAGAAGTGGTCTTCACAAAAGTTGTACCTTGTTCTTTTAGCTTTGAAACGGCACCTTGTACACTCTAATCCGAGACTTGTAGCCTAAGCTATGAGCATTGGAGTATAGGGTGTCAAAACTGTCTTCTTCACCTTTTAGTGTGTGTTTTCCGTTTTCGCTTTCATTCGCTTTTCCGTCTAACGCTCATACGTGTGCTCCTTTTTACTATATTAAGTTTTTATAAGCGGTTTTTGAAAGTTTAATTCGTTGAGTATCTGCTTGTCACTTCATTTCACATTTGAAAATGGGTTTTTCCAAATCTTTTAGTTTGGAATCTAAAAAGTAATTTGTTTGCAGACTTTCATATCTCGTGATTCTGCTGGACATTGAAGAATGTGTTTAACCTCCTACATTGTTTTGCTCCAACTGTTGGTGAGTGTTCAAGTGCCTGTTGTTTTAATGCTTTGACATCTGGTTTAATGAAATTCATTTGAAAAGCATGCTTGTTTGACTTATTTTATCAAGGCTACACCTTGCTTGAATTTACTTGAAGTGAAATCATTAAATTCTTGTACGTGTGCTTGTTCTTGACATGTTAGAACCAAACGGTTGTATGTACCACACTCAAGAGAGTGGGAGGTACCTCTCCTGCTTTTGGTCGATTCGATTAAGTCGATTGGGCGTAGTCTCGCCGACTCATTTACCAAGCGGCAGATGTACCGCTATGGGCGGAGGTGCCGCCATCCCGACTTGGTCTAATGATAATGCTATTATGATGAGCGGGCCCGGTACAGGAGGTGTAAGTAAACGGGTGAGGGTAAAGTGATTTCTACAGATAGTGGTTGACTGAGTGTCAACATTCCCGAAGACCGGAGATGGGTGTGGATATTTCGAATGGTGGAAGCGGCAACTTGTATCCTTTAATGCATTTTATATATCGTCTTGCATGATTTCCTGTTTATTATTCGAAAAACGTGTTATTGCTTTTAACCATGTGCATGAATTCTTGAAGCTCACCACCCCATAAGTTTTGTTTTCAACAGTCCGAAGTGGGCACCGGAATCGAGGATCCTAGTGTTTTTTGTGGAATTTCTTTTCCTTTGTATAAGATTGAAGTTAACGGATGACTTTGATAGTTTGTGGTATTTTGAGTTGTTATCAGTAACCTTGATGTAATTTTGGGGCTTGTAAATTTATGAGAATTTGTCAATTTCTTTTGCAATAGCTTCATGGATGTATATTTTGAGTCCGAGTTGGAAGCGCGCTTAACCCCTTTGGTTCCTTTGGGAAAAGTGGAATGTCAGCCCTAAGGAAGTGGATCTTGACCAATCAAATAGAGAAGCGACCCCTAAGAATCCGTCTCAAATGCTCCTAGAAATGATGCATAAATGCTGATCAAATTTTTCACTAAAAGAAAAGAAAAGATAAACAATTTTTCCTTTATCGAAGCACTTTAGGAATATATCACATTATCCCACTCAACATTGGCAACCAAATTGCAAAATCATCACAACTTCTTCTACCAAAATCTTCACCAAAAGCATACTTGCAAGTTTTAAGATCGCCTAAAAACCAATTTCTAAGACTTCACCATATTCCAAGTTGAGTAGTCATGAATTTGGCTTTTGTCAGAGCTACCTGACTTGAAATGTAACTTTGCATATGATCTACCAACAGATGAAAATCACTTCAAAGCTTGTTTTAACTAATTTGTGTTGAAATGCCAACTTATTTAGTACCTCTCAAACAATGAACCTATAAGTGATTGCTCTCTCTCATTAATATCACAAACCGCTGAGATATCATCTCAAACACTACCAAATCATTTACAACCTCGGAAACTATCATCTTCACTTAGTATCTTTTGGCCCCGAGAATATCAAAATAATAAAATTATCAATAAACGAATGCCCATATTGCTTATTAGTTCTATAGCGGGCAAAGCAAACTACACAAGCTCGTTCTGATGTAAACAAAATTTCAGTTGAACCAAATTGCCCCATCACTTGATACGAAACAGACCTTATGTAAAGGCAAAATGCATGAATACACGGTCCTAAATTCGGGGAAAGAACAAAGAAAAGAACAAAAAGATTTAACTTTACCCGAGCGTAAGATGATTCTTGAACCAGCTTGGAGATTTCTTTGGAAAATCCTGAAATTTCTCCGCAAGAAGAAAGCAACAATGAAAGGGAAAGTCTTTTCCTATTAGTTAATTTTTTATCATTTAACTTCTAATTCAACATGTGTGCCTGACAAATTTTGTCTAACATCATGTTGGTGGGTGAAAGGTTCCATTAAAAGCTAGTATTTGAAAAGAGAATATTAAAAGCTACAGGGAAACAAGGCGTTGTCCAAAAAATAACCTAAAAAAGAATAGGAAAAAAAACTACAATAGACTAACATAAAAATTTAAGGACTCCCGCAAATATAGGGAGAACATTGGAAAGGAACAAAAAGATGACACTTTATGCTTGCTTCTCAATCTCAAATCTTGAACCTAAAGCAAAATAATCAAGAGGCAAGCTATAAAGAGAATATAATAACAACAACAAGGAAAATTAAATCAGACATAAAGATGAAAACCAATCCAAAGAGAATAAGAAAAACACAGTGAATATTGTAGACACAATGTTCCGTCATTTGTAAAATCTTAAGGTTCTTGTTCTTGATTTGGGTTTGCCAGTTGGGACATTACTTTCAATAGAGGAAAGGGTTGGTATTTTTGTTTTAATAATAAAAAGAACAGAGAAAAAGACTATTTTTGTAGTAGTGAGATAATGTATCATATTAAAATGTGGACTAGATAAATTATACAGGGATATGCTACATGTAAAACAGAGCAAATATTTCTGACCTTCTTACATAAGTACAGACACGTATAATAACACTCATGCATTGCCTACAGCAGCTATTGCAGCAAGCCATTGAAGACCACAACGAAAAGATGACATTTGCAAAGTTGACTCCTGTACCGAGAAGCAGAGGCCTTGCAGCATGCTAATCAGAAAAAGGAAGAGATTCATAACAAATTAAAAAAATTAACCATAATTTGGTCTTGTTAATTTCTAACCAACTTCAATTTACATCCATAATGTTCAGAAATAAAAAATAAGCAAGACCGTAATATTATTGCCTTGTTTAAATCCATCCACAAGGTGAATTAATCTTGTCACCTTTTCCTCTCACAAGAAGTCATTTTCACACGAACTCTAAATACAAGCCAGGTGCTTATAGAGGTGGTGCATGGTGTATGGTATATACAGAGTTGCTTTCTAGTGGTTCATACAAATTGGAATTGAAAAATAGAGGAATCCTTGCAGACAATTGATAAAAATATAAGAGCTCCGCCGCATGAGGCCCTTATCAATGTAACTAAAACATCAAAAACCAAAAACATTGCTCATTTATCAGCTGTTGTTCTTCTTCAGTTCAAACAAGATATATACTCTGAAGGACCCACCAGCAAAGCTACTACAAGCTAGAGATTTCATGCGAATAGGCTAAAACAGAAAGGAAAGACAAAAGACAAGTTGTTATTTGCAAGATCAAGTCAGAAAACATATTCTAGGAGTCAATGTAATATTCCATAGTGCCAAAAAGATCATCAGTGTTTAATAAATCAGCCTCAGTATTAGTTAGCCACCAATTAATAGTCCAGACAAGGACAAGGAAACTAGCTGTCAGAAGCTGGCTCTATTTCCTTGTCCTCTTTTGCAATTGGATAAGCTGAAGATGAGAGTGGAGAAAAGGTAAAACTGAAAGAGACAAAGGGTAACTTCCTGATCATCCATTCGGAAGCTTGAACTCAAGCAATCGAATCATCAATTCAGAACCCCTACCAATCAAATTGACTTGTTCTTACACTCAATTTATATTTGCAGTTCTTAAAAACTCACAACCCAAAAACTGGCACCTTCCGGAAGCAGTCAATAATTACTTGACAGGCACAACAGCCACACCACAAACCTTACTACTCTAGCAGAAAAGCCAAATGCCTCAGATTTTCTGCTAGTAGTGTACGTTAAACATCTGCCACGTTGATGGTTTATTATGCTCAGAGATACTGCTCTGAGCACATTAAATTCAAAATGGACACTAAAGTAAACAGGACGGCAGCTTGAATTCTACTAGTAAGTAAAGATGAAATTCAGCTAGCGAAAAAAATGGTACCGCCAATTCTTCAAGATAGCACTATGTGAAGTATAAACTAAACAAAGTTTGGATTCAAGTATTCTAATCCCTGCCATAACAAACTATGCAAGCAATTGCCGGAGGAGCGCAACTGAAAGAGATTTAGGTAGAGAGATTATTACAGTTTGGCTGCCTCTACAATCTCTTTTTCCGCTGGTTCCAAAAGCCCTAATTTGATGAAAGCCTAACAATTGCCGATCTTCACACTTGATTCAAGCATCCGAGATTTAGGTAGAGAGATGAGGAAGTTCGGCTGAGACAAGAATTGGGGGTGGATTGGTTTTTGGCTCCGAATGAGGGTAGAATTGGGAGGCAGCAGATACGAATTTGGGAAGAAGAGAAGGTGAGTCAATGAAGGGCTTTAGCTCTGTAAAAAGGGGTTTTCAATTTTTGTTACAAGTTTGCCTGAAAAAAATAGGCGCTAAGTGTGGCGCCTTTTCTTTTCATTCGATTAAAATGATACAACGTAGTTTTGGCTCTTTCCTTTACCTTTTTAATGACACTTTCTACTACATGTCACATTAAGGTTGTGTTATGACATTTTCCTAAAAGTGTCATAATAATTGTGTCATTAAATACTATTTTTCTAGTAGTGTAAGAAATCTGAATCCAATAGAAGGTTTGTATAATGGCATGAAACCGATTTATAGAGAGTAAAAATAACATACTATTTGTGCAAAAATGGTATTCAATCAACACAAAGAAAGAAAATCATTCTTCCTAGAAATGTCCTTCAAATTTCTAAAAGAATGGAATTCAATTTATAAAGATGCAATTTCCAATGCACGTATATTTTGTAATGACAGTCAGCAAATTTTGAGGACAAAATTTTGATTATATTGGTATCTATTTGTGTGAACTTATGTTTCTTATGGACAATCATATGTAGCACTATTGAGAGCTAAAACTTCAAATGGAATAAAAGTTCTTATTCTTCCAGAAACTTGAAGAACCTTGAGTGACGTAAAAAAATGACTAATCAAAACAAAAGATGTTATGTTTGATGAAGTCATTCAATTAATCCAAGAATAAATTATTTTGTATATGGTATTGACAAATCATTAATTTATTTCTACTCTTCTCTTATTCACATTTAGTAAATTATCCTCATTAACCTTTAATATTGTGAAAATTCTATTCTTCCTTCTAGATCGAAAATATTTTGCACATAAAACGTATCGATTTAGACGTATTGCAATGTTTTAGACTTATCAAACTATGTTTGGTTTAATTTCTTTTGGTTTATTCTATCCGTGACAATTGATGCAGTGGTACTACATTTTTTCTATTATAAATATTTTGAATAGATAAACTTACTTAAAATAGTCATGCTATTGATTTCATTCAAATTATATTACTTAAGACTTCAAAAAATATTCAAAAATATTGATAGGGTATTGTTATGCCAAATTTTATCAATTACCCTTTATTGCAAGTATACGGATCAATGAGTATAGGGCATTAGAGTCGAACCTACAAGCACAAGGAATGACAAGCACTAAAGTTTAATTATTTGTTCTATTATCTAGACAAATGATTAATAATAAGCAATTAGGTGGAGCATCTGACCATTGTAAATGAAAATGAAACTAAAAGAGAAAAGTAGGCTGTATAACTGACCATAAAAGTAGTAGTTAGGTGGTAGAATTAGCCATAATAAAAGCAATAAAACTAGCCATTTAGGTGGTAGAAACAACCATATTAGACAGTATATCACAAGAACTAAAAGTAAAGGAAATTAACATGTTAGAACGAGTTAGTTTAAAGATCAAGTTAGAGGAATCCTGAGGTTAGAATCCATTGTTGTACCAAGTTAGAAATTAGTTTAGGTAAATTATATTCTTACTCTAATGATTTGCTAAGGTAATAACTTCCTAAAACATGTTCTCGCTTTTGCCAATGAACATGTAATTGTTGAAAATTGCTTTCATCAATTTCTCAACTCCTTGAATCTTTTCTTAACCTATTTTCAAAGAGAAAAGGTGAGAAACAAGTTAAAATAGCTCGATGAAATTATTACATGAAATCCGATCAACCATACTTCCTACTCTCATGAGAATAAGGCAAGTGTTTAAGAACAAAGATCTATATGACGGCAAATTTTATTGCTCAACAATCATCAGATGATTCGTAGTTTGTGGTCAAACAATCAAAAAAAACAAGTACAAATTTTCAAATTAGCAAAATCCTAGAGAACATGATCATACCTAATTACTTCATATTAAAAAGTACAACAAATTCATTTTCGCCCTGGGAGGTGAAAGCTTAGCTAAACATAATGTTAAGCATGTCTAAGTATAAATAGAACTTACAACAAAGTATGAGAATTGATCATAAAAGACAAAAGTTTGAAAGAAAAATTCTTATTCAAATTTTTTGAATTTCAACTCTTGAATTCCTTCACAAGTTGAACTCTCAAATATGTTAAGTAGAAGAGTGCCTCTTACTTTCTCTTTAAAACTCTCTTTAAAACTAAGAAACACACAATATAAAACTAGAGTTAAAACTAAGAAATTTGAACTCTCCTTAGCTTTCTACTATTTCTTCTCACCACAATGATCTCCAATCCTCTAAGATCCTTAAAAACAAAAATTTTAAAAATAAAAGTAGAAATAAAATAATAAATAAATAAATATTATAATATATAATTTTCACTTTATTATTCACTTTTAGTGACTTTAGAAGCATTTTATGTCAAATGCACATTTTTAAAGTTGAAAAATGAATTTTATAACAATTATTGCTACTATGGTTAATTTACGGGAAATGTAAGATGATTTTAGTAATTTGTGGAATTTCTTTCAATACAATTCATTTTATTTGCTCAATTATAAGGAAAAGTCTTGCAAGAAGTATTTTCACATGAATAAGAGCCAAATGGTGAGTTTTGATTGGAAATTAAGGAAGTAAAGTCATACTTTGTTTCTTTGACCTCTTGAACTTTCTTTAAATATCAAGAAGCTTAATTAAAAACTAAACAAAACCCTCTTGAATAGCTTCATGTTGGCCGAAATTCCTAGGAGAAAGAGAGAGAGAGAGAGAGAGTTCCATTTCTTAGCTCAAATTTGAAGAAAAATTGAGAGAAAACCAAGAACTAATTCAACCAACCTAGAAAATCCTTAGAAAA
Source organism: Gardenia jasminoides (assembly GCA_013103745.1). NCBI lineage: Eukaryota > Viridiplantae > Streptophyta > Magnoliopsida > Gentianales > Rubiaceae > Gardenia > Gardenia jasminoides. The sequence goes on from CM023100.1 coordinate 5,600,483, forward strand.
TCCCAACCTATAGAAGTGATTTGAAGCTTTGGTTCATCTTCTTGTTGGCTTATTGTGCTTAATCACCAAGTACTTAGAGGTATAAGAAGCTTCATGCCCTAATCTCTTGTTTATATTTATAATTTAAGATCATGTGAAATGGTTTTCGTTGGATTGTTGCTTAAATGATAGATTGAAATTGATGATTCCTATAAATTTTGTCTAGAAATGTAACTAGGGTTGGTTTGGGTTTATGACCTAATTTTAGTTAAAATTTGGGACTAAAGGCTCTATGGTATGTGTAATGTGTGAGCCAAAGTATATGACATGAGAATTGATGTAAATTTAGTGAAGTAGTGAATGATTGGAACTACTTGGTTGGAAACTTGATTTTGTGAAATTTGTCTAAATTTTGGCATGATTTACATGAGAAATATCCTAGTATTTGAGCTTGAATCATATACCCTACCAGGTGTTTGATGTTAGTATTGTGTGTGAGTTGGATTTTGATAAAATTGTAAGCAAAAGGAAACAAGAAGATGAGTTAAAGTTGGGTAGAGAAGATTCCTGCATGTCAGTTAGCCCGAACCTAGTTTGGAAAATGGATCATAACTTGGTGTAGAAAGGTTGGAATCGAGTTCCGTTTATTGCGTTAGAAACTAGACTCTAGGAGCTTTCCAACGGTGTAAAATTTGGACCATAACTCATTTTCTATGAACTGTAGAAAAATCGGGAAAATCACTGAAATTTGTATCCTGCATTACAGGTACTGTAGCAGCAGCGTATTCCTGATCAATTTAAGCTCTTGTCTGAACTAAATCTTCAAAAATGGTCTTCTGATGATTGTTTACATTTCAAATCTAGTTTCCAATGGTATAAACCATGTAGCTTTTTCACATCAGTAACTCTAATTATGCGTCTTGAAAGTAGCACTGCCAGTGGGAGTACGCTGACAGGCCTTAAATAGAACCTAATCGGCAGCCGATCATTTCGAACTATGGTTAACTCATATGTTCTAGTTAAACTTACTATCGCTAGTTGGACATCGGGTAACGACCATTAATGTAAGTCATAATTATACCGGCACGCGGGAGGATCTCGAGCGCAAGCCAACGACAAGTACCTAAAACGACCGTCGACTGAGGTAAGTTCCAAGTGCATGCCTAGCTATACTAAATACATGTATACAAGCACTTTTACATGCTATTTAATGTTCTACTGTGTAAGGGGAAGGGTGTGTACCTTATCACACTCGGCCCAAATACTTGAATTGTTCCGTGATCTATGATGAGGCGAGTGTGTATTTTATCGCACTCGTCCTCAACTATGCAATTGGTTGCTATTGTTGACTATACATAATTATCGATTCTTGATTTGTATACTGTTGTGAACTGTTTGGGCCCAACTTCTGGGAAACTGGCTGAGTCGAGCCTGGAGGGGCATGGTTGAGTCGACCAGGTAACCCTGAGTATTAACATCGCTATTAAATTAGCCACACTGGGTATATTCGAGTAATACCACCTCACTGTTATTGGAGTGCGGGCTTGGTCGGGGGTGACATGGTGGACGGAGATTGGAGTGAAGCGGGGTTCTACGGATCTTTGAGTGGTTTGATGAAGTGTCAACATATTCATGATTTGGCTCCAGTGCAAAGAAAAGTATGAATCGCAATTGATTGAACTCCTCGGAGCTCTGTATTTTTAAAACTGTGTGTGACGTATTTGCTTCCGTTTTCCCTACTTAATTGAGAATTACTGTTCAATAAACTCTTTTATACATCTGTGTGCCCTTTTGAAAACTTACTGAGTTTGGCACTCACCCTATCTCCTATTTGTTTTCTTTAGCAGGGGCTAGGGCAAGTCTAAGGAATGTGGGTGATTGAGTGTTAGGATGGTGTAGGTTATCAGTTGTGTAGCTTTAATAGTATTATACTTGAGCTGCAGGCTCACCTAGATTGTTATTGTACTAATGTATCTAAATGCGATCCACTTGTATCTATTTTGGGGTTGTGCAATAAATTACATGTTTGGGAAAATCGATTCTAGAAAGTCAAGTGAGTCTCGGCGAGAGTTGGGCAGGCGGTCCGTTGATACCTTAGGGTAGGTCCTAGGGAGAGGTGGAGTCGTCACAGGTGATATCAGAGCCAGGTTTAGAGATAACCTGGGCAGACCAGGGATATTAGAGAATGAATTTTAGAAGGGTCATAGATGATTAAAATTGTTTATAAGCTGTTAATTATCGATTATTATGTAGGAAATGGAAGGCACAAGTGGTGAATCTCCCCCTTCGAAGGCACAACGGGTGATTACATATGAGGAGGTTCAAGGGGGTCCCATCCGGCGATGGGCACCAGGACGCCGAAGGGGGTGCAATTTCTGGCGTACATACTCCTATCCAGATGAGGTAGTTTTATCTGTAGTAGATGAGCGACAGAGGTGGATGGACGCCTACCTTGAGGCTTGGGAGGAGATGAGAGAGATGAGACGTATCATTAGGTTGTAGGAGGATAGGTTGAGGGCATTGGAGGTAGCTTTCCAGCAGGAGTAGGCACGTAGCCACGTCTTCCGGGTGGAGCTACGGATAGCAATGAGCGCGTAGCTGGAGTGGCTATGGAGGCGAGGGTTAGAGCCGAGGGGATTATGGTGGAGTGTGGAGCCCTCGTGGAAAGGGTAGTAGATCCTCATTTGCAGGAGACTGATTCTAGTGAGTACCCAACACTCGGCTCGGCTCACAAGGTAGAGTCGATAGGCTCGATTACGGAATAGGTTAGGGCCCCTGCTTATTTTGTTTTGTATATGAACTTGGTTGAGGCGTGGTTGCCCGACAATTTTGTGAACTTGTATAATAATCTTGCCGAACTTGACTTAGTATAGTGCTACCTGTACTATGTAAACAAGATATATGTGTATGTGAATAAAATTTGATTTTATTTGCGGCTGGTTTGAATATATTTCCGAGCAATATATGTATATATATATCAGTTAGCTCTTGTCTTGTATGAGAATTGATCTATGTTTCATTTATGCGCATATAATTAGGTTACATTAAAAGTCATGGACGGTAGAAGGGGTGTAAGAGGGCGTGGACGTGGGGCCCGATCACCTCCAGTCCAAAGAAATAACTAGGAGTCCGTGGTTGACCAAAATCAGGGACCTAGACTGGATACGGGGGAACAAATGGCCACGGCCCTTAATCGTATGACCGACCTATTGGAGAGAGTAGTGGAACGGCAAAGTCAGGAACCCACTAATAATCTTAGAGATCTCGAGACAGGAGAGGATCAAGCTCTCGAGTGGTTCCAGAAGTTCTCTCTACCTAAATTTTCTGGAGGCTCCGACCCTGAGGTAGCCGAGAATTGGTTGTAAAGAATGACTAATATTTTGCTACTTTAAATTATACCGAGGAAATGCGGGTAGCTTTCATCGTATTTCAATTTGAAGGGGCAGCAAGATCTTGGTGGAATATGATCAGTATTAAATGGGATAGGGAATGAACCCCGTGAACTTGGGTAAACTTTGTCTAGGAATTTAATGAAAAATTTCTCCCACCAATAGTACAAGAGAGGCGAGAGGATGAGTTTATATGATTCTGCCAGGGCACTTCCAGTGTCGCTGAGTATGAGGCGCAATTCATGAAATTATCTCAATTTGCCCCTAAATTGGTAATGACAGAGCCGAAAAGGATCAGACGATTTATTCAAGGATTGAACATGAAAATTCAGGAGGCGTTGGCGGCAACCCAACTTGACACCTTTAGTATGGCTATTGAGAAAGCTCAACAAGTGGAAAGCGCTAGGCTCCAGGTACGGGCCTTCCAAACTCGAAAGAAGGGTATTCTGAGGAAGGACGCCGAATAGTCTAGTAAGAGTGTACCTTTGCCCAAGGTGGGAAAATGAGCTGGTGGAATTAAGATTCTAGGACCGTCAGGAGGTACCTCATCTCGAGGCATCCCGGGCAGGCAAGAACAGCGGAAAGATGCGCCGCAAGGAAGTTAGCCCTCAACTCCTGGTGTGGCTTGCGAATTCTGTGGAAAGTAGAATCATGCTGAGAGTGAGTGCTGGAGAAAAATGCAAAAGTGCCTCCACTGCGGCAGCACGGAGTATCAGATCGCAGAATGTCCAGAAATGGCACGAGAAGGTGTGAACACACAACCGACCGGTAGATCAACTTCCAGACAGGCTAATGCCGCTGGCAATCGGTCAAGAGTGCTCGCCAGAGTATACACATTGGATCAACAGCAGGCACCTGCCTCATCCAATGTGGTAGAAAGTACGATCCCGATCTTTCACCGTTTACTTAAAGTTTTGATAGATCCCAGTGCCACCCATTCTTTTGTGAATCCCACATTTATATGTGGTATTAGTGTGAAGTGTGAAAGACTAACATATGACTTGGAGGTTAAAATGCTTACAGGCGATAGCTGTTTAATTGCTAATATGATGTATAAAAATTGTGAAATTGGAGTCGGTGAACAAAAATTATTGATAGATTTAATAAGTATGGCTATAAAGGGATACGATGTTATTCTAGGAATAGATTGGTTAACCCGATACCATACTCAATTAAATTGTAGAACTAAGGAGGTTGAGCTTCAAATACCTAGTGAGGCAACCCTAAAATTAGATTTGAAAGGTAACTTGGCCTCCTCTACTCTTATTTCGGGAATTCGAGTTAGAAAGTTATTGTGTAATGGGGTTTGGGGATACTTAGCCTTCTTGATTAATACTCCAGGGGATAAAGTGAAACTGGAAGATGTGCTGGTGGTAAAAGAATACCCTGATGTTTTTCCATAAAAATTAAAATCACTGCCACCTGAGAGAGAAGTAGAATTTAAGATTGATCTAGTACCTGAAACTGCTCCTATCTCAAAATCTCCTTATCGAATGGCCCTCGTCAAACTGAAGGAATTGAAGTTACAGTTATAGGATCTGTTGGAATGGGAATTTATACGAGAAAGTGAGTCTCGGTGGGGAGCCCCAGTGTTGTTTGTGAAGAAGAAAAATGGGAGTTTAAGAATGTGTATTGATTATTGGGGTTTAAATAATGTCACAGTGAAAAATAAATACCCCTTACCACATATCGATGAATTATTTGATCAATTACAAGGGGTAGTAGTATTTTCTAAACTAGATCTCCGACAGGGGTACTACTAATTGAGGATCAAAGAAGAAGATATAGCAAAAACTACATTTAATTCTAGATATGATCATTTTGAATTTGCAGTGATGCCTTTTGGCTTAACCAATGCTCCAGCTGCGTTTATGAATTTAATACACCGAGTCTTTATGTCATACCTGGATCAATTTGTAGTTATTTTTATATATGACTCCTTATTTACTCTAGGACCCCTGAGGAACATGTTCAATATCTGAGGATAGTTCTACAGACCTTAATAAAGTATCAACTATATGCCAAATTTAGTAAATGTGAATTTTGGTTGGAAAAAGGTTGTTTCTCTAGGACATGTGATCTCAAGAAATGGCATCTCTGTGGATCCTGCTAAAATAGAGGCAGTTATCAACTGGAAACGACCAGAGAATCCAACTGAAGTTCGAGACTTCTTGGGTTCGGCGGGATACTACCACCGTTTTATTAAAGACTTTTCTAAGATTGTAGGGCCATTGACAGATTTGACTAAGAAACATAGAAGATTTATTTGGAATTCTAGATGTGAAACTAGTTTTGAGGAATTGAACCAACGATTAATCACGGCACCTGTATTGACGTTGCCAAAGGAAAGGGACAATTTTGTGGTCTATACAGATGTCTCGCGAGAAGGGTTAGACTGTGTACTAATGCAAAATGGGAATGTAATAGCCTATGCCTCGAGGAAATTAAAATCTCACGAGCAGAACTATCCAACCCATGATGTAGAGCTGGTTGCAGTCATGTTTGCCCTGAAAAAGTGGAGACATTATTTATATGGGATGACTTTCGAGGTGTATACCGACCATAAAAGCTTAAAGTACTTGTTTTCCCAAAAAGAGTTAAATTTAAGGCAACGACAGTAGTTTGATCATTCTAGAAGACTATGATTGTACCATTAATTATCATCCGGAAAAAGCTAACGTAGTAGCTGATGCCTTGAGTCGAAAAGCTCAAATAGCCAGGTTAATGATTAAGGAGTGGCATTTACTAGAACACCTTAGTGAATGGAAACCTCAATTGGAGACACAGGGAATACAATTTGGAAATATTACCACAAAATCATCCCTGATGGAACGTATTAAGGAAGCACAAAAGAGTGATTCAATAATACAAAAATGCGTGATTAGAGTGCAAAAAGGAGAACTATCAGATTTTCGTTTGGGATCTTATGAGATACTAAGATTCCGGGATCGGGTAGTGGTACCTAGAAATGAGGAATTGAAACGGAAAATTTTGGAAGAAACTCACTGCTCTAGATATATAGTGCATCCTGGGAATACTAAGATGTACCAATATTTGAGGCAACTATATTAGTGGGATAATATGAAGCAAGATATCGTTCGATTTATCCAAACTTGTCTCACCTGCCAACAAGTGAACACCAGAAATCGGCGGGTTTATTGCAACCCTTAGAGATTCCCGAGTGGAAGTGGGAGCACATAACAATGGATTTTGTATCTGGATTACCGTGTACGCAAAATGGTCATGATACAATTTGGGTGATATTTGATAGATTGACTAAGACAGCCCATTTCCTACCCATTAACATGAATTACTTCTTGGAGAAGTTAGCAAGGCTCTATCTAGATGAAATTATGAGACAGCATGGAGTACCAGTAAGTATAGTATCTGATCGAGATCCCCGATTTGTCTCCCAATTTTGCCAAAAAGCACAGGAAACAATGGGGAACAAACTATGTTTTAGTATTACTTACCACCTGCAGACCGACGGGCAATCCGAAAGAACAATCCAAACCCTTGAAGATATGCTTCGAGCGTGCGTCTTGGATTTTAGAGGAAATTGGGATCAATATCTCATTTTGGTTGAATTTGCTTATAATAATAGTTATCATTCTTCTATTCAAAAGGCCCGTATGAAGCTTTATATGGAAGAAAGTGTCGCTTGCCAATCCATTGGGATGAGGTAGGTGAAAGGAAGACGTTGGATCCCATGACAATACCATGGATTGAGGAAGCATACGAGAAAGTAAAATGGTTTGTCAAAAACTTCAAACCACTCAAAGCCGATAGAAAAGCTACGCAGATAATAGGAGAAAAGATTTGGAGTTTAATATCGGAGATAAAGTATTCCGTAAGATTACGCCACTAAAGGCCAGTATGATGGCAGGAAAAGGAAAGAAACTTAAATCGCGATATGTGGGACCTTATGAGATTGTGCAACGAGTAGGAACTACCGCTTATCGTTTGGAGTTACCACTGACTCTAACAAGGATACATGATGTGTTTCACGTTTCCCTTCTTAAGAAATATTATCCTAACCCAACTCATGTGCTACAACCCGAAGAAATCGAGATTGGCGAATCATTAACTTACAAGGAACAGCCCATGCGGTTGCTGAATCGGAAGATCAAGGAGTTTAGGCATAAGCAAATTCCATTAGTGAAAGTATTGTGGAAAAATCACGGGATAGAAGAGGCGACTTGGGAACTAGAGACAGAAATGCAGAAGACCTATCCTGGGTTATTTGCTTGATCTGATACAAAGACATATATGAATTTTGAGGACGAAATTCTTTTAAGGGGGAGAGAATATAAGATCCTTAAAAATAAAAATTTTAAAAATAAAAGTAGAAATAAAGTAATAAATAAATAAAATTTATAATATATAATTTTCACTTTATTATTCACTTTTAGTGACTTTAGAAGCATTTTATGTCAAATGCGTATTTTTAAAGTTGAAAAATGAATTTTATAACAATTATTGCTACTATGGTTAATTTACGGGAAATGTAAGATGATTTTAGTAATTTGTGGAATTTCTTTCAGTACAATTCATTTTATTTGCTCAATTATAAGGAAAAGTCTTGCAAGAAGTATTTTCACATGAATAAGAGCCAAATGGTGAGTTTTGATTGGAAATTAAGGAAGTAAAGTTATACTTTGCTTCTTTGACCTCTTGAACTTTCTTTAAATATCAAGAAGCTTAATTAAAACTAAACAAAACCCTCTTGAATAGCTTTGCTAGCCGAAATTCCTAGGAGAAAAAGAGAGAGAGAGAGAGAGAGAGATAGAGAGAGACAGAGTTCTATTTCTTAACTCAAGATTGAAGAAAAATAGAGAGAAAACCAAGAACTAATCCTACCAACCTAGAAACCTTAGAAATCCAAACTATAGAAGTGATTTGAAGCTTTGGTGCATCTTTTGTTGGCTTATTGTGCTTAATCACTAAGTACTTAGAGGTATAAGAAGCTTCATGTCCTAACCTCTTGTTTATATTTATAATTTAAGATCATGTTAAATGGTCTAGTTGGATTGTTGCTTAAATGATAGATTGAATCTAATGATTCCTATGAATTTTATCTACAAATGTAACTAGGGTTGGTTTGGGTTTGTAACCTAATTTTGGTTAAAATTTGGGACTAAAGGCTCTATGGTATGTGTAATGTGTGAGGCAAAGTATATGACATGATAATTGATGTAAATTTAGTGAAGTAATAAATGATTGGAACTACTTGGTCGGAAACTTGATTTTGTGAAATTTGTCTAAATTTTGGCATGATTTACATGAGAAATATCCTAGCATTTGAACTTGAATCATATACCCTACCAAGTGTTTGATGTTAGTAGTCGTGTGTGAGTTGGATTTTGATAAAATTGTAAGCAAAAGGAACCAAGAAGATGATTTAAAGTTGGGTAGAGAAGATTCCCGCGTGTCAGTCAGCCCGAACCTAGTTTGGAAAATGGATCATAACTTGGTGTAGAAAGGTCAGAATCAAGTTCTGTTTATTGCGTTAGAAACTAAACTCGAAGAGATTTTCAACGGTGTAAAATTTGGACCATAACTCATTTTCTATGAACTATAGAAAAATTAGGAAAGTCACTAAAATTGGTATCCTGCACTACGGGTACTGTAGCAGCAGCATTTTGCCAATCAATTTAAGCTCGTCTGAACTAAATTTTCAAAAATGGTCTTCTGATGATTGTTTGCGTTTCGAATCTAGTTTCTAATGCTATAAACCATGTAGCTTTTTGACATCCGTAACTCTAATTACGCATCTTGAAAGTAGCACTGCTAGTGCGAGTACGGCTGCGGGCCTTAAATAGAACCTAATCGGCAACCAATTGTTTTGAGCTATGGTTAACTCATATGTTCTAGTTAAACTTACTGTCGCTAGTCGGCTATCGGGCAATGACCATTAATGTAAGTCATAATTGTACAGGCACGCGCGAGGACCTCGAGCGCAAGCCAATGACAAGTACCTAAGGCGACCGTCGACTGTGATAAGTTCCAACTACATGTCTAGCTATACTAAATACATGTACACAAGCATCTTTACATGCCATTTAATATTCTACTGTGTAAGAGGACGGGTGTGTACCTTACCACACCAGGCCCAAATGCTTGAATTGTTCCGTGATCTATGACGAGGTGAGTGTGTACTTTATCGTACTCATCCTCAACTGTGCAATTTGTTGCTATTGTTGACTATACATGATTATTGATTCCTGATTAGTATACTATTGTGAACTGTTTGGGCCCAACTCCTGGAAAACTAGCTGAGTCGAACCCACAGGGGAGTGGTCGAGTCGACCAGGGAACCCTGGGTATTGACACTGCTATTGAATTGGCTACACTGGGTATCCTCGAGTAATACCACCTCATTGTTATTGGAGTGCAGGCCCGGCCGGGGGTGACATGGTGGACGGAGATTGGAGTAAAGCGGTGTTCTACGGATCTTTAAGTGGTTGACGGAGTGTCAATATATTCATGATTTGGCTCTAGTGCAAAGAAAAGTATGAATTGCAATTGATTGAACTCCTCAGAACTCTGTATCCTTAAAACTATGTGTGACCTATTTGCTTCCATTTTCTCTACTTAACTGAGAATTACTGTTGAATATGCTCTTTTATGCATCTGCGTGCCCTCTTGGAAACTTACTGAGCTTGTCACTCACCCTATCTCTTATTTGTTTTCCTTAGCAGGGGCCAGGGCTATGTAGCTTTAACAGTATTATACTTTAGTTGCAGGCTCACCTAGACTATTATTGTACTAATGTATCTAAATGGGATCCACTTGTATATATTTTGAGGTTGTGTAATAAATTACATGTTTGGGAAAATCGGTTTTAGAAAGTCGAGTGAGTCCCGACGAGAGTTGCGCAGGCGGTCCGCTGATACCTTAGGGTGCGCCCTAGGGAGAGGTGGGGTCGTCACAAATCTTCCTTAAATCGATGGAGTACAGGGGGTATTCATAGATGTTTTGGAAGAAAAATGTCTCCATAATTTTGCATAAAGTGATTTTACACTTCTCCAAATCCAACTTATACAGCTACAACTGAAATTATGAGCTATATTGATCAAAAAATGAGTTGGAAATGAGTTGCAAGTTTCAAACAAGTTGAGCATGTCATTGTCAAGGAAATGCAAGTGGATCCGTGAGGCATAGCTCGCAGATCACCTTGTAGATCCTCTTCCTCTATCTTTTGTGAGAGAAAAATGTGAGTTGATTGATCTTGAGCTGTTACTTTCAATTTTAAGGTTGCATATTAGCTTAGAAATGCTATTTTTTTTATCATATTGATCCCTTAATTTTATACTTAATCTCAATTCAGCCCCAAAACTTACAAAAACAACACAAATTAATACACGAGACCACATTTTTGCAAGATTTGGATAATAAACACTCTTGGATGGAAATTAATTATAAAGGAGTTCAATTCTTCCATTTTTACATTAAAAATGCACTAAAAACACACGTTTAAACTTAACTAAAAATAAGTAAATTATGCACTAATCAAATATTAGCCCACAAAATAAAATTACTGATATACAGAATCTTATGAATACTTTAAGTTCTTAGCTTCTTTTTTTTTTTTTTAAATACAATTACCATTCTCGAGTGGCTATCAACGTTGTATTGTTGAATGCAATTATTATTCCAATAATATTTCTACTTTAAATTGTAGATCAATTTGTTAGATATTTGTATTTGTTTATAGTACAAGGGTTAGTCTTATATTTTCAAAGTTTTTCTATTCAATGAATGGAGTAAAGTGTGAGTTTTGTGGTATTTATGCTTATCACTCTTGTATTAATTTAGCATTTTACTTTATTTTGACTAGTGGGTTATGCTAAATCTTGTGCATATTTCAAAAACTTGAATTTCTTCTACTAAACAATTTAATATTTGTAATATACTTTTACATGAATATAAGAGGATAGGCATGTTAAGAGTTTCAGATTGTTTTATGTTTCTGGTCATAGTTTGAGGATGTCTCTATCTTCTGAATTTAAATCCACTGAATAAAATTAAAATTTGTTAATTATAAGATAATAATATTTGCAGTTCTACTATAATTTTTCTTCAGTGAATCTTTGAACTCTAAAAAAATATTTTGATTGCTTGATTCAAATTTATAGAGTAAATCTAGCTTTTCTTTCTTTTTAATAGTTTTGTGTGAAGAGACTTCAGAACAAGTTTGTGCCATTTATCCTATAAGCATACCACTTTTTATCAATTTTTTAGAGTTTATTTAATAATATGAATTACAAAAGGGACTTGATGTACAGTCATAAGTTGCTGATTCTTTTATTGACTTCATGGAAGACCAATTCTAAGTTACATTATTTTAGATACCTATGATTTTATATCCCTTAGTTTCATTTGTGGTATATTCTCACATTTAATTATTTAGTCACTTGCTTTGTTAGTGGCTGTTTGATAAATAACATTTTACTTCTAATAGTGACAAAGATTAAAGAAATAATTTTCACTACTGACATATGCCACTAATGAGCCCCAATATTTGAATCTATAAGATATATCTTATCTCGAATGTTGAATTTCAAATATCTAGATTAATTGTACAATGGGTTATTATGACCAAGACTACGATTAAAGAAATAAATAACAATCAAGAAATCATGTATACCAAGTTCAACTATACAAAGAATCAATGATATAGAAGCTTGTCCTTTTTAATTAATTACATTAAGCTTATCATCCTTGTACATTTCACTTGAACAATTTCTATTATGTCATCTATGTATTTTAAACATCCTTTGCTTTCACCAAAATATTGCAAAAAATTATGCTATATTTGTGGTTTGTTTCATCTTCAATGAAGGCGAAAAAATTGTGAAAGACCTTAAAAAATAACCCATTGTGCTTTGTCAAAGGCTTACATTCATTAATTTTAATAGTAAAAGATACTTAAACTTATTTCAACATTTTTGGTTGTTATTTTTAAACATTCTATTGTTCTAATATACTTTGTTATTCATTCTTTTCTAAATTGCTTAACAGTTGCCTCGTTTACTAGATTTGATTCAATAATTCTTCTTGATCCACCTATACATGAAGCAAGAGAATTCGAAAATTGGTAAACTGTATAAACTTGTCCTTTAAGTGACTTATGCAATTCAATATTACAAAACAAAATAAACTATCTACTTACATCTATAACTAATTTCTTTTAGGGCGAAAATAAATGTGAAATTTCTTGACAATATTGTGGATCAAAAATTATACAACAGGTACAATCCTAATGTCTAACTCTATTCTGGGTAAAGAATAACTCTGATTGCAAATAATAGGTGACAGAAAAAAAATGCAAAAAATGCAAATATATTTTGCACTTTCCCAAATTCAATTAACCTTTATGTTTTAGTCTATCTAGTGAAAGGTAATTTTCCCTTGAACAAATATTTCAAAAATATTGGTACATGAGTTCACAAAAGGCAATCATCTGCTTGTATCAACATACCATGGAATTATTTTCATATGTAATTCATGCAAAGAGGAACATCGCTGAACCATGATACTATTTAAAATATATTTAACACTTGATATTTTTCTCTACTAGTCATTATCTTTCTACTAATTTTTGTTCATTACTATGTTTATGCCTATTTAAGTGCAACTTTGATGTTGACTTAATTGATGAAAGTGGTGCCTATTAGTATTTGGTGATCTTGTTGGAAGATTTCTTATATTTAATGCATTAGAAGTACTGGAGCACTACAACCAAGTTATTTCTTATTCTTAGAAAGAATATCTTTCATCCAATATATTTTATTTTTCTAAACAAGACAAATACCTACTATATGGTAGACTGTTTATTTTCATCCTGAAGGAATGTTAGGCTACTTTTATAGATGAGCACATTAAATCAAATTTCTTTGTGGTGCACATCAAATCAGTACAAACTCAATTCACTGATGCAATGCAGCATTATACAATCATATGTTACTCTAAAGTCTAAAAAGACTCACCAAAGAAGAATTATCAAATAAGCACAGTCATGATTCTATCTCAATTTGTCACCATTTCCAACTTGTCCCGTTACCAAATATAGGTACAAATATCTATATATTATATATTTGAAAACAACTTTTTAGCATGACCCTCCAACTCATTCTATTTTTCTAGAGTTTTGAATTTTTTTCCATAATAAATTCTTTTAAATACTAGATTAGATATTACCATAATTGTATCATTTACACTTGGAAAGTTTTTACCTATCATATATAAATCCTACTTAGATATACTAATCCTACCTAATATAAACATAATAGAACTATAATATACTACTTAAAATTGAAAACAAATACAAATATTAGAAGATAACATCAAAATTTTTACATTATAACAATTCAATTTCAACTTAAACATGTAAATGTATCACTTAAACTTGGAAAGTTTCCACCTATCATATAGTAATGCTAATCTTACCAAATATAATTAATATACTACTCTAATGTTTTCTTTGGAAAGATACAATTCTAACAAGGACAACAAGAATTTTCTTATTCTACAATAAGATATCTTCAATATGCAAATACTACGAAAATATAACCCAAATGCATACAATTTAGTAGTTATGATTTATAATTTTCTTTAGAAATAAAGTACATTACATTAATGAATTTTTCGTTTTACTCTTTATTTTTGGTAGCACATCTTGATTCTCTAGTTTTGACATACCAATATCAACTCTTTATACATAGGAGAAAGTATTTTCATCCTAAAGATTCAAATAATACTCTGAACTTTCCTTAATTTCCTAACTAAAATAAACTAATTATGATTTTTCCATATTCAATAATATATCTTTCAAAATTTGGTCGTAAGCTTTATTTGTTGCTTCAAAAAATGAAGAAAATTAGAATGCATCTAAATTATTTTTTGAAACTACTATATTCAATTTTATTAATCCTCTTAGCTATAATTGAACATTCAAAAGCATATGTTTGTATTTTTTTTCGAATTCAAAATGCATCACAAAAGGAAAATAAAAACCTAAACTGGAGACTCAAATATATGAGGTGTTAGAAGAGGAAAATATAAGTTGTATTATGTTAAATTCTTATATGTACAATTTCAATTTAAATAGCTTATTAAATAGTTAGATTAGTAAATAAGGACAACAATTTAGAACCTTTTTGCATATGCATAAAGCACAATAATTTAGACTATTATTTAGCCTATTTAATTTTATAAAAATTTTCATTAATCCCACTTATCAAAATTTTGACCTTTGATTGATCAAAAATTTTTAGACGGTAATGAAATAGGTCATGAATTGGAAAAGATAGGTTGGTGGTAAAAGAAGGCAATTTCTAGGATAGAAGAAGTATACTAAGAGAGGGAATAGATATAGTTACAATGGTAGGAAGGAGATGAAATTATTGGGTGAATTTGGGCAGTGAGAGAAAAGGGAAGGATTTCAAGAACAAAGAAGGTAAAATTGTTGGATAACTGAAAGAAAGAAGAGGAAAAAGGAAAGAGAATAGTATTACGAAGGGAGTGTGAGGACCCGTAACACCATTTCAATTTTATTTTCTTAATTTCTATCTCATTTTATTTCATTTTATTTTATTATGTTTAATAAATTCATGTCATTTGCATTGACACGGAAAAATTTCAAAATTTGTCGCGTGTGTTTAAATTCTTTCATTTCTTGTACTGCATGAGTGTTTATATTTCACGTTTAAATCTAGGGTCGACCAGTAGACATAAGTTGAGAGTGTTAAGTTTTGTGTTCGGGGTATATAAGTGGGAGAAATTGGAGTTGTCAGTGTCGCATTGCGACACTATTCCTAGTTGACTTCTCGACGTGACATAAAGTCATTTTTGCTTTATGTCAAAACCTTGTCATTTCATCACGCCAAGACCATTTTTTGCAAGACACTCTCTCTCCTCTCCCAAGCTCATTTGGCCAGTTGTTCTCCTCCCTTTTTGCTCTCAAGAAACTCTCAAAATCCTTGCAAAAATCTTGGTTAAAACTTGCTTGATCTTCCATTTATTCTCTTGCGATTTGGAGGCTATGGAAGCCTGAAGAACCCGAGCTCTAGGAGGGGAAAATTGGCGGGTTTTGAGGCTTCTAGACAACTTCATCTTGAGGATTTTGTTCTTGAAAGAAGAGGTACTTTGCTACCTCTCAACCTTGTTCTTTTGGTTGCCCATCTTGTGAGTTGAAGCAACATTTACTCATTAATCTCATTCTTGTTGTTTTGAGTTGTTTTGAGTGGGCTCTTGGACTCCCACTAGACTTGATTGTGGCTGTGGATGATGTTGTTGTTGTGTTATGGTGATGAATTTTGGATTGATTTTAGTGTATGAAAGCTAGGAGAGAATCGGGTTAGAGAGGGGAAATGCTGCTGAATTTTTCTGAAAATTTTCCTCCATGTTTTGCCCTTAGAATTTTGTGGCTTTGCTGCTAAATTGAATGCTGATATAAAGGGCTTTGAGTGTGCAAAATCCCTCTTGAAAATCCCTAGATTTGGTTGTGTTAAAGTTGAGTGAAGTGAAGACAGCAAATCTGGAAATTTTGCTTCTATTCTGCCCAAACTTGGCTACCCTGTTTTGGTGGTGTTTTGGTCCGAATTTTTGCTATCATTTTACCACCATTTGATCAAGAAATGTTGTTAGAGTCTTGGTTTTGAAAAGGAATGGAATGAGGGCTGTTTTGGATGAACCAAATGTTGCAAAAGAAAAGGATTTTCGTTTGGCAGAAATGAGCTCAATAATTTCAGTCAAATTTGGTTGTTTTGATCACTGCTTTCCTGTATGAGTTTTTGGCTAAATTTTGGTACGAACGTAGCTCACATACTGAGGTTTATGTGTGCAAAAATTGGTATTTTTCCAGTATCATTTCATTGCTCAAATGATGCTCCAAATTTACTCCTCAAACCTAGAAATTTTACCGTCAGGATAGCTTTCTGTCCTCTGTTCAAATGACTATATTTTCTTACTCGGGAGTCAAAATCGGGCACTGTTGGTGGCGTTTGAAGCTAGACTTCAAGGGCTTTCCAACGGAATATGGCTTGTATACTAACTCATTTTCTATCAATCCCAGAAAATCTGAGAAAATGGCTGTTTTTCAAGATTGATTTCCTGTTTTTGTTCCTTCATGACATCTTGTCGCGCATTCTAGCCTATCTTACGAAATGAATTTGAATGCGAAGTCTTCTAGTGAATTGTAATACTCCGAGTCTAGTTTCCATAGCCATAGGCCTTGCTTAATTTTGATGAGTGTAGCCTAAAATATGAACCGAACAAGAAACTGTGGCAGTTTGGTTTTGGTGATTTTAAGTAGTTGAGTTAAGGTTTTGAGTTTTAGTGGTTTGGCTAGTGGTTAATAGTTGAAATTTGGTTTAGGTGACCAAAACTTTGACGAGGGCGAACCAACTAACGAAGTTTAGTCTTCTTGCTTGCTCACTCGTTTAATTGAATCAAGGTGAGTGTTCCAACCCCTTTTTAAATGAAAAATCTTGCTATTGTTTGCAAATGAATGATTTGTTGAAATGATTTGCTAGTATTTATAAGGAAGTGATTTACCACTATTTCCAAGTAAAATGCTTTTACAAGTGAAATAATTTATGAAGAGTTTGTGAGTGTTCCTTGCATGTTTGTGAATAAATTGCTTAAGTGTAAAATACTTTAGGATGAATTGCTCATTTGACATGTTAGATGCATTTCAATGCTTTTCAATGATTATGTTAAAGGCGAGTGCGTACTTTATCGCATTTGACCTAACTCTCATTTTACTATTCAACTGTTTATTATTCCACTGTTTGTATATTATTTGTGCATGACTGTAGGCCATGTATACTTTAACACATTGGCTGAACAAGGCCTTTCCCTCTTCGTTATCGACCTATTCGAACCAGAAGCGGACTCGGTCGGGTAGGTTGGTAACTTAGGGCATTGTATGATGTACTCACGTATTACCACTAGGAGTTATAAAGAGGAGTAGGGGGTTAAGTGATCGACAAGATGGATTGCAACTGCTCCCAGAGGACACTGTATCCTTTCAATATTTGAATTGAATGTTTATTGAATTATTGATTACTGCATGTTGTTTGTTAAATTAAGTGTTCATAGAACGATTGTTTGAGGAATTGCTGTTTCTTGTATTCTTTTAAATGAAAAGATTCTTCAATACTTTCAATGTGAATGTGTGATCATGTTCTCAACTTACACGTTATTCTATTAAAAACTCTCAAATGTTTTACAAAATGATATTTAATTTAAATGTCCATGAATTTGATAAAACGTGAATCTTCTTGTTTTCACTGAACATTCACTGAGTTTCTAATTCACCCCAAAATATTTTATTCCCCCCTCCTCATAGGGCTCGAGATGAAGGAAGGCATGTGTAGTGATCTTTCTTAGTGTGACTAGTAGAATTATCTCTTGTACTACTCGTAATCTGGGACTGTTGTACTTTTGAAGTATTTGGACTAGTTGGAAATGTAATTATTTTTTAAGAGATCTTGAATTGTAATTATTTGAGGTCTGTAATATGATTGAGGAACTGTAGTGAGTCCCGACGAGAGTTGGGCAGGCGGTCCGCTGATACCTTAGGGCACGCCCTAGGGAGAGGTGGGGTCGTCACAGGGAGAATAGAAGTGGGTCCTCCCACTTATAATTTAATAAAATATATTATATATCTATATATAGTATGAATTAAATAACATGATATTTTATTGTGAAAAAATGATGAATTATTATTATCAATTCATTATAGTAAAATGATTACTTCTTGTGTTAGTTTACATAGTTTTTTTCACATATTGTATGTTGTTTGTAAAGAAACAATAGCAGTTAGTTTAGATTTTATGTAGTATCAAATATGAAGAAATAAATTCAAAAAAATCAAAGCATGTCTTTTCTAAAAATTCAAAGAATAATTAGTTAAATCATTATCAGTGTCATACATGTAGAAAATATAAAATAAAGTATAGAAATTATAATGATAGTGGAGTCATGCGAGTGCATCCACGAGGTAATGGGCGCAAGAATAAGGGTGGGGGAATGGGGATGGATAGGGGTTGGGGTAAGATTAGAGGATTAAGGAAGTATGGCAAAGGGAATGTAGAGAGTAGTAAGAAAAATGTAGTTGCAATATAAGATAGACAGCAAACAAGAAAATGAAGAGGAATGTAATAATGCATTTGTCTGGCATATCTTTTGAACCTTTTGTGATATGTTTTGTTATCTTATTTTGGAGTCTTTCTATTTATTCTTGGTTTTTTAAGATGTAGTTATTTTAACAAAATGTTATCTAATACCACAGTTACAATTCATTTTTTTGGTATTCATAAAATCTTAAATAATTGAAGAATATGCTAAATTCTGAGAGTACAATATGACAAAAGAAAGGAATTCATTCTTTGAGTTAAACTTCCCTTGAAATTGACAAAACTAAAATATAAGGCTTAAACATGAAACATTAAATATTTTTTTTCAAAAGTCAAGTACAACTGGTTCCATTCAATAGTGGAGTAAATTTCTTCCCATACGCTATTTAGCTTATATCTGAAACTTAAAGAACCATTTTACATTCCCTTGATTCATGGATCGTTGAATCTTAACTCCTAATCGTAGAACAAAATTTTTCACCGTCACATGATTAAAAGTTTATAACTCTTAAACCCAAATCGTGTTCATACACAGTTATGTTCGAGCACAGATCGTATACCAAGTCATCATCACCAATATCTAGCCGTCTCATGAACTAAAGCAAACCATTAATTTACTTCACAATCTAAACATGACTAATTCACCTCTTACCAAACTTTATCCCTTCTTTTCTCTTAATTCTTAAACTAGTTCACTAGTGTAAAAACTCGTCAGTTTACCAAATATTCTAAAATGTCAATCCTCCGATTAGTGACGGCAGTTACTCAATCTCCCACTTCACCCACCTATTTTCATTTCCATTCAATCTCGAACATTGGATTATTTTTGGAGGTTTGTCTACCTAAGCACACGTCCCCGACCCCCATCCATCTCCAACCGTCCATAGTTTTAATTACATCTAAATGCAGAAATAATACTGAAGAATAATTTAAGTACAAGAGTCGTTAGTGAAAACATTTGAAATAGGAAATACTGACATACATTTACATTAGCAAGTTCACACATAATTAGAAATTCATGGGGTGTTACAAAATAAAACGCATACAAATGCCACAAAAATACAAACGATTATGCAGTTACAGTTATGGGCCTCACAAGCCTCACCCCAACTAATCCATTTACAAAACATTCAAAAGACTAAGGCCTTCATAGTCTAGTTTGCAACTAAATTTTCATCCTACATCCAGGAGGATTTAAGACCAAACAATATCAGCATTAGGTTGTACTAATCAATACATCAAGTACCAAGTTCAAAACTCATAGAATGGATACAACCCTAAGTTTTACGACAGTTCCTTATTAGGTGTTCGAGGCACCCACACCTTAAACATGCTCCCATCTTTCTCCAACACCCTTCTGTAGGATGAGATTTGTAACAGTAATCACACTTAGAAGCTCTGAGTCGCCACGCAACAGGTCCACTAATTTTTAGTTTCTTTCCTTTACATTCAGTAGTATGTTCATCTTCGCTAATCTCTTTACGCTTTCCTTTAAAATTGAGGGGGCTTCCTTCCTAATTTCTAACTTGAGTGTTAGGGGTATCTCGAAATTCAATTTGGGTAGTTGAGTGTACCAAATCAAGTTTATGCTGCATCTCCTCTAGTACGGCTTCATATTTCTTCTTCATTTCCACGTACTTGCTTATTAACTCAGTCTTTTCCTTTTATTCTTGTTCCCATCGTCCTTCCCAATATTTAGCAACTTCCGTCTGAAACCCTAAGTCATTTTGAAGAGCCTCTACGTCTTCGCATGAATCCTCTAAGTTTGCCATGTCACTGATTCCTTTAACTCCCGAATGTAACCTGCTAAGGAAACCAAAACCGCCAGATTAATATTTAATCACAATGGAACTCTAACCATTTAAAGCTCAACTCTTTGGAATCCAATATAAGAACTCTCATTGACTCGTGAATACGAATCGTGTCTTTTTCTTAACTACCTATCTGAGAGATCTCAACACAACTCGTCTACTTGGACAAATTCAAAACCCTAAACACAAATATAGCAATAGCTAGTGGTGCTAAAACACTTGACATCATTCCTACAAAACAAACATAAATTCTAAGATAAGAACTTAAAGCCCACTAATTCACTTAAAATATCACATTTAATACATAAGGCTATCCCAATATTACATTCAAGAACAATATCCTTAAAATATCCCAAACAGATCTTTAACCTAGGCTTTGATACCACCTGATGCCCCACCTCCCTAAGAACCAAAGGGTTTAGCACGCCCTGCCAGGGACTCACTACAAATCCTCAATCATATTACAGACCTCAAATAATTACAATTTAAAATCTCCAAAATAATAATACCAGCATTCATTCGTAAAACATTAATTGAGGTCCAACAATACATAATAATTAACTTACAAGAGTAAATTCTCAATAAATTCTATTAAAATTCTGATATTATCAATTTCAGGTACAATGAACCATTAACTTCCCAAATTAATATTAAGCCTATACAAAAGTATGAAAATCCTACCAAAGTAACTAAAATCTCGATCTACGATCCCACTCAAGACCAGTATGGAAAACAAACTGGGTGACCCTAACGCCAATGAGGCCAAGGAAAAGAAACATGCAAGCACACGAGCAAAGAACACGGAATGAAGCAAGAAACTTGAATAACAAGTAATTTCAAAACATTTAGCAAATAGGGAATTTAAACACAATAAAAGGATACTGGAGCTCTTAGGAGCTAATCCACGTCTTGGCCGTTCGTTCCACTTTTAGTTGACTCTCCGTCAACCCAAGTAACCATGTCCGTAGTACTCCACTTACTTCCTCCAACCACCATGACACCCTCTCGGATCCGTAACCAACACGCATTTAAATGGTAATACTTAACAAGTATACCTAGCAAGACCCCACCGATCAAGCTATAACACTTTCCATGGTTTACCAAGCTTCTCACCAAGCCCTTGCCGATTGAGTTACAAGACTAAAATGGGTTGGGGCGTCCCCCACTATAATGGTGAGACAAAGCTCCAATCGATATATTCGGTCATAGCATTGAGACGGTATAAGCGGTACCCCCCACCCCAAAAAGGGCGTGATACATTCTGCCGCTCAATTCTCACGAGAAACACTTTCATTTGCATTCACATGTAACACTTATCACTTAACAAGCAAGCAATCACATGAGAGAGAGGACAAGGGCGATAAAGTACACCCTAAACTCATTAACTAGCAAATATAAGAAACATTTCATTTAAACACTTAACATGCACTCGACACTCACCAAAGGTCGGTGTGAGAGAGAAAGTCAAGTAGTTAAACGAGCTCCTCAGAATCCTTGTAATTACCTGAGACATGTATGATCACGATCATTTAAGGGCACAATCAAGGCCAAGCAAAATTTTCAAGTTACTTTCAAGTTTATTGCGATATGAAGAAACTTTCGGGGTTTATGGGCAGAATTCTTTGAAAAATGGTAACTTAAGTTATATAAGTCCAAAATTTACATGGTTGGTACCGTTTGAAACCTTATTAAAAGTTATAAAACTTTGTAAAAGGAACCAAGATAAAATTCTGGATGAAAACTGCCCAGAATTTCGATTAAGAAACTACTACAGTACAAAAGAGAACATAACAGGTTGGTTTTTCAGCCAACTTTAAAAATTCACCAAAAATTGAGAAAAATGAATTGGCCTTTGAAATTTATACAGTTTAAATTCCTATGTATTAAGTTTTAAACACCACTAACGGCACTCAATTCCAACTCTCGAGCAAGAAAATATAGCTGCCCAAACAGAACAGGTCGGAATTTCTGATATTTCTGGAATTCCAGATTTGCAGGGCCATTTTTAGAACACCATTTGAATGACGAATTCTTACTCAAAAATGACCAAATTTGGTATAATAACTCTACTATATATAGGTTATGTTCACACCAAAATTCAACCAAAAAATCTCATGGGAAGATAGTTTTATTAACACCCAAAGTGCACTCAGCAAACTTGATCCAAACCTGTGAAGTTTTGTCCTCTTCATTTATGAGCTTCTAAGTTATCCAAATCACCACCAATTACCCTAATCTATAAAACCAAGCTAGTATTAATCTTCCTAGGCCTAATAATGGTCAAGAGTGATGCAAGGTTAGATTAAAACATAGCACTAATTCAGCCCAAAAATTCGGACAGCCTACTCCTTCCAAATTCCAGATTTTTGCCCGAACTAAGCAACCAATTTTGCATCAACTCTTGAAGGGATTTGTGTGGGACAAATTAACATCTTAAACTTCAACATTTAAGCATCACATTTAGTCTTCAAGCTTGCAAAAACTCAGCCACAAAACAGAAATAAGACAGCAAGATTTTCGGCCATCACTAAAGCTTCCAAAACAGGATTTTCTCCTACCACTCTTTCTATAACCTTTGTAGGGCTTTTTTGTGGGGAAAATTAATAAATTAACACTCAACATTTAAGCATTACAATCAACCCTTAAGCCTGGAAAAATGCAGCCATGAATTTAAAAACAAAACAGCAAAGTTTCAACTTTAGTTCATCAATCTTCACATACTCTTGTTAATCATTTTCATGCACCAAAATGCTCATTTTTGCAAAGAGTCTAGCCCTCATCTAGACCATCATCTTAGCAGTGAATAATCACAAAATAATAGTGTTAAAACAGGGAAAAATAACCCAAAAAGACAAGTAATAATTTTGAACATTCAAATTCCAGATTTTAAACTTTCTTGGAAGAAATTTCAGTTTTGAGTAGTGTTCTTTGAAAAATCATAACTTGAGTTCTATAAGTCCAAAAATTATGATTCTTATACCGTTGGAAAATATATTCGATGAACTAAAACTCTCAAGAAGGCACTTATACCATATTTAAATCAAAAATCAATCAAAATCCAGCTTAAAACTGCTGTCACAGTGAAACCAAAGCCTATCAGTCTTGATTTTCAGTTCATTTTGAAAATTTGCCAAAATTCACAGAAATTGAACTAGCCCTTGAAATTTATACTGCTAAAATAAATCATATTCTAGTTTCAAATGCAACAAACGGAAATCGATTCGGACCTCCCTACACCAAGTTACAATAGTTGGAAGTGGGCTGCAAGACCAACCCTGATTTTCCGGAAATTCCAGTTTCGAAGAACAAATTTGACACATTATTTGAGCAATGAAATGGTACTAGAAAAACACCAAATTTTGTAGGAAACAACCTCAGTATGTAGGCTACGTTTTCACCAAATTTCAGCTAAAAATTCGCAAGGAAAGGCTGCGATCAAAGCAACCAAAAACAGGGTAGCAAGCAGTTTCTATCCTCTCAGTTTTCTTCTCTCTTTTCCCTCTTTCATTTTGACATCAAAACACCACAAAAACACCTCACACATACACAATGCATCATCAACAGCCCCAATTCATATATGGTGGGATTTCATAGAGCCCACATTCAACCAAATTCAACAATAAAATCTACTACAAAGAACCATAAGTTTTCCTAGCTAAAGAATGAAACAATGAGCAAAGTTGATGGTGTTGAGCATTACTACCTCTCTTCCAACAAGAAGCTTGGCTTATGGTGGATGATCAAGCTCACAAAACCCTCAACTTCCAAGCTCAAAACCAGATATCCTTCCCTCCTAGCTGGACCGAATGCATCTCCAAGAGTTTCAACCAAATTCCCAAGCTATTGATGGTTTCAATGGTGGCTTTGTATTGGTGATTTTGTGTTGATTATTGGAGAGGAAATGGAGGGGAAAAATGAAGAGAGAGGGGCGGTTGTTTTGGAGTGGAATTGGGGAAGAAATGAAGAAGAAGGAACCGGCCAAGAGATGGAAGGAAGAAAGAAATGAGTGGTGGTAGTTTCTTTGACTTTTGGGGCTTTTGTGTGATATGGGTGAAATGAGGGGAAAATGAGTAATTTGACGTAAAATCACTTTTGTCGTATCAGAGTAAATTCACGCGACGAAATATTACGATCCTGGTTTCTCTCATTTATATATCCCGAATGCACATTCTAATATTCGAAACTTACGTCGAATAGTCGATCCTAGGCCCGAATGCGAAAGTTAAACATTCAGACAATTTAAATTGAAAACATAGTTTAAACGTACAAAATGCATTTTAAAACTTTTCGTACTGTTACAGTTGATAAACGACATTCAAATAATTCAAACTAATTTAATGAAGTAATAATATATTTTTTTATGAAAATATGAAATTTTAAAATTTTATGAATTAAATTAATGATTAAACAAGGTTTTAAAATAAAAGGAAGTAATGTATGGTGTAATTGCAATTAAAATGATCTAAATCAATTATTCAGTGAAAATAAATAAATAATTAAATAAATAAGCCGAATAAAATAAATTTTCGGATCCTCACATTTGTGGTTTACATATAAATAAATGGTAATTATTTCGCTCAAATACACAAAAGTACTGTTCAACTGGTGATTTTGCTGCCATTACATTTAGATAGTTGGAAAAGTCAGCTCAAGCTAAGTTTTTTTTTAATATGCAAAAAAAAACATGTGAATAAGACTAAAAGGGCGGATACAAAATCCAGTTGATGCTATTTCAAATCCAAGTCACATCATTAATTGATTATGCCCCACTTTTATGTCCATTGTGATAATGAAACTTCAAAGCTACATCACAGAGGGACTCGTTTTTGTCCAACCGGATCTATAATAGTAATTTTATTATTTTGATTTGAAATGTTAACCCGTGTACAACACAGATTAGAATTCTAGTGTGTGGGTATGTGTGTATATGTATGTATATGAATCTTCTAAAGATAAAAGTACAGGAAACAATATCTACGTTAGTATTAACTTGCCACACTTTGTTCAAATTTTAGTAAATAAGTTAGGTCATTAATAGATTCATTGAAATGGACCATGAATAAAAAACCATGCAATATTTAAGGAAATAAAAAGCAAGGGAATTAAATGTTTCCCAGAATATTCAAAAGAAAGAAATATTAATGACCTATCTTATATAAATTTATATTAATTTTACCTACATTATTTTTTGCTATCAACTCATATCTTTCCTTTTTTAATGATTTCCAATAACGTTCTTTAGTCGTAATATTACTTTGATTATTTATTGGTATTACTAAAATTTGGACAAAGTATGCCAGGTTATTACTCAGATAGACATTCATTCCTACACTTTCATCTTTAGAAGATTCACACACACACACCCACATGCACACATACATACTTATATATATGCACTCGCACACACATATATATATACACAGAAATGGTAACTATGCATCAGAAGTGGCAATAGCTATAATTTATAAGATGTTTAGTGCTTCAAGTTTCATTAGTAATGCAAATTTCATTAGGAGGGAACGTGAACGCCTCCCTCTACCTCCAGCAGAATGTGGAGCTTTAGACCCTGCTTTGTCCTTGCAAGGGTTATTAGCATTTTAATTTTTAACCCTTATTGCTTACTGAGATGAGTAATAAGGCTGGTGCGTTGGTAATGTTGATAGTTTGGTGATGGGGGCCCGGCTGGCCGAAGAGGGAATCATTGGAGGAGACTTAGGACGGACGGATCTTGTCATCCAAAAGAGAACTTAAGGATGTGATGTGACAACAAGGTTGATGTCACATCAATTATTGAATTTTACGAGAGCTGTCTCCTGAATTGATTGAAATAAGATATCAGATATTGGAGGAGACTTTGGACGGATGGAGTTTGTCATCGAAAAGAGAACTTAAGGGCTTGATCTAACACCAAGGTTGAGTTCATATCAATTATTGAGTTTTAGCGGAGTGGTCCACTGATTTGATTGAAATAAGACATTTTAAACCCTGGACCATGAGATCTCATAAACAGTTGTAAGTTGAGTTAAATAACTTTTATAATCACCAACAAGTTTTTGTGCGGACATTTTTTTTATGTTTTGTAGTTTTTATTTTTCTGAATAAAAATTGATAGAAAAAAACTTAAAATGCTACTCCCTCTATCCCGGAAAGTTTGACGCACTTCGGGGCACCAATTTATTATCAAACAATATCCAACCTTTGAAGAATTCATTTCCGTTTTTCTATTTTGCCCCTTGTTTGAGTGTAAAAGGTGGAGAATGGATGGGTAAAACTTGACCGTTGGGTCCACGTGTTCAATGGTTGGCATGTGGCTTACTCCACTTAGAATTAGAGAATGTTTTCATGCAAGACAATCACTTCGAAATGGTTGGTGCGTGCATGTCAATCAATTCAACAACAATATTGCAAGTTTCAGCTAGAAGACTTTTTGGCCCCATTAATAGTACTTTTTGGTTAGGTGAGAGGCAAGGGTAAGTGTTGGAAATTATTGATAAAATTCAATGCCATTTTTGGCAATGACAAATTTTTTTGAACTGATCAAAATGGAAAGCATGACACTTTCAATGGGACAGAGAGAGTATTTTATAAAATTTAATATACTAATTGTAAGGCAAATATTAAATTAAATATATTAAAATGGTTAATTTATAATAATTTAATAATTAGTTTCAATCTAAGAAATGTATATAAAATATGTGATTAACAGATTTTTAAAATTTAAACAAAAAAGGAATAAAATCCACTAAGAGATATAAGCAAACACAATTATTTTCAAATGGCAAAAAAATTAAAAATTTCAATTGAAAAAATATAGGTAAAATAATTTTTAGATACTTTAAGAGTTTTTCCAAGTTGATGCGTGTGCCATTGCATACCTTTCAAAATTTTTGTCATTTACTTTCATTTAAATAAGGATTAATCTTCCATATGCTGACAGTGTATACTCTAACAATATTGGACGTGTGACACAAAATCTGAATTTGAATTTGAAACCCAAATGTTACATATTTGTCATCCATCCAACCGTGATAGTGTACAAACTGTCAGTATATATAAAATTAACTATTAAAATAGCACATTTTTAAAGAGCTTGACAGTAAAACTGATAGCCTCCTGTTTTAGAATAAATTTTTCTTTTCAATAATAATAATAATTGTACTAGTTTGATTTAAAATCTATAGGTCAGAATTCTAATGTGTGTGTGTAGATATATATATATATATATATATATATATATATAAGTATATATATATATATATATATATGTATGTGTGTGTTTGTGTTTGTGTGAATCTTTCAAAGATGAATAGAAAAAAAAATCTACATGAGTATTATTAACGTGGCATATGTAAGGCCCAAAGACAACCTAAGAGGGGGGTGAATTAGGTTGATTAAAAATTAATCAAGTTATGATGCCTTTTTTTCACAATAAGAAATGTAACCTCTTACACAATCAAATTGTCAGACAAATGAGCAATAGAAATCAAGAAAGATAGAAGATGTAGCAATAGATGAATCGTAAAGTAAGCTGTAAATAAGGATGATAGTAATCAAACCAATTTTTCTTCAAAACCCTCTTGAGCTTGAAGAACAAATCTCAACTCAAGCAACTTCAATTTGATGAATTTCAACCAATCTTGTGTACAATGGAAGGCTCACTTCTTCCTTACCCCAAGCAGTACTTAGTCAAGTTAGGAAGTTTTACAATCACTCGGATAACCCTCTCAAAGCTACACTATTGAAGAATTCACTCACAATTGAAAAGCTTGCTCACTAGTTCACACTATCACGAACTACAATTCTTAGTCAAAGAGTATTTTCTTGCTAAAATCACTCTTAAGAACTTATATTCTAAGTGTACAAAAATTACTATGAAGTTCAGACAAGATTCTATTTAAAGGAGACCAAAAAGTGCCTTTGTGACAGCCCCACTTTCCCCAAAGGCAAACCAGAGGGGTTAGCGGACTGCCTGCCCAACTCTCGCCAGGACTCAAACGATATAACCATAAAACCATAGTAAAAGAAACCGACAAATTCTTATAAATTACAACCTCCAAAAGTCATCAAGGTTACGTTGGAACAACTCTAAAATACTACAAACCATCTAAGGCATCTATTATCTTCCAACTTATACAAAAGGAAGAGAAAAACCACAAAAACTAGAATCCTCGATTGCACCCCTTCCGGACTGTAAGGAAAACAAAGCTTATGGGAGCAAAAGCTCAGTGAGGCCAAGAATTCATGCACAAAAGTTAAAGCAATAACACACTTTAATGTAACAATAACAGAAAAAAAAAGAAACACATATGGTATAAAATGTTCACTAGAAAGGATACAACTTGCCGCCATCATTGATCTTCCCCGACTTCAACGGAAACGTTGACACTCATCAACCACTATCTCTCACTGTAATCAGTAATCACTTTACTCTCACCCGCCTACTTACACCCCCTGGCCCACAAAATGGCATTACCATTAAACTAAATCGGGATGAGCTGCACCTCCCGCCTATATTGGCACATACTACCGCTTGGTAAATGAGTCGGCTACGCTTCTAATCTACTTAATCAAAGTCTAACTAAAACGGAGAGAGGTACCTCCCACTCTCGAAGTGTGTGGTGCATACAACCGTTTGGTTCTAACAGGTCAAGAACAAGCACACGCACAAAGCATTTTACGATTTCAATTCAAGTAAGTCCAAACAAGGCGAAGGTAAAAGTACATCCCACCAAGTCAAACAAGCATGCTTTCAAATGAATTTTATCAAATCGACATCCAAGCATGAAAACAACAAGCACTTGAACACTCACCAACAGTTGAGCTGTAAGTAAGACAATGTAGAAGTCAAACATCGTTTCAGTCAACGCCCACGGACTCACACGGAACATGCAAATCAAACCATCAACCTTTTATTTCTAACTAAAGAACCTGCCTTAAGATTGGAAGAAACCATTTCAATGTGAACTAACGCTGACACGATATACCCAATGAACTAAGCTCTCAAAACGCTTATAATCACTTAAAATAGCAAAAGAAGCACATACATGGGCGTTGGACCTGAAAAACGGACGAGGACAAAATGAAAACGGAAAACACACATTGAAAGGTGGAAAATAGTTTTGACACCTTGTACGGCTTATTGCCCATATCTCAGGCTACAAGTGTCGGATTTGAGCCGCATCGAGGTGCCAAGTCAAGATAAGAGAACAAGCTACAACTTTCATGAAGACAACTTCAACCTAGATTTACTCTTCTAGGTCAAACGCAGAAACAGTTTCAGAAATTTTGCTCCAGAATGTCCGACAGGCTCACTTCAAACGGACATAACTCAGCGCTCACAAATCGAAATCAAGAAATTCTAGATGCGTTGGAAAGCTAGAACGAAGGGCTATAACTTTCGTGTTTTGGCCAAAAGCTAAATCCAAAGGATCAACACCAAAACGACGCCAAAGTTGCTAAATTCTGCTTTCTGCTCAACGCCAAACAAGCCAAATTGCACCCAAAGCAAATTCCATTGACTGATGATAACAAACATGCAATGCAGCCCTTACATGTCACACACCGCCAAACATGCACATACACACACCGACACAACAAATCCAAGAAACTAAACAAACGGAATCCTTAGCTTACTGGGAATTCAAGAGCCACACAAACCAAGCAATCCAAGAGCCCACACAATCATTCAAATTAACAAACCAACATTAATTCCTACCATTAGCACTTAAAACAAAACCCTAACCCTAACTCAAAATCATGGCTAGGCATAAATACATCAAAATCACCCAATCTAATCCATAGAATCATTCCATAGGCTAGAAATAAGCATGAACCAAGCCATGGGAATCACAAAACCCCACAATTCATAATCTTCATCCAAATTCAAGCTTGTGGAAAATAGAAGAAACCTTTCTAGATGATGTTCTGGTGAAACCCCAAGTTTCCAAGTCCAAGCTTCTCCCTCTAGCTCCAAAACAAAATCAAATGGTTGAAAGTTGCAAAATCTCCAAGCTTTTCTTCTTTTTCCTCTTTTTTTTCCTTCTTTTCTTCTCTTCACTCACGGTTTTCCTCCTTGTTTTTTTTTTCCTTTGTTTGGCCGGCAAGCTTTAAAATGGTCCAAAGATAAGCTCAATTGGATATTTTAGCTAGTCAAAATGGTCAAAATAGCATGCCAATAAAACCACCAACTTAGATTATTTCCACTCTTACCCACATAACTTTTCCATCAAATTAGTCCATAGGTACTAATCTATCAAAACTTAATCTCACCCACATAAGCCACTATTCGCCTAGAAGTCTTAATCACTCAATCATGCATTAACCACTCGCTTAATCATGCATTAACTCACATACAATCAAGGAGTAACAAACTCGTAATTGAACATAAAACTTATATTCATCTTCAAAACTAGGGTTTTGTAAGTTTTACAAAATCAACCTAGGGTTTTATCAAAATCTAGGGTTTTCGAAACAAATTAGGGTTTTAGGTTTCAAATTAGGGTTTTTAAACATGTAAAATAGGATTATTAAAACAAAACACTTTGAAAAGTAAAACAAAGCATATAAACACCTTGGCAAACATTAATGCCTATAATAAACTTTAAACAAAATATGAAAAGTTTCCAGACGGGTCCTCACAACCTTCCCCTTAAAAGAATTCCGCCTCAAAATTCATATCGGATTAACTAATAGCTCAAGATACTTTCTCTTTATATCTTCTTCAACTTCCCAATGAAGCTTCCCCGACGCCATGATTTTCCACAAGACCTCTCACTCAAAGGGATTTGCTTATTCCTCAACCCTTGGTCTCATGGGTCCAAAACGGGTGTGTTTCTCTTTCTCAGAGGTTAGAGCTTCATCAAGTTCTATATCCTCCTGGTTGGAGTATGTGAGATGGATCCGTGTGGTACCTTCTTGAGAAACGACACATGGAACACGCATGGATGCTGGGATAAGCTGGTTTAAATCCAACCTATAAGAATCTGTATGGTCCCACATATCTTGGTTGTAATCTTCATTTTCCCGCCATCGCCTCTAAAGTGTAATTCTAAAAAACTTGATCTCTACCAACTCCAAATCTTTCCTCCTATTGTCACAGTAATCCTTTGTTCCACCTTTAAGCGTTAAAATCACCGAATTAACTTGACCTTTCTCGAAGCTTCTTCCATCCAAGGAATCGTAGGTTGATCTAAGGTTTTCTCCTCGCTTCCCACTTCATCCCAAAGAACAAGTAACTGGACATTTACGCATCATGTGAGCCATTTGTATGGATGAATGATATAAGCAAATTCTACCAAGGTCAAATATTGACTCAACCAACCCCAAAATCGGAACACAAGTCAACATGTCCTCAAGAGTTTGAATCGCCTTTCTGACTGGCCGGACGGGCTGTAAGTAGTACTAAGATTTAGCTTAGTTCTAATATTTTGCATCTTTTGCCAAAATATCGACACAAACCGCTGATCTCGATCCAACACTATGCCTCAATGTGAATACCTGCAACCTTATGACTTCATCCATACAATTTAGCCAATTCCTCCTTCCAGTATTTCATGCTTATAGGTAGAAAATGTGCGCACTTGGGCCGACGGTCTACAATAACCCAAATCATACATGACCCGCTTTATGCCCAGGCCCTGGATACAAAATTCATGGTAATATCCTCCCATTTCCATTTCTGTGCCTCCAATGGTTGCAATAATCTGTAGGGTTTTGATGTTCGTTCTTTAACCTTCTGGCATACCGCGTGCATGTTTGAACAAATTAATATTTCCTTTTCTTTCTTCATGCCTTCCCACCGAAGATAGACTTTTCAACCTCGTACATCTTATTTCCCCGACAAGTAAGCCGTATACTTGATCATGAGCTTCCTAATATTTCCTTTTGAGTTCCCTCATCCCTTGGTGTACCACTATTCGATTTCTCACACCAGAACTCCTCCCGCCCATATTAAAATCGAAGCTCTTTTTCTGGACCTTTTCCAACCATCTTTTGTACTCTGTGAGCCTTCTTTCAGACCCTTAATCTTGTCCAAGAAGCAAGGCATCTTACTACAATGTTTCCCACAACTTTGTTAGATTGTAGATTGGATTCCAAACACTAATCTCCTAACATGTGCCATTCCTTCACCATCAAGCTGCCTACTTGTACCTTTTGACTCAATGCATCTCTACTACATTAGCTTTCCTGTGGTGGTGGCCTTAATCGCGGGTAACTGTCCAAAACTCCTGGCACCCATCTACGCTATTCCAAATTCAATTCTTTTCCAGGAAAATAGATATTTAAGGCTCTTATGGTCAGTGAAAACCTCAAATGTTACCCCATATAAGTAATGTCTCCACTTACTTAATGCAAACACTCACGGGCAGCTAACTCCATATCAATAATTTTGCTCATAGGTTTCAACTTCCATGTTTTAGGCTATAACCCGGCCATTTTGCATCAACACACATCCTAACCCTTCCTTTGATGCATCCGTAAATACCACGCACCTATCTTCCATTAAGTGTAGCCAACACCGGTGCCCTGGGCCAACCGCTCTTCAATTCTCAAACTTCTTTCACACTTGGCCCCATATGAACTTGCTATGCTTTTGTCAACTCGTCATAGGTCCCTGCTATCTTGGAGAAATCTTTAATGAAATCGAATAACTGTTTAAACTTAGAAAACTCCACCCTCCTGGATTCTACAGCCCATTTGGACACCGCTTCCACCTTAGTCGGGTTCACCCAGATTCCATCTTTAGAGATTATATGGCCCGTAAATGCCACCTCCCACCCAAAATTCACACTGCTGACCAAGTAGCCTGATGCGCAAGTACCTCTCTTAGGGTTTGTAGCACTATCCTCAAACATGTCGCTCGCATCCTCTCAGTTTTAGAAAATACAAGAATGTCATCATAAACAACTACAAATTGATCTTAAGGCTTGAAAACTTGATGTATCAAATCCATGAACGCTGCTTTGTATTGCCATGAAACACCCAATGGTATCACCACAATTCAAAATGCCCATACCAATTAAAGCGTTGTCTGGTATGTCCTTCGAATCCTCAATTGATAGTACCCGCCTCGAGATCCAACTTAGAAAACACCTCCGCACCTCGTAATCATCAAAAAAGCTCATGGATGTTCTTAATGGTAACATCATTCAATCCCGATAGTTCATACACAATCTTAGGTTTCCATCCTTCTTTTTAACAAACAACACCGTGCACCTCCAAGTGGAATCGCTTCTTTAATGAAACCCTGCTCCAGAACTCAGAATTGAAGTTTCACCTCTCAATTCAAATGGTTAATCCATACGGCTTAATTTCTAGGAAATATACGCTGGTCCTGAGTCACCTCAATCTTAAAGTTATCTCCTTTCGTGTGGTAAAGATTTCAATTCTTCGGAATACATCGAAATTCTCTCACTACCTGTGACATCTTCCAACTTTACCTTAATATCCCTTCGTGTGGCTGGATCGCAAAGGCTAAGAACCTTCCTTTTATTCAACAATTTCCACCTCGATTCCTGAAATACAGAGCTGATGCACGCTTTAAGCTACCCCTTACATCTAATCTTAAAGTTGGCTCTCCTGTACATGCAACTCTACCATCTTCGGCTCACACCGTTGGCATGATAACGGCTAACCAATCCACCTCCCAAGATAACATCATAGCCCTTGATTTCCAGACTCACAGTCCACTAGCAATTTTCGCTCACCAATCCAAATATCACAATTTCTATAAACCGAAGCTAGATAATAGTTTCTCGATTTCTGGTAGGCGCACCTTCAACCTCTAGATCATGGGGAAGTTTTCGATCTAACATCTATGCCCTTCATGAAAGTAGGATTCACAAAAGAATGAGTTGCCCCGAGATCAATTAAAACTTTTGCTAGATGGTGAAAATATAGGGAATCCCACATTCAATAACCTCAGAGGGATCAGAACCCTCGAGCACCGGTCCATAGCATACACCAAAAAATCTTCATGCATTATCCCCACTGACTGTTTGGAGGTTGGACTTAGCGCATGATTGTGAAAGCCAGTCACCTGCACGACGCAGCTTGACGCTTGGCAACTGATGTTCGATACCCCTACTGTTATATCCCTCCACTTTCTCCAACAATCATTCAGGGCGTGGTTTGCTTTTCTCACAATATCCACACCCTGCACCTGAGACACTGAACTTTGTGTTAGGGTTCAGTTCCACCACGCCTCAACAGGAAGCTCCTCTTGCTATAGGTCTCCTAACGCTCTCGCTAATCACCTCCTCTACACCTCTCCCAGCCTTTTTGTAGGTCACATGTTTCTATCCACCGTTCTACACCACTCCCACTCTGGTATTTTTTCTAGGTGACATGAAAAAGCTCTCACTTGAAGCTTAGCACTTTCCCACCTCCTTTTGGGCCTTTTCTAAGGCTCAAGAGCACTTGGGCCCACGCTGTGAGCCCTCCGGAATTCCCCAACACAAGCCCCTGCACCAATCTGCCCAACCTTCCCAACCGCGGCCACTCAACCCGTGCAAACTTTGGAGAGTTTTGGTGAACTGAAGTCTCAGAATCGCACCACACTCATTGTCTCCGCCTCAACCCAATGAAATCATCCCTCTCTTTTCTCCCGATCATAGGAGGCAACTTCACATCAAATTCTTTTAGCTCCACCAAGTCCATGGTCTATTCTTTTCCCATTTAGTCTAATGACATTCTACCAATGCATCTAGTCGGGAGTCTTTAAATTGAAAGGGCATCAACAGTCTCTCCTCAGCATAATCTCGTAGGATCTGCAATATGTCGGGCTCTTCATTCTTCAACTAACCCTCCTCATGCAGTCGTAGTCTGCTCCCACCTAAAAAAACTTAGGCTACAAGGTGGAACTTAAGAAAACGCCTGTGACTCTATCTTCTCCCCTGCCTGTGCCCAAGGCTGTAGGTCGGTTTTGTTTGCCCAAGACCTTATTGTTACTGCAACAGGACTATTAGGTCATCTTATTGATAGTCGTAGCTATCCTGATTCACATCTCCAATCGCATCCCTCCTCCTTCCGTCCCACCCCGCTAATCGCGGCACCTTCCTCGAGACAGGCTGCTCCACGCTCAAGGCCTCTGCCCTCGACTCCTCAAGCCTCGGCCTCGGCCTGTTTTCATGAACTCCCAATGTCTAAATGCATCACTAAAAGAACTACACAAAAGAAAAAATTGTTTCGGGGCCAACATTCAATCATAACACACCAGTTCAAATAATCTGAACGAACATATATATTAATGTAATAAGGAACATATATAGTACATGTAACTGGAACGCAG